>CM022553.1:2406290-2748441 GCA_012273795.1 Dendrolimus punctatus
ACTCATTGTTAACCAATGAACCTTGAATGAATGAATGAAACTCTTGATTTTTGGTGAACAATAACCAAAAATCAAACTACGCTCATAAAAACTAGATAGAATAAATGTTGCACATAGGGCAGCCTTATCGCTTAAAGCGATTTCTTCCAGGCAACCACTAAAACTAAAAGAATGTTGTTACAACTCAGATCCCGAAAAACAAACGGCCTATGTTGTATTGTGATCATTACCCAGGTGTTATGGATTTAAAGTACAAGCTGGTTCTAGAAAATTCGGTCTACGCGGCCGGGCGGATATATGGCATCTGTGCAATATACAGTAATGGACCGATTGAGTGATAGCCACGAGCGAAGCAAGACGTGTGTACTACAATCGGAATCTAATAAGTGACGCACTGCGCGTTTTATTGAATTACGACCTTCTGCATTACGTTTGAACTTTTCGCGTTCGGTTATATTTATTGTACCTGTGTTATACGTGTTTGTATAGTTCTAATAAACTCTATAATAATCCTAACGGAATTTCAATTCGAGTCTTGGGACTCGTAACAATATTAGAACATAACAATGGCGGTGAATATGAAACATTACAATATTCTCTACTGGTCAACGAGTGAATGTCGCATGCTCCACGATTTGCAAAGTATTCTGGTAGCGATTGATACTAGGCTGATAAGTAAATCACTCTTAGCAGTGGATGGTCACTGAGTGCTTCTTTCGTTGCACGTGGACAACCAGTGTCCCGATCTGGTACTAATCTAGTACCGGAATCTTCATATTCTCTACAAGCGGGCGGTTTCCGTAACTTGACCTAGTGTCTATTTTGCGTCCAAATGTGGATGAAGGACTATCCCGACCAAGAAATCTACAAGTTTCTTAACGTTGCCGGAGACATCCCAAAGATTCCCTGGTTTAAGAAGCCTACCAGCTTCTTAACGTTGCCGGAGAGATCCCAAAGATTACCTGGAGCGTCCAGATACTTCGCATTGTGTAATGGCTCTAATGGCCTTGATTATTTCCTTTATTACCGTACTTAGTTTATTTTCGTATCTGTTCATTTACAATTTACAAACCGATTTCAACATTGGGCAAAAAATTAGTCTATAAATTCTTCCATTAGAGTTTTTGGGTTTTGTATTTTACTATTAATGTCTTGTTTAAAATAAGCCATTTTCCCTTAATATAAGTGCCTGATTTGTTGTAGTTTTTAAGCACCTATAGTTATCTTTTTTGGTCTTACTTAGTCTTATGATATTCCATTAGTGCCTTATCACGCAACTTCATAATCAATTTTGTAGTGTCCGATGTATTATTTCCGAAAGAGAAATTAAAACCCGTGAAATACCGAATATTTCTTGTAGTATATATCTCGTAATTACACTCGGTCACTCCCTGGTATCACGATATCGCCTAAGTAAACGGTTCCACGGATTCTTTGCTACAAAAACACCCATCGGCTTCTATCCGTATAATCCCCAACAATTCACTGATTGGATTAAATCCCTTTACATTTGTACCTTTAAATCCAATAACATACGAAAATCAAATCGAATCACGTTGGGCTGACGCCGTATATAAACATTTGATGGGATTCCGTGATCAATACCATGCTGGAAATTTACCCGGGGTAAACAATACCTCCTGATTGGATCTGTTGTTTTCATAAAAATAAAAGGGATTTAGGCTATCGCACTGTTATTCGGCTACCAGATATTTTATTGGCTAAGAATATTAGTACAATGATCGATCGGGTTGTGATTTACTTGGTCTTACATTGAGTGGTTTGCGTCTAGACTATAATCTATTATAACAAATCTATAGAGAAGTGGATTTTATACAATGTCTTTAAAAGTAGTGTTACAACTCAGGTCCGGACAAAAACAAAATCCACCTGCATATCTGAAACAAAGCACATTTATCACCCGTCGGCATTTGAACTAATAACATTGAAATTCTTTTATGTTCGTCTTATTTGGTTTACTTATTGGCATGCGGCATCTTGTTGTATTCTAATCATTAGCCAGGTGTTGCAGATTTAAAATTAATTCTAAGTCTAGGAAATTCGGTCCACGTTGCCGGGCGGACATATTGCGTTTGTGCAGTATAAAACAATGACCTGATGGAGAGGGGAGATAGTCGAGCGAGAGCCACGAGCGAAGCGAGACGTGTGTACTATAATCGAGAACCACAGTGACGGACTTTGCCTTGACTTGAATTACGACCTTTTGCATTATTTAGTTCGGTTATATTTATACCTGAGTTAAACGTGTTTGTATAGTTCTAATAAACTCTATAGTAATTGTAACGAAATTTTAATTCGAGTCTCGCGACTCGTAGTGTTATAAACAAATAAGATGATATAAATTCGGACCAGCAGATTCGAAAATACGACTCATAGAATCATTGTCAGTCTTACCAGACTGCTCTACCGAGAATCACGTGAAAACTATTAAACACATTTGAATGAAACTGAACAAATAGCTATCTTGCGTCTGGCCTCAAAATTTAAGACATTGTTATTCTATTACGTCTTCTTGATAGGTTAGAAGAATAATGCCAAAACATGACACTGCTATTGCATTATTTGTTGCAATTCATTAACAAATACGTTGTGATGGAAATGCAAACCAAGTTTCGCAAAGGATAAAATAAAGTCATCTAGTAGATCACAGAGACGTATCGCTTAAGAACTCATGGCAAGTTTCTGTGACTTTAAGGGGCAAATTCACTAGACATTTGTGATTAGTTGTATCAACTTAACCAGTGGTGATCGAGAAAATGTTCCTAAGTATCTGTGGAATACAGAGAGGCAAACGTCCTTAGGGACCGTCGTACGAGTTGATTGAGTGATGCATATTAATGAACGGTTACTACTACTAAATACTTTGTAACGCAGATAGCACAGGTAGATAAAGTTAAGGGTGGTGGAAGATAGGAGAATTAACAGCTGATTAGAATGAGTGGTGGCTCAACTACAGTTCTCTAATATTTAGACCTTTGGACTCGAGTCTGTCGTCAGAAAGAGCGTTTTGTCACTGACACCGGCACAAAAGGCCAGAAATCACCATTTTTTAAAATGGAAGTATAGTTTTGCGTTTGACCATTGTCTCACCTGATGTTGAGTGATGACGCAGTCTAGGATGGAGCACGCTTACCTAGAAGATACCTATTCACTCGTGACTTGAAGACTTCAAGATTGTATTTGTCAGGAAAAACAGACTCCGGCAAATTATTCTACTCTTCGGCCGTGTGCACGAGAAAAGATGAAGCGAAACGCTTGGTTAATTTTGTTACCAACATGTGCTTGAAGCGATGCGGATTGAGTACAAAGCATTAATAAAGCAGTACACTTCTGTTATGCGCGTACGATCCTCACAAGATGGCAGACCGACTCGCACATCGAAACGTTTCTTGGTTTTCCGATAGGTACCGCCTGTACATCATAACTATGATTTGGAATTAGAGACATGCGAAAAGGAAAGACAATAAGGCGCCTAACCAGGACTAGCAATAAGAATTCAGAATTCATTGAGACTCTCGTAGTCAACCTTGATATCAACGGGTTACAGTCCCTAAACTTTCTCGAATGAAACCATGAGAAAAACCTCTAATTCACAATAAAGCAATAATGATAATCCTTGACCGAATCGACATTATATCAAATTAATTTCTTCTGAAATCGCAATTTTTGAAGCCGCTTATAAAAGATATTGCATTAGCCCTCAATTCCTTCATTGTAATCCTCAGATCCCGCGGGAGGACAGGATTCGTGGTACGCATGAAAAAATCCATTTTATTTAAACGACACAAATCGGCCGAGTGCGTTTGGTCCTATGGGTTTTGAAGTTTGACCAGAGATCTCAAAAAATCTATAAAATTTATATTCAAAGCTGGAATATGGGCGACTCAATCGTCAGTGTCGTGATTGTTTAAGCTACCTTAATGTTGCATTCCCACTGTTGCGAAATGATAGGAACCCAAATTTGGCCACTGGTGGTTACATTTCCTGTGAAATTTAATGAAGGATTCAACTGGGAAGTTTTTTTCTTAAGGTTTATCTCTTCGATCTGATCCCATCATCGGACAACCAGACTCACCGGCATGTGGCACCGATATTGTGGAAATTCCACCTATAAGAAGGAACCGATTTGCGTTTTGCTTCATTTTACGCATCTTATAGGAGTGGAGTCTGTCTTTCCCAATCCTTACAACCTTGGTGTCCTTAAGTCCCATGTGAATAGGTACCTTCTAGGTAAGCATGCTCCATTCTAGACTGTATCTTCGCTCTACATCGGGAGAGGTCATGGTCAAACGCGAACATATACTACCAGTGTAAACTCTATATAACGACACTGATGGGACTGTGCATTTTATTGCGTTATAGAGAGTTGTCGCTGCTATATTTGTCTGACATCTTTTGCTGCACCAGTAATTTTATTGTATTTTTTAAACTAATTTAATCATCTACTCTTGCGATATTGAGAAATCTTGATGATAAAGGAAGTACTTAGAAATTTCCGTATGCATCATGCCGACAGTCGAGTTTATTACGGGCTAGGATAATAAAGCGATAAAAGAACGCACAGCTGCGCAGTTTTTACTAATTTTGGCAATTTAAAAGGTGCTTTTTATTACTTAATTATTGTCGTTATTAAGAGTGGGTGTAATGCTATATAGATTATAGTATACAGTGTATCATTGTATGAAAAAGAAGCTAAACCATCCAAAGGCAAGTTATTTCGGCACTTAAAGGAGTTTGTCGTTAAATAGAGTGACGTTACATGGAGTTTATTCTGTATTTTAAAAAAAATGGCAATAAATCGAATCTAAGTTTTTGTTAAATTACCCGGAACATATTATTCCAAGGTTTATCCCAATATCAAATCAAATAGACTGAGAGATGTAACAACTATATTGTATTTTATTGTCGTACTTAAAGATAAGTATGGTAAATCAAATAAAAATATCGTTTCTATTGCCAATAGCGAAAGGAAAATCCATATTGCTTTGTTTTTTATTAACCTTATAGTATTGTTTGTTAATACATCGGTATTGATACTTCAGTACGCTAGATACTTATTGTTAAATATTTATTGGCTAGGTTTATTACGTCCTTAAAGTATTACAGAAGCCTAGAGCAATCGAATTGAAATAATATATAAATTTACATAGATTTACTCTTTTCCGTGTAATCCGTCCAGGGACAGAGAAAGACTATTTCCTGCGGCCGGGTGGCCTGTCTTAAGAGGCGACAAAAGAACCCAGAGCCAGGTGGTAGGGTATTTGCCCGACTGGCTGGCTACCACACCTGGTCTAGCGTATGCCGACATAACAACCTTGAGTTGCGTTCCGGGATTGATGAACAGATTCCAGTCATCCTTATCCTTCAATACATTTGGTGTTTCAAATGCCCATAGGGGATGGTAACCGCTTTCCATGATATGGGCAGTCTGTCTGTCTGCTGAACTCATGCAATAAAAAATATTTTTGGTCTGCAAAATTGAATAATTTTTTGAAGTGAAACTTCTTCAACATCGTCCCCTGGTTCACAGTGTGCCGCTACAACCATAAGTTGTACTCCGCAATTAGTGGTCAGGTTCCAGTCTCCCTTTCGAGATCAGCAGCATATTTATTGCGCCTATGGTGCAAATATCCATAGGTGATGGTAACCACTTCCCATCAGATAGAAAGTCAGCCTATCTCCAGGTATAAAAGATTATTTCGACGGAACTCTTCATTGTCCGTGGACTGACACGCACTCATCCAATTTTCACCTCTAAGCAGACTCCTAAAAAGTATGATACAACATAAAGAAACTTTGACCTAAATATAGCACCATCATGCGGCGTATAAAACACATAACCGTGCAAAATTCAAAACTTCCTCCCCCATACATAAACATTACCTGACGTATAAATCTCAAAACAAACTTTTTACAACTTCTAAAATCTGCAACTTACAAGTATAAGAAAATAATCGTCATTCACCGCTCACGATCCTTGGGGGCTGTGTGTCGAAGTTTGAAAAAAGTTTTTCTAAACAAACACGCTCTCCGAGATTGATGACTAAAGCTAAACTGTGTACTTTCATGCATAAAGTAGTTATTGGTACGTACGGTTCGCAAGGATGGCAAGCATATTTGGCGAGCTTTTGTTCTTGGTAGCCTTTTGATGTTCGTCTGTGTACCAAACTCAAAGGCGCGGGTTCGAATTCTAGGCGGAACACATGTACCTTTTAGGCAGTTTTTCGACCTAATGTGCTTATTGTTACAATTACCACGAGCTAACAAAGGTGAAGGAAAAATTGCCATGAAACCTGCACAACGAGATAACCGATGTGTCAAACCTACTGTTACAACCTAGGTCTCAACAAAGACAAATTGCACGTACGGATCTGAATATTTTATTACCTGCCAGCATTTGAACTATTTATAATGCTTTTATGATCGTCTTCTTTTGTTCACTTATTTGTTGGCATACGTTTCTAGTCATTGTAGAGGAAAGTCTATTGTTCTATTGTACTCGTTTACGACCGCTTGCGGCTGCATCATTAGTCAGGTGTTGGGGATTATGATTTCAAGCTGATTGTGTCGACGTTGCCGTGCGGGAACATTTGTATTATGAAGTATAAAACGACGGCCTGATGGAGAGAGGGGGCTGTACGGTTCAACGTAAAAATAACGCTCAAAAATATATTGTGGGCGAGTCGCTACTGAGTCGCTACTGAGTTGCTACTAAGTCGCTACCGAGTCGCTATTGAGCTGCGACCAGGGATCAGCATCCAAACTACTACATGAATAAATCCCTGAAAGCGACAAGGTGTATTTTCTTCACCCTACTACAAGAAAGCACCAGCACTCCACCACGAACACACAAACAATGTACAAACTGTACAGGGACAGTTGAGCTACGACTACGATACGAGCGTGACGTGCGTACATTCGGGAACCTAAGTGATGGACTTTGCACGATTTATTGAATTACGATCTTCTGCATTAAGTTTGGATTTGATTTGTGTTCGGTTATATTTGTTCATGTGTTATTATTTTTTGTGTAGTTGACTGTTATTTTTATATTTATGATCGCTTATATCATCATAAGTTTTTAAAGATACAACGGATTTGAATAGGTGTCCCAATTGGACGTAGTTACGCAAAAATGATCCAACCCACAAAATGTTGCTTTTGAATTATTTATTAAACATTAAAACTTTAGCTGTGTTTCCACATTGATGCAGTTAAACTTATTTGTATAAAAAATGATTCATTTACGCTTATACTTTCCTAAGAACCCATAGATACAAACAAGTACATCAATACTGAAATACAGCTCAAAATCTTTAATATTGTAAGTATCATTTTGTTGTTTGAATCGTTTTTACGTAACCACGTCCAATTGGTATTTATGCTATGCGATCGCGCAACGGAAATATTTGATAATTAATTATTCGCGCAAGTAAAATTTCTACGAGAATCCTATGAGAATCTCGTGGCCGAGATCTTAGACCATATCTTCACTTATCATCAGCCAAGACCATGGTTAAACGCGGACGCATACTACTGTATATTATTCTTTTGTGTAACGTCTCGGAGGGGCTCTGCTAAAAGAGGGGTTTGTGGGGCAGGCTAGTGTAGGGGTGATCACAGTTGTCATGTAAGTATGGACCTCTGATCACACCCTAATGTATGTCTGTCAGTTGTAACAAGCGTCTTCTTATTCATCACCGGGTTCAATCAGATACTTCGATTAATTCAATACAGTATTTATTACTGATAATTAAAATGTTTTGATATTCACTGATTCTAACGTTACCCAAGGCATGTAGATTCAATTAGAAAATGGCTTTAATATTAAGAACCTCAACGGGCAGAGTGCAGCCGCGATTTCGCGAATACTGAGTAGTGTGTGCCCTTGATGGTTATCTTGCTGCATCTGTTTCTGCGTGCCGCAGGCGCCGTTATATATTGCTTAGCTTGTTATGGACGACCTGCGTTTAAGACCTTAGCAGCCAGATCACACTACACCTTCCACCGCGTCTTTGTGAGGTGCCATCGAATACACTATACAAGAATAATTATCTCACCCGTGGAAGGTCTTCTGACCTCAACTAGTTCCACTACCTTCGAATCACTGTTCACCTCCTATGATAAAACACCGCTAATTTGCCCTCCTATCTCATTTTACAAGTTTTACTACATAATTCCTTCCCACGAGTTCAGAGTTCTATGCAGCATTTTGGCTTCTACGCTGCGCATCCAGAAATCGTATATAATACTCCTGCCAAAACAGAACTTAAATGAATACCGATGTTTCACAACAAACCCAAGCTTCAGTGTTCGAACAAAAGAACCTACTCGAGCCATCAGCAAAGAAAACAGCGATCGATCAATCAGCCGCGGTTTTGTCTAACTTTCGGAAATAATACGTGTCGGTAGAACTTTAACTTGTTGGGTGGGATTTCATTAATCCCCTGGATTTGGTTTGGGTTTATCCCGATTATACTTTTGCAAAGGTTAGGGGGATGTTTGGCGGATTGTGAATGACGTATGAGTTGTTTTGACATACTCATGGGAAACAGTAATGTGTTTTGCAGTTATGTTTTCGATGTTAGGTCATTCTTTTTTTTGATAACGGCTGGACTGAAATCAACGCTACATCATCTATTGTCACACCATTACGCCAAGTTCTAGCCTCGTCACCATGAATGTGATGCTCTACATGTACAATGTCTTGTTCTTAACGCGTATTTGCTTTTCTTGATGTACATACATTTGCGACAATCAATACTTTCTTTTTTTATGTTGGTGATATTGATCTATCATAAACTGCTACAGGTTAGAATCTTTACTAATATGTACCACTTAGACAGTTCTCTGAACTAATGTGCATCTTGTTACAATTACCGCACACTTACAAAAGTGAAGAAAATTATGATGAATTTGGACATCAAGGTAATCCACGTGTCAAACTTGCTAAGTTGCCTTAGACAAGAGGAGTGGATACACTGTCTTATGCCCTAAGAAATTAGGAGATTCGAACCTAGTAGTGGAGCAATTATGAGTTGTTATTATTATTATAAACAACAGCTCGTCAAAATTAGCTAAGTGTGCCAGATCTTTCATATTGTTAATAATTGCTACAGTATATATCTAGCGGTATATATAGGTATTGTCACGTCTGTTTGCCATGGGAGTAGGAACACGATGGACCTCTACTTGAGATGATCCTGAAAATCCTTTCACTTCATCAAGTTTCATTAATCTTTGCCTAACTGGATGAGTACTACCCGTGGTCTAGAGTATGTCGTAATAACAACCTTGAGTTGTGTTCATTAATGGTCAGGTTTCAGTCTCACTTAATAGAGCAGTTGCGTATTTGTAGCATCTTTGGTGTTACATATGTCTATAGGCGATGGTAACCGTTTTCCATCACGTGACTGCCTGTCTGCTGAACTCTGTAATTATTAGGCTTTTCACTTATTCTTTCGTTAACCCGTCTGCTATATATAATCATGGTGAATACGCTATCGTCACCAACTCTAGCATTAACATTACTATCATGCACTTGTTTTGTGATTCTACTGTCACACATTTTCTCTGCCCAAACCACCTTAACATTACTTTTTCAACTTTTATCACTGCATTGTCTTTTAAACCATAACCGTCCTTGATAACATAAAATAATAATAAAGCGATTTATAGATATATCGTCATATAGATAAAGCAGCATATTATCTATATGCTGCTATATCTATACATATGGATATAGCGGAATATCGATAAAGCGTCATATAGATTTAGCCACATATAGATATAGCGACATACAGATATAGCGACATATAGATATAGTGACATATAGATATAGCGGCATAGAGATATAGTGGCACAAAGATATAGCGGCATATAGATATAGCAATATATACATATAGCGGTATACAGATATAGTGTCATATTTAAACCATATCAGACGCAGTTGTTTCTAAGAGCAAAGACATACATGACGATTCCATAATTGTTCCGTTGTTGCAAAATCGTTTCGGAACTTTAAAAATCGCAAGATAGCGGATATTATGTTAATGTTAAAACAAAGTTAATTTATTGGATTTTTCTCATTAAAACTTTCATCATATATCAGATAATGTCTCAGAGTTTAGTTATTATAAACTTGTACCGTTCAAGAGATTAATGTGTGAAGTTTGGTGTTAAAGAAAATTTTAAGTCGAATTTAAACTGAGCGCTTAACGTTTTTTTTGGTAAAATGTCTGCCCATTAATGTCTTACAGGACATTATTGAGTGTTCTTTTGACTTGCTTTTAACTTGTACTTAGTATGATATTTAAGAACTAGGATTTGCACGCGACTACATCCATGCTTGGCTTGAAATTCCCGTGGGATTCCAGGGACACAAAATACATAAAGTATATAAGCTATGCCACCGTTTTAGTGAAAACTGTGTTCGAGTAGATAAGGCATTTTTTATGCAATCGATAAATTAAAATAAAATAAAAAGTATCTCGGAAGAGTTAACTCCTGCCGTGGTCGCATTGTCACCATTTCTGGAGCTGAAGAGTGGATAATAGGGAAATCAAAAGCGACCCTTAAATATTGTTACGAGTGCGGGACTCGAATTAAAATGCCATTGGAATTCCAGAGTTTATTAGAACTATACAAACACGTATAGCACAGGTACAAATGTAACTGGACACAGCCAGTACAAACTGATCGATTTAATAACACGCGCAAAGTCCGTCCCTATATCGCTCATAGAATGTATGTCTTACTCGTATCGTAATCCTAAAGCTACCCCAAGGGTACTCAAGATACCCCGCCCCCCCATTCGGGCATCGTTTTATACTAAACTGTAAAATGTAAAATGCTAAAAACCGAGTCAGAGGGGTGTAAAAAGTGAAACAAGTACAATAACAATAGGCTATTGCCTAATTGTAAATTTTTAACACGAAGTAAACAAAAGTACTCCGAATGCGGGAAAGGTAATAAACCAGGTTTTATTCCACTTTTTGTCGGCATGTATCAATATTATAGAGACTTTGTACGTGTTTCAATTTTTTTTTTTTGTAAAACTTTTCAAGTATTTGCGTAATTAAAATCAGATAAAATAACAAAATACAAAACCGACTTTAAAAATGATATCTTGAAATTGGTCTAAACACAAAAATCAACAACACATTTGCAGAATATAGTAATTTTTATGTTTCACTTCGCACCGTCTTCAAGATGTTGTTGAAAATATTATATTTTGCTTTTAGTTACTATTGAAGTCAATTTTTTGTTGTTTTTTTTAATACAAGTTGATTAAAAAAGTCCCATATAATATATAGATATAACTAGCTGTCCCGGCAGACGTCGTCCTGCCCGGTAAAAAATAGGGGTTGATCGTAGAGGGTTGAAAATCTAGGGTTGTATGTATTTTTGTATGTTGTATCATAAAAAAATAGAAATTAAAAATTTCGTCTAAAAATAAATAAAAAAATTTAGAGGCTGACTACCCCTAACATTTAGGGGGATGAAAAATAGATGTTGGCTGATTCTCATAGATACCGGATAAGCACAAAAAATTTCATCAAAATCGGTCAAGCCGTTTCGGAGGAGTATGGCAACGAAAACTGTGACACGAGAATTTTATATATTAGATAATCACTAATAATATCGTCGTCGTCAGCCATTTACAGTCCACTGCTGGACGTAGGCCTCCCCAAGACGGCGCCACTCATACCTATCCGCTGCCTTTCTCATCCAGCGCCTACCGGCGACCCCGCGTAGGTCGTCGGTCCATCGTGGGGTAAGGGGTCTACGCTCAATATCTAGTGGACTCAATTGTCAACCTCACCTGCTCGCGGTATCCCCTGCCGTCAGCAAACGAGGCTCTGGCGACCGATAGATGGCGGTATAACCATCGCAAGAAAGCCGGCCTATAGAAATCCCCTGTTCGGAGACGGGCAGCAGCGTACCCGATGCAAATAGGCCGGCACTGCGGTTACCAACCCGCATGCCAAGCGTGGTAACTATGGCATATATCCCCCATGAGTTTTGAAAAATGTCTCGTAAGACTAATGTTCTCCTTTTTTTCTGTTTTAGGTAAGTACCAGTTTTGACTGCAGTAAGCCACTACGTGTATTCTATAGCAGGTAATTTTGATTTACTTATTAATAAATTAATAGAAACTCTCGGGCCATGGGATCCAGAAGACCTTATTTCATTGCATTAACGTTCGAAATTGGTTAATAATAATAGGTCTTTACCTATGTAATTGGAGATTCTATAACCAGCGTTTTCAGATTTAATTATCTTTGGATTGGCGCGTAACTCAAAATTCAAATAAATCTTATTTGAAAGATATGTTATTTTACTTTCAAATTCAGTCATTTGTTTTTAGACAGTTTTTTGTTTTTGTGAGATTGTGGTAGTTTTTGGCGCCATGGATAAACTGAAAATAAGTACAATTTTCGAATATGAGTTCCTACGTGGAAATACCGCTGCGCAAACAACACGAAACATTAACGACGTGTACGGGCCTAATACTGCTTGCATCAATACGGTCCATTATTGGTTCAATCGCTTTAAATCCGAAAATTTTGAGTTCAAGAACGAACCTCGCGGTCGGCCGATAACCATTGTCGACAAAGACGAATTGAAGGCGATAGTGGAAGTGGGTCCAACTCAATCTACGGCTGAGCTTCCTGCGGGCCATGGAGTTAGTGTCAAAATAACATTGAGGCACTTGCGTCAAATCGGAAAGATAAAAAAGTTAGATAAGTGGGTGCCACACGAACTAAGCAACCTACAGCGAGATTTACGCGTCGACGCATGCATAGCACTACTGAATGGGCATAGAAACGAGGGAATTCTTAATCGAATTGTTACCTGCGATGAAAAGTGGATCCTGTACGACAACCGTAAGCGTTCGTCTCAGTGGGTGGACCCGGGTACAGCATCTAATCTGTGCGCTAAAAAAAAATTACTCATAGGAAGATGATGGTGACTGTCTGGTGGACCAGTGCCGGACTTGTACATCACAGCTTCTTACCGAATGGCACAACGATGAAGGCAGATGTCTATTGCCAAGAATTGCAAACAATGATGGAGAAGCTCGCAATTCAACAACCAAGACTAGTCAATCGCTCTTCCCCATTGCTGCTCCACGACAACGCGCGAGCTCATACTTCACGACAGACCATCGCAAAGCTACAAGAGTTACAGCTGGAAGCTCTTCATCACCCACCGTACTCACCGGACCTTGCCCCAACAGATTCATACTTTTTTCACAATTTAGACATTTTTTTAAGTTGGAAAAAAATCTATACCCGAGGGCTGCCCCTACAAAACGCTTTCGCTGACTTCATCGCCTCCCGTCCGGCAGACTTCTACACTAAAGGGATAAACAAACTGCCATCAAAATGGCAAAATTGTGTAGATAATTTGGGCCAGTACTTTGATTAGCTGAAATAAAAAAATACCAAAATTTTTATATTTTAAAATTATCATAAAAATCTCCAATTTCATAGGTAAAGACCTAATATATAGCGGTCAGCATTTTTAATTTCGGGCATTACTTTATACGTCTAGCTCCTATTCGCCGAGAAAGATGCGATAGGGAACTTTAGTCCAATAAAAAAATGGCCCTCAAAGAAATATTTTACGGTATTCACAAGTATTGATCCTTTCATAGGTAACCTACATCAATTTAAAACCCAAATTAAAGACATTTGTAATTTAGAATGCTCCAATGACTTAGAATAATGACAAACTTTTTTTTTCAATATACTTTCCTTTTTTGACATTTTCTTTTATTTTTTTAAGTTTTGACATAAAGTAAATTAAATAGACATTTTAGTTAATTTTCGTATCGTAATTGTATTGTATTTCTTTTCGTTTCTTTATTGTGATTAACCACTTGAGCCCATTTTTTTTTTACGTTTTTATTTCATTTATAAATTATTTTATAGTGAAAACTTGATTGATATAAGTATCAATTTTGTGTTTTATATTTAAGAATGTTAATTATTGTATGTTTCCCAAACAAATTAAATAAATAAGTAATCAAAAAAATTAACAACGTTATCTGAAAAAACCGACCAATAAAATACAACAAACGAACGATCTGTTTGGTAACCAGCTCCATATATTACTTTGGTTGCGTTGAAATCGGTGTGATTTCTTCACTACCCTTCCCCCAACAACCCCCTTTTCTACCCCTAATATATTCGGTGTTCGGTCGCCATAAATCTGCCTGAGCCACCACGATAATTCTGAACGTATCTATTGCTTTTATTAGGTTTATCAATGCATTTGTAAGGCAATTATCTACATATTAATACATGAAGCAAAAACACATCAAAAACTTTGTACCCCTTTTTTTGAAAATTGCGCGGACTATCTAAGAGTTCTATACATATAATAAAATTGTAAAGGTCAAATTTCTGTGCAATGAAAAAAAAAATCAAAAACCGAGCCAGTGTGTAAGACCTGAAATAGAACTAATTTAGATTTATTTTCAAATATTTTTCTTTCTCTATTTATCTGTCTGTTTGTACCGGCTAATCTCCGAAACGACTAGATCGATTACATGAAATTTTGTATGATGATAGCTTATATCCCTGGTCAACATATACCATGTGTCGGGGTGAAGGTAAGGAAAGGAATGCTCCGGTGGTTCGGGCATGCGGAAAAATGTATGATGAAAGAATGACTAAACAGATATACAGTGCAAAAGTGGATGGATGCAGAAGTCGCGGAAGGCCACGACACACCTTCCAAGATCAAATTGATCGTGTATTAGCAGAAGGTGATGTCAGGATCCTTAAGAATAGACGAGCGTGCATGACAAGAGCTATGAATGTCAAAGAAGCAAGTGAGGTGTGTAAGAATAAGCCTGTATGGCACTCTGTTGTTCGTGCTTACCCCGCAAGGGACCTGGCGTGAAGTTATATATCTATGTATGTAACATATACCATACTTTTAATCCCGAAAAATCAAAGCGTTCCCGTGGGATAGTTAAAAAAGCTTTAATTTACTTTACTTAATACTTGAATACTTGCTTTACCCGACAGGCCGCCCGGCCGCAGGAAATTGTATTATTTCTCCGTTCCTTACATTTGACAGCTAATAAATGTCAATGTATTTCTAAATTTAAAAATTACATTTCTTTTTAACCGACTTCCAAAAGGAGGAGGTTCTCAACTTGGCTGGTATGTTTTTTATGTATATACACCGATTACTCTGAAATTGATGATCTGATTTACGTGATTCTTTTTTAGTTCGACGCGGAATAGTTGCCATTTGATTCCGTAAAAAGTTTACATACTTTGGCCCAGTAGTTTTCGTTTTATGAAATTTATTTATGAAAAAAAATCTTTTCGTTCGGTATGTACAACGATTACTCTGAGATTTATGATCCGATTTACGTGATTCTTCTTGAGTTTGATGCGGAATAATTGCTATTTGGTCCCCTAAAAATTGAACATAGTTTGGCCCAGTAGTAGTCATTTTACGAAAAATTTTTTGCTCCCGTTTTTAGCATATCAATGAATCGGTTGATCAATCAGACTGAAGTGAAAGTGATATCGATTTTAAACGGACAGTACACGTTCACGCGATACTTCTTTGATTCATTATTTAGTGACAACGTCAGCGTGCTCTCTCGAGATCTGATTGCCCCCTCCAACGTTGCAAGTTCAGAGAACAATGTTCTTTTATCTCTGTGATTTAATCTCCTCGCAGCTCCGGGCGCTACGCATAAATCATTTTGTTCGCTGCCTACAACAGGATCTGTACACGAACAAACTTGCTGAAAGATTGATGAAATATAAATCATTACATGGAACCGATGTACAGTTTTACACAACCAATAATTCCTCACGATGTACCTACGCAATAGACCAATTTTAGTAGCACGAGACAGTGTACGAATCATGTAAGTGGAATTGGACTAAAAATGCATAGCTTTCACATTTTCAGTTCACATGTTTTTACCTCTAGGGCGTGCAAAATGTTATGTCTATTATTATAATTGAAGACGTGATTGGCTGAAGGTGATATGTCGCATATTCGGTTTATTGCTTTTTTTTCGTAGATGAAGGTTATAAGTCGATACCAAATGACTACAGACCTTAGACCATAGATATAAGGCATATTTAAAAAAATAAAGAGTTGAAAAAGGTGTTAAGTTCAGTTCAGTTTAAAATAAAAGTAAAAGTTTTATCTCGATTTACTCAGAATTGGAATTATGCGACTTATCACCATCATCCACTCATGTCTTCAATTATTTTCGCCTTATTTTGTAAAATTATCTCATATAATATTACTGTGTATTTTTTCTGTGTCTTTTCTTTCACCATTTCTCAATTATTTGGGATCAGCAAATTATGTCTTTTCCTTTCATACACCTCTCTTCTTTGATACATCTGTCACACCACATATCATCATGTCATCCTTCACATATTTCATCCATCTCTTTATGATCTACTTTTTACATTTGAACCCCTCAATCTGCTAGTTTATAATTCTTTTTGTCTCCTGACTTTTATCTAATGTACTAATTTCTCACCTTAGCCATTCTTGTCACACCACACGTTCATCTCAATGTTCTCATCTCAGCTGATCAGAGATGTGGTCCATAACTTTAGTGGCCCAACATTCGGCCCCGTATAACATTACCGTGTACTTACAATTAATTAATTATAAAATTAGTCTCAGATTATTTTTAAAACATAATATTCATAAACTCGGTGAACAGTATTTCAACCATCAAGTTAATTAATATTTTCTTAAGTTTTCGCAACTTGTATACATAATTTAATAAGATTAGGCTCCCATAGAGTAAATAATAACCATAAACAAAATTAAAACTAAATAATTAAAATGAACAAGTTGGCGGTAGGCTAAATAAAACTTTAATAATACTCGTTGACTCTTGACATCTTTGTCTTCAGTGATCACAGCCACTGAAAAGTGACCGAAACGTCGGAATAACAAAAAAAATATGCGATGAAAACCAGTAAAACGTAGTTTTATCACAATTTTTATTTTTTTCAAATATCTAATTATTAGTATTTTCATTTAAAAATTACTTAAACAATGCGATGGACACAATTTAAGATGAATGTTATTTTTTTATTCTATTATATTGCAAAACCCACATGTTACACAATTTTTGTCTAATCCAGTGGTTTTCAATGTTTTTGAATACGCGACCCATTTACAGTTTGAAAAATATTGGCGACCCCCTTGGGTCATAGACAGATAAAAAGTTAGTAATTTAAAAGTCTACGTTTATGTTTTTCTCTAATTTGTTACCTATTATTTATTATTATTAATTATTAGGACCTATACCGAAGCCTTAAGAACAGACGAGCGTACATGACAAGAGCTATGAATGTCAAAGAAGCAAGTGAGGTGTGTAAGAATAAGCCTGTATGGCGCTCTGTTGTTCGTGCCTACCCCGCAAGGGACCTGGCGTGAAGTTATGTATGTATGTATACCGAAGTACCTAAGTCCGAGGTATAAAATTAAATAGCCTTTTCTCTTTTGCCGGCGACCCCCAGAGCAAGGCTCTGCGCCACCCCTAGGGGTCGCGGCCCACAGGTTGAAAAACACTGCTCTAATCCATCCTAAGGAGGTATGGAAGAAATTGCTTTTGGTGATAAAACTGCCTATTGTCTTCTGTACTTAAACTTCTTGAATTGTGTCTTAATTTTATGCAATAGAGTACATTCTGTTCTATTCTAAATCTATACATACAAATAAAATTGGAGTGTCTGTTTGTAATATTGAAATAACCGCTTTTTACTACATGCATATGAAAATATATGCGGTACATACACCAATATAACATTTTTTACAATTTTTGTCTGTCTGTTTGTTCCGGCTAGTCTCTGAAATGGCTGGACCGATTTTGACGGGACTTTTATTGGCAGGTAGCTGATAATAAGTAGTAACTTAGGCTACTTTTATTTTAATTTTTTTTATTTTGGAACTATGACGATTTTCAATCACCACGCAGGAGAGACCGCGTGGCGCAGCTAGTGTAAATTAAAGAAGAGATTGAAGCCAGCTTGATGGTATAACGAGTCTGCGAATCCTTATTCTCACCTTATGTTTTTACAAGGCGCTCCTGTATATATATATAATTATGTTTGATGTTGAAATCTGTATGTGCTGAACATAGCTTAACATTCTCGAGTAGGATATATTGCTTGCGGTTCCTAAGATTTATAAATATAATAAAATCATTTTGTAAAGAAATTTTCTTGAGTTCCAACGTGTAGGGAAATTTTGAGAACATTTGTGTTGATACTTCGAGATCTTATTTCTTGTTAGCTATGCACGCGACATTAAAAATTCTCATTGGTGCCTCGCTCCTATTGGTCTTGGCGTGATGATATATAGCCTAGCGCCTTCCCCGATAAATGGGCTATCTAACATTGAAACAATTTTTCAAATCAGACCAGTAGTTCCTGAGATTAGCGCGTTCAAACAAACAAACAAACTCTTCAGCTTTATACATTAAGTATGTAGCCGCAGACGTCCGATCACCACGGCGGCCGCTCACAAATTGTTGCGGACAGAATCACCCCGCTGACCTCACCCCCGTAAAGCCCGTGCGCCCACGCCACGCCTACCGCGGGGACATAGCTCGCTCCGTTAGCTGCTAAGCGTCTGCATTTTTGTAGTACTTTAGTAAGCGCGGAGCGAGCCTACAGCATGCATTCCTGAACTGCAATTCAAACACACAACATTGTTTCACTTCTACCTGAAGACCTCTAAAAGTATAAGATAGATAATGCATTGCAGCGCGATTGGATTTCGATTCTAAAATCGGCTTCCTTTAGCCGGCTTCGCTCCGAAAGCTCGGGGTTCGGTTTGCCTGTTTTGTTCGTCAAAGGTCAAAACGTTATCAAATAAAAATAAATAAATTTGACAACAGCAGACCTCCATTTTCTAAAAAACTTCTGAAACGACCAGAAATAATCCGAATTTCTTCCTTAAAATGGGCACAATGATATAATTAATTGTAACAAAGAACAATATTATTAGGAAGTTTTGAATTTTATTTTTTTTCTCTTTGGATACTCTGTGTATAATAACAATAAAAGATAATTATGTATCTTCATTACTTTTTATGAAAATTAGACTATTTTTCTTTGTATTTTCATTTTATACAAAAAAACTATTATTTTATTTATTTAGGTTTATGGCTTGGCAGCTAGGCCTTTAAGCCAGATCTTAATTTACAAATTTCTTCATTTTCTTATGTCTTTGTGTAGCACAGCTGAACCGTAGGTTATCAGCTGGTGCCATTCAACGGAGTTCTTGTGACAACTCAAAAGGCCACATTTGACTATACAGTTCACATTTCTCACAAAACCAATAATTACTACTCAAAAACTATCAATATCCTACAACTATTGTTCATTTTAGAGTAATTTTACACATTTTTAGAAAATAAAACTGCACAGCACAACATCTCCTTTCAGTTCCCGTCAAAAAAACCTCTTATACACTCTTATACTTATACTCTTATACATATAGCTGAATAGTTTGTTTGAACGCGCTAATCTCAGGAATTACTAATCTGGTTTGAAAAATTATTTCAGTGTTTGATAGCCCATTTATCGAGGAAGGCTATAGGCTATATATCATCACGTTAAGAACAATAGGAGCGGAGCACCAATGAAGAATGTTTGAAAATCTGAGGTTTTTAAACTATTTTAAGTCGCGAACAGAAGCTACTTATAAATAAAGGTCTAGTAAATGGGGAGAGATATAATTTCTTGTCTGTTGAAGAAGGAAGTAACATAGTTTTTTTATTTTCTTTATTACAAAAAGTCAAAACCCAGGCAGACAGCTTAATGAATAGAAAAAAGTACCTATCCTTAACCTAAAGTTTCATCACAAAATAAAACTACGTTTCAACGGTTTTTAGCGAGGTAGTTTATTTGATTTTTATTATTCCGACGTTCGACTGAAAAATGGCCGAAACGTCGGAATAATAAAAATCAAATCATTAAAACGTAGTCAGTAACGGAGAAAGAATACATTTTCCTGATTTGGGGCGGCCTGTCGGAGGAGGCGACTAAACAACCCACAGCCAGGTGGTACGGTATTTGCCCATCTGGATGACTACCACCTCCGGTCTGGACTGTCCCGCCATAGCAACATTTAGTTGTGTTCCGACATCAGTGACCAGGTGCGAGTCTACCTTTAGACAGCGGCAGTGCATTTGTAGCACCTTTGGTGTTGCAGATGTCCATAGGCGATGGTAACCGCTTTCCATCAAGTGGGCCGTCTGCTCTGCCTGTTTACTGAAATCCTGCAATAAAAATAATAGAGTGAACTGAAGACACTTAGCACTTACCATCAGATGAAGAAGGCGCATTCGCCATCCTTACCTGCTATAAAAAGGTATGTATCCCAATCTCAAGACCCGCGCCCTCAATTTATAAGACCTCCTCTGTTTCATCCCTTTATTTCGCCGTGAGATATATAGCCCTGCTATCTCGCAGTTTATCATTCACTAGCTGTTGCCCCGACTTCGTCCGGCATTAAGTGCCCTAATCTCTCAAAGTCAAAAAAGGTCTAATAAAGTGTTTACATTTGTTTAAGTCAATTTAGTTTTTTTGTTTGTTTTGAAAGTATTTGGATTCAGGTTTTGTATCGTTAATCCCGGTTGCGTATATATTACAGATTGGAAATTAAATATTAGAGCAAGTTAAAGAATTTTTAGCAGTTGAAATTAAAACTTTGAGAATTATAAATGAGGTTAATTTAAGTAATGTAAGTGATACAATAAGAAACAGTGTGATAAGGGAACATTGTGTATTAAAAGAGGATGTTTATAGCTTCAAGCAGGCAAACAGGCAGACGGCCCACCTGATAGAAAGTGCTTACCGTCGCCTATGGACGTTTGCAATACCACGGGTGTCAACAACGCGTTGCCGACCTTTAAGAAATTTGATAACGCCCCTCTAGAAGAACCCGATGTCATAGCGCAAAGGGAAAACCGCGGCGGGAAGTTCTCTCCAGATCATTGTTGCACGCGGAATAAATGTAGTGACAAGGTCAAAAAAAATAATTTGAAGGTGAGGAATGACACAACCTACATTCCTCATCTTAACATTTATGACAGTAATGTGACTGGTAAGTCGGTGCCGGTAGACCGAGATGTATTCACCATAATCAAATTGAAGATATTTTGAAGAAAGGTCAGATAAAAAGCATTTTAAATAAGCGTGTATTCATGGAAAGATTAATGAAAGTTGATGAAGCGAAAAGTATTTGTTAGAATCGCAGCAGGTGGAGATCGTCTGTCTCGATGGGAAACAGGCGTGACAATAATGTGTATACGCATATACAAAAGCACTATTGACCAGTGTAATTTCTTTTACTTATATACTAGTGGTCGCCCGTGGTCGAAATTCGACCATAATAATTAATGTCAAAGACTACACTTCTATACTCACAGATTTCGGCAAGGCTACACTGTTCATTTGACTTGAACAATAAACAAGAGTAATAATAATCTCTCCTTAATGACACCTGTACACACTTCTTCCTTTGTTGACAACTCTTTCACGGTACAGGCTGTCCGTTTATGGAACTCACTGCCACTCATCATCAGACAAGCTAAGTCAGTATCCTCTTTTAAAATCATGGTTTTTAACTATTTTTGGTCCTCTCAGGTATAATAGTGCTGCTTTTCTGTATGTATTATGATATTTACTGTGTTTATCTCTAATATAAAAAATTCTCGTGTCACAGTTTTCGTTGCCATACTCCTCCGAAACGGCTTGACTGATTTTGATGAAATTTTTTGTGCTTATCCGGTATCTATGAGAATCGGCCAACATCTATTTTTCATCCCCCTAAATGTTAGGGGTAGTCCACCCCTAAATTTTTTATTTATTTTTTAGACAAAATTTTTAATTTCTATTTTTTTATGATACAACATACAAAAATACATACAACCCTAAATTATTAACCCTCTGCGACAAACCCCTATTTTTATCGGACAGGACGACGTCTGCCGGGACAGCTAGTATAGTATATAATTAAGAATTGTATTTATTTATTTTATATATTTTTGAATATTTTATATTATGTATTGTCTACACCGCCACTGTCATGTTTTAGTTATTTTCCTTGGTTTAAGGGGTTGCCTGGAAGAGATCGCTTTAAGTGATAAGGCCGCCCTTTGTTCAGCATTCATTGTATGTAGTTTTAAGAACATAGTTTTAATTTTGGTGAACAATAAAGTGTCTTCATTCATTCATTCATTCATTCATTCATTCAAGAGTATATATGCGTGTGTGTGTCAAATACATGGTAGTGTGTCTAATGTTTTTTTTATTGATTTAATGTATTTTTTGTGTATAATTAAAAAAAAATATTAGCATTCGTCGCTTCTTCTCTTTAAAGACTATTAGTGTGCGAAATTTCATACTCCTCCGTCCGGGCAATTTTCGTAAAAGTGTTTTTTTTTTATTGCAGGAGTTCAGCAGACAGGCAGACGGCCCACTTGATGGGAAGCGGTTGCCATCGCCTATAGACATTTACAACACCAAGGTGTTACAAATGCGCTGCTGCTCTCTTTAGGGAGACTGGTACCCGGTCGCTAATGCCGGAACACAACTCAAGGTTGTTTTGGCGACATACTTAAGACCAGGGGTAGCCATCCAGTCGGGCAAATGCCCTACCACCTGGCTGTGGGTTGTTTTGTCGCCTCTTACGACAGGCCGCCCGGCCGCAGGAAATTGTATTCTTTCTCCGTTCCTGCACAGATAAAGTAGCAAGTGTTACAAAGTTGTTTCACATAATATAACTGAGTATATACTAAGTGAAAAAGTATCGAGTAGTTCTGTACGCCCTACAATATTGCAATGGGGAGGGGCATTAGTCAAATGTCAATGTCGACGTGACCTTTCTGACGGACGTGATCCTGGGAGTACCTCCCCGTTTTAAAGGTATTTCCGACAGGTATTCGGGAGATAACGTTGAACACTAATTTATGATGTAACGGTGCTTGTAGAAGATATTTGATTTTAGTCCTCTTAATTCGATCTTCGTTGCCTAGAGTTAAAATAGAGAAGATTCTTATCTTACTCTGATATCTAATAATAACTTAATCGCTCAATGGTCGAATTTCGACCATAATAATTAATTTAAATTATAAATTTGAACATAGTTAAGGTTCTGTTGTCAAAGGCTATACGTCTATAATCACAGATTTCGCCAAGGCTACTGTTAATTTGATTTTAACAATAAAGAACAAGTATATTAGCGTGTGTGTCAAATACATGGCAGGAGCGGAGAAAGAATACAATTTCCTGCGGCCGGGCGGCCTGTTGTAAGACGTGATAGAGCAATCCACAGCCCGGTGGTAAGACGTTTGCTCTACTGGATGGCTACCACCCCTGGTCTAGAGTATGACGCAATAACAACCATGAGTTGTGTTCCGGCATTAGTGACTAGGTTCCAGTCTCCCTTAAGAGAGCAGCAGCGCATCCCTAGCACCTTTGGTGTTGCAAATGTCCATAGGCGATGGTAGCCTCTTTCCATCGAGTGGACTGCTGCCTGTCTTTTTTTTTATTGCAGGAGTTCAGCAGACAGGCAGACGGCCCACTTGATGGATAGCGGTTACCATCGCCTATGGACATTTGTAACACCAAAGGTACTACTAATGCGCTGCTGCTCTCTTGAAGGAGACTGAATCCTGGTCACTAATGCCGGAACACAACTAAGGGTTGTTATGGCGACATACTTTAGACCAGGGGTGGTAGCCATCCAGTCGGGCAAATGCCCTACCACCTGGCTGTGGGTTGTTTTGTCGCCTCTTACGACAGGCCGCCCGGCCGCCCCCGGCCGCAGGAATTTGTATTCTTCCTCCGTTCCTGTCTGCTGAACTCTGCAATAAAAAAAAATATTTTTGAATAGTGTTACGACCTAGGTGCCGATAAAAACAAATTCACACCTGCACTTTATTACCTTTGCGGCATTTGGACTTTTTTGTTTGCTTTTGTTTAAAATTTGTAATTGGAAAAGCAGCCCATTGTGTATTGTGATCTTTTATTATAGTCATTAGCCAGGTGTGCTTGTAAGAAAGTCAGTTTGCGCTGCCGAGAGACAAATTGTATTTGTGCAGTATAAAGTAATGCCCCGATGGAGAGACGAACAGTCGAGCGATAAGTACAAGCGAGACTAGAGGTGTGTACATTCGATAATATATACAGTGGCAGACTTTGCGCGTGTTATTGAACCGTGCGTTACGTTTGTACTGGTTCTGTTCAGTTATATTTATACCTGTGTTATCACTTGTTAGCACTTTAATTCTAGTCCCGCTAAACTCGTAACAATATTATAAAGGTTAGACAAGGTATAAATCCTAGAAATGAATGTACTTTAGCGATTGCGACGTACGCACCAAATCTATCCAAATTATTACTTTAATATACAAAATAATTGCAAATATTAATCAGACACTAAGTAATTGGCAATTAGCATTTATTAAAGCAAATTGTTATGCGAGTAGCGTTCAGATATCGGCGACGATTTAATTCATAAAGGCGATAAATTTATTTTATAACGATTATTAAATGAATTTTGCGGGTAGTATGGCGAGAATTTTAAAATTATTTTTTTTATTTTAATTACTACCCCCGCAAATTGCTATTGCGGCTGGCCGCCATTTTGGTGGCGTAACCGTAGCCGAACACTCAGTACTGTTAGCATCACTGGCCGGCGAGTACGCGTACATATCGAATTATTGATGACGTCACGTAAATGTTAATTTGAAAAGGTTCCAGCGCATTACCAATTCGCGGGGACAATACTAGCGGTGCCGGCAGACGTTGTCCTGCCTTGAAAATGTGAAAATCTAGGTCTCGATAACAGTGCCTCCTACCGGTTCTAATTGTGAAATTAAATTAGAAAAATTAAGAAAATAGATCATATACAATAACTGCAAGTAGTATTATATAAGGCATTACGTATATAAAAATAAATACTGTTACAACTCAGATCCCGACGATATCAAAATTCAGCACAATCCACCAAACTACATTTTATTACCTGTCGGCTAATTGAACTAATTACAATTCTTTTATGACCGTCTTCTTTTGCTTACTTAATTATTGGCATACGTTTTTACAAAACAGCCCATTGTTTTATTGTACTCATTTATGGCCATTCACTATGGCCCACTCATTGGCTAGGTGTTTCGGATTACGTCAACTACGATACCGGCACATTGCGTTTGTGCAGTATAAACCGATGGCCTGATTGAGAGAGGGAGCAGTTTAGCGACAACTACGATCAAGACGTGACATGTGTACAATGGTAGATCTAATAGTGACGGACTTTGTGCGTTTTATTACAAGGCCTCCTGTATTACGCTTGGATTTGCGGTTATATTTGTACCTGTGTTATACGTGTTTGTGTAGTTCTAATAAACTCTATAATAACCAAAACTCGTAACAATCCCTACTAATATTATAAAAAAATGTGAATGTAAGTTTGTTTGTTACACTTTCACGCGAAAACTACTCGACCGATCATCATGAAACTTTGTACACATATTCTTCGAGGTATTAGAAGTAACATAGGATACTTTTTATGAAAAAAAAAATGCACGCGGACGGAGTCGCGTGCATTTAATGCTCGTCTCACAAATTCACAATCCATCTGTCAACAACCACCATACTACACTCGGCCATCCTGAAAAACTAAAATGATGACTATAGCTAACTTCGTGGTGTAGCTTTTTCGCGCGCATCGTAAAAATTTACTCTCATCGCGCCTAAAGTAGTATAACTTCAAAAATAAATAGCAAGTTACACAATGACGCTTCCACGAAATCTATGTCATTATATGTATGATGAAGATGTTCAAGCTTATCCAGGTGTTCTTAGGATATGTCTTGATAGCAAACATCAGCATAGACAAGTAGGGAGAGAAGCAAGGATTGAGCAAGCATAATCTTAGTGGCTGTAGGAAGGAAATTCTTCAGTCTTAAGGAAACGGGTGACGCGAAAAGTTTCCGAAAATATTTAAATCTTTCAAGACAATGAAGATACCTCTGATAGAATATTTTCTTCCTGTTGGATAATAACAATGGGGACAGTCCTTTTCTGTCGTAAATTTGTATTTTTTTCTTCGTTCGCCAGCAATTTGCAATAAATCAAGTTGCGAGTCATTATTTATTGCCCGGGTTTTTGGATATCATTCCCTTGGAAATAATGCATTTTAGGGTTACTTAGGCGATTTTTTGCATCTGGTATTGCTACACTGTATACTTACATACTTCTTCATATTTTTATAACACATTCTTATAAAACATTGTATTGACACAAACATTACTTAACTATCATTAGTCATTACAAGCAGTATGCTCATGATTTTAGAGAACATACCTTCCATTATAGCTATGTACCTATATATAGTTATAGAATTATGCTAGCCTTGAATAAGGAAGCGAATTTCATTCATTAACCTATAGAGGATGCACTTACTATGTTTTTATCTGTGCAGGAATAGAATTTCCTGCGTTGGGTGGCCTGTCGTAAAAGGCGACAAAACAACCCATAGCCAGGTGGTAGAGCATTTGCCCGACTGGACGGCTACCAACCCTGGTCTGAAATATGTCACCATAACAACCTTGAGTTGTGTTCCGGCGTAAGTGACCAGGTTCCAGTCTCCCTTAAGAGAGCAGCAACGCATTTGTAGCACCTTTGGTGTTGCAAATGTCCATAGGCATATAAACGCTTTCCATCAAATGGGCCGTCTGCCTGTCTGCCGAACTCCTGCAATAAAAAAAGGTAGCGAGTTCATGTTACAGACACAAAAAGCAAGATCCTCGTTCAAAGTAAACCGATCCCTTGGGGTCCACGTTCAGTGTTTTCTTTCAATTCCTTCCACTGATCACAATTTCGAGTTGACGATCCCGAAAGCCCGAGGGAACCCCAATATTACGTGCGCCGTAATGTACTCCGTGGATGGGCCGAAATATATTTTGGATCATTGAACCGGTTTCAAATAACGGATTTCAGTCTTGTATTTTATTATATTTATTCTAATTTCTGAAATTTCGACCAATTTAATTTCCTGTAATCATTAATATTGCTACGACCTGAACGCCGACAAAAGACGAATTCACACCTGCATACCTGTAGACATTTTATTACCTTTTCGGCATTTGGACTTCTTTTGTTTACTTTGTATGTAAAATATGTGATTAGAAAAACAGCCCATTGTGTATTGTAATATTTTATGATAGTCATTAGCCAGGTGTGATTCTAGAAAAGTTCAGTCTACGCGGCTGAGAAGACATTGTATTTGTACAGTATATACCAATGCCCCAATTGAGAGATGAGGCAGTCAAGCGATAACCACAAGCGAGACAAGACGTGTGTACATTCGATAAGCTATATGGTGACTGACTTTGCGCGTGTTATTGAATCGTGCAGTTTGTACTTGTTTCGTCTAGTTATATTTGTATCTGTGTTATGCGTGTTTGTAAAGTTATAATGAATTCTATAGTCATCCCAAAGGCATTTTGATTCGAGTCCCGCACTCGTAACAATATAAATAATTAATAAGTAAATATTATACTCATTAGAGATATTAATTAATCAACACGGATTATGTGAGAGAAAGCCGTTACTAAAATGTTCATATATATTATCCTTTTAAATCCAATTATATATATAAGACATAATTTCTTTTGACTATATAAATATTATATACTAAATTACACATTTTATAAATGAACGGGCTATTTATTCTTGCAACGACCCATCAACTTCTATCTTAGCGTATATTCTCTTTGATAAATAAATAACCTTACAGATAAACCATATATCCTGCAGGTCAATACATTATAAGTTAAATCCAATATGCGAATCGATGGTATAGCCTAATAAAAGTGGATATTGCGTCAGCAAATAATGCTTTATGAAAACAAACCTTTATTGATTGTAACAAGAAAGGACACTCTCTTTGTGATGTGCTCCTAAGGAATAATACGAACGACGACAATAACGCGGCGATTTGGTCACAAGCGGAGCGGTAGCGGTTTAATGATTATCGCTTTTTTATTTAAAGAAACAAAAAGTTATTAAAATCATGTAATTGTAATAAATGTGAATATGGAATAGAGAGCACGAAAGTAGAGTAAACGCGGTCGAGATGCGAGCACTGCGCAAAATCTGCGGAGTGACGCTCGCGGACCGCGTTCGTAATACCGAAGTAAGAAAGAGAGTTGGTCTGAAAGAGATTGTCGGGGTGAAGGTAAGGAAAGGAATGCTCCGGTGGTTCGGGCATGTGGAAAGAATGTGTGATGAAAGAATGACTAAACAGATATACAATGCAAAAGTGGATGGATGCAGAAGTCACGGAAGGCCACGACACAACTTCCATGATCAAATTGATCGTGTACTAGCAGAAGGTGATGTCAGGAGCCTTAAGAACAGACGAGCGTGCATGACAAGAACTATGAATATCAAAGAAGCAAGTGAGGTGTGTAAGAATAAGCCTAAATGGCGCTCTGTTGTTCGTGCCTACCCCGCAAGGGACCCGGCGTGAACTTATGTATGTATGTATGTAATAAATGTGTTACTTTTACTCATATATCAACTGGTCAACATATATGATACTTTTGATCCCGAAAAATTAAAGAGTTCCCGTGGAACATTTAAAAATTATTTTTACGCGGACGAAGATGTGGGCAGAAGCTATTCAACTCGCAATATATAAGTCTGCTAACGGTCTGTTTTATTTAGGTATCAGTGAATCATACATACATACATAACTTCACGCCAGGTCCCTTGCGGGGTAGGCACGAACAACAGAGCGCCATTTAGGCTTATTCTTACACACCTCACTTGCTTCTTTGACATTCATAGCTCTTGTCATGCACGCTCGTCTGTTCTTAAGGCTCCTGACATCACCTTCTGCTAGTACATGATCAATTTGATCATGGAAGGTGTGTCGTGGCCTTCCGCGACTTCTGCATTCAGCCACTTTTGCATTTTATATCTGTTTAGTCTTTTTTTCTACATGCCCGAACCAACGGAGCATGCCTTTCCTTACCTTTACCCCGCCACTCTCTTTCAGACCAACTCTCTTACTTACATCTGTATTACGAACGCGGTCCACGAGCGTCACTCCGCAGATTTTGCCCAGTGCTCGCATCTCGACCGCTTTTACTCTACTTTCATGCTCTCTCTTCCATACCCAACTCTGGCTTCCATACGTGAGCGTAGGTACCAGCACCGCGTTGTGTATGGCAAGCTGGGCCTTCTGACTGAGGTTCTTAGCGCCTAGAAATTTACCTAACGCTCCATTCACACTATTCCCCATATTCACTCTTCTTTCTATATCAGCGGTGTACCTTCCATCCCTGCTAAAAGCACATCCGAGATATACAAACTCATTCACTTGTTCCAGCATAAAATCATCGACCATTATCCTTGCACTCGTTCTGGTTGTCTCTTTTTCAAACAAATCCTTTATCAAATGTCAGTATATAGCAAGCCAGTGCTTGTTATATCAATATACATATATATATAAATGTATATCAATAATAATATTGAAACCAACGACATTATCCACAAGGTCTTGAAAGTGAACCTTTTGAGATTAAATTGTGCGCTTTGTCATACATAATTATATAAAAAGTATCATAGTTTCATACATACATACATAGATAAAATCACGCCTGTTTCCCATGGGGGTAGGCAGAGACTATGGATCTCCACTTGCGACGATCCTGACAAACAACTTTCGCTTCACCTACTTTCATTAACCTCTTCATACATGCGCGTTTATTTGAAATGCTTTTTACCTGACCTTTTTTTTAACAATTCTGATAATTGTTATCACACCTGTATCCCGAGGGGGTAGGCAGAGACTTTAAATCTCCTAGGTTCATATGTTTTTTTTTTATAATTGCTACATTCTCAAGAACAAAGAGTAAATTAAACAAACACTAAGAGTACTAATAATTTACAGATCTATTTAGTGTTCATTAAACAATATTATTTGTTTATCATAGTTTTTACCTAAAATGATGCTAAAAAAATTAAAAAAAAATTAAATCTATATAAATAAAAGATTTTCATGAAAATTTTTCTGTGTGTGCATGAGTGGGTGTATTTAAATTCACAATTCGAAATGGTAAATGGCGCTGGGATCGGGTTTTGGGATCCTTCTAATCTCCTGGACCTATTTTGATTATTTTTTTGTGTTGAGTAGTTCTCCGGATGGCTTAGATGCACAATTGGAACCCGTAGGTTGCGCTTTAAAAAACAGTCCTCTGATAAACTTAGTGAATATCATTGACTTTTCAAAACCATTTATTTATCGCGTGTCAGTAAAGCACGCACGTCAAGAATATTTTTTCCGCTTTCGCTACCGCTTGTTAACGTGTCCGCTTCCAACCTTTTACCCCGTTGAAGATAAAATTATATATCATACAATATTTACATACATTTCAGCACATTTGAGGTACTGCCACGTTCTTATGGATCCACAAGCTTTTATCACACTTAGAAAGCGAATTTAGTTATTTCTAAACGTATATTAATAGTATGAAGAGATTAATGAAATCACATAAGTAGCCTCTTTACTGTGTACACCAATACAAAAATATACTTACTGACTACAACTAAATTTGTAAAAATTAGCCTAAGTTACTACTTATACCACCAGCTATCTGCCAGTGAAAGTTCCGTCAAAATCGGTCCAACCGTTTCAGAGATAAGCTGTAACATCCAGACAGACAGACAGTTAAAAATTCTTAAAAATGCATTTCAAGGATCTCCTGGTCGGAATTATCCCCCCCCAATTTTTTTAGATAATTCTTTACTATACCAAAATAAACTGATTAAAACTATATGTAACTGCTTGTGGGCGCGACTTCGTCCGCGTGGAATTTGATTTTGCTGATTTTCCTAAAGGAGTTGACAAAAGTAGCCTAAGTTAAAATTGATCCAGCCGTTTCAGAGAATAGCTGTAACATCCAGCCAGACAGATAGACAAAAATGTAAAAAATATCTACTACGATTCACATTCTTGATACATACATATCTCTTCTCTTTTTATATAATAGTATATCTATCTCTGTCCCCCCAAATTCGCCTTACAACTTGGAAAATGCCAACATTTTGTTGTCGGATTGGTTTGCGGTGTTAAAAAGGACTGTCACGGACATTACCTAATATTACATATTCACCTAAACATACCCATCTACCATCTTCGAGAGCTTCGAAACTCCTATATTACCCAAGTTGCCCAATAACAGATACAAAAACAAAAGTATTACCGTATCAAACGAAAATATGATAGACAAGACTAAATAAAAAGGGATATTATTTTCATCATACATAAAAGAGCCTTGAGAATCGTCCGTACCGCAAATTTGCTCAAGCACACAGCGATTTAGCCTGTATATCTTGCCCCATTAATTTCTAAATCACATACAATCAAATCAGCATTACATACAGACTATTTTATAAGTAAACACCATTCACTATGAAGGTAATTGCTCGTGCCCTTTGAAAAAAGTACAAAATTACGTTCAGTTTCGCTGAACGAAAATAGACCTTAATTCAATTGGATAAGACGTATATAGGTCAAAGCTTAAGTTTGTATTCACGCACCCTATATTCGGGTATGGTCCAATTCATAAGATTTGAAAAGAGTTTTTGTAAGAGAATTTTTTATGTATTAAAATGTGTTTTATGGAGATTATAAAACATTCAAAGCTGTTGGTCGATTATTGAATGGATGAGATTGTATAGCGTGTACCCTTGCATCTTTTATAGGAAGAATTTTCGATTTAAAATTAGGATGCTTTTTCGATATTAAGTCAAAATAAGGTGAATGTTCGTAATGCACCTTATTTTCGGTAAATATTTTTTGTAAATATTTTTTGTTGAAGACAAAAATAAAAAACCAAAAACTTGGTTATTTGAATGTTTTGCATACATTTTGAGGTTATGTGAAAAAAGTGTGAAAACAAAAGTTGTACGTCTTTTTATTACCTACAACTTTGCCATTTTCCTTTTTCCATAGGACTTGTTGTGTTGCCGGAAATCGAGATAAACCGTTTTTTACCCTTAAAAGCTCACCTCCTTTCCCTTCCCGACTTGAGATCGCCCGTAAATTATTTTTCCTTTTATATTTGTTATATTCCTTTTCCAATGGGTTTCATCCTACTATTATTTCTTTTGGTTTCTATTAAAATTGAGTTGTCGTTAAAAGTTGAAATCTTGGCTATGTCGAGCTTATTGCCAGTTATGTTACTCGAGCGGCCTGAGGGTGGACTGTACGCAACGAGACATCCACGCCCTATAAATACAATATAATATAATTTCAGCCCATAAATGTCCCACTGCTGGGCTCAGGCCTCCCATTATAGGGGGAACGGACAGTATACCCGCCACGCTTGTCCAAGGCGGCTTGGCAGGTTTGACACATCGGTTATCTCGATGTGCAGGTTGCATCACGATGTTTTCCTTCACCGTTTTTTAGCACGTGGTAATTGTAACAATATGAACATTAGATCAGAAAACTTACTAAGAGGTGCATGCGTTCCGGTCAGGATCGAACCCGCGCCCTTCGGTTTAGGGGCGCGTGCGCTAACCATTACGCTACCACGACTTTACAATATAATAATGTTTTCAAAATGCTGTTGGGGTTACCGCGGCACTGTAGTGCGTCTGGGATGTTTGCGAACATTGGATAGGGGTAGTCATCGGCATAAAATAAGTGGCTATAAGTTTAAGAATTGTGTAAAATATAATATTAGTTTTATTAATTATTATTTACTTTTTATTTTATCTTGCACGCTTCTTGCATTTATCTTGACTTGGTCTTACGCCAAAAGGAATGTTTTTACTGAAAATCAGCACTGTGTCGGATATAATTCCGGCAGAACAATATGCTGAGTTCAAACTTTGTTTGCTGAAAATGCGGCGTAAAATTCTTCAAATAATGCTTTATATATAATTAATGTGCAAGCAATGTAACTAAGTCGCTATTTTATTCAAATAAAGTTTTCTTTCTTTCCTTATTACTAACACTACTAACATTAATTTATAAGATAATTGTGACTAACACGCTAACTAAATATATACCCCGGTCTTAAACAAAGTTTATATTATTATTTATATATCTTTCAAGACCAAGGGCCATAAATAATTATTATTATTATGTCATATAAATTTTTCTTAAAAATGGTTAGCAGTATTAAAGCGTGTGGGTTTCATCTAATTTGATTCTGAAAAGGGTCTACCAATTAAATTAGATATTGGTCTCGTATAAATGAGAAGTGTTATTTAGTTTAAATTAAACTTTCTATTTGTTACCCTTGAACCGACCATTTCTAGGAATGAGATTGTTTGTCTAGTTTTCACGGCCTTGATTATTAATATCTATTAATATTTTATATGAAATTTCGAATGGTTATTGTTAATTAAACGGAGATATGTAAATTATTTTCCAACCCGAAATATGTTTACAATTCCGGCGGGAATTAGCGTGGTTGATACATCAGCGAAATATGTTCAAATACATATTGTTGTGCGAAATAATAATCAAAAACAATACTGAATAAGCGAAATTGAGTGAACTGTTACATATTAAAATAAAGTGGAATTACTATTTTATTATAACTATACAAACACGTATGACACAAGTAAATATATAACTGAACTCAATCAGTACAAACTGCACGATTTGATAACACGCGCAAAGTCTGTCAGCTTATTGAATATACGTCTTGCTCGTATCGTAATCCTCGCTTGACTGTGGATCTCTCCATTCGGCCATTGCTGCACCGATGCAATCTGGATGCCAGACCATAAAAATCGTATTTTTTAGAATCAGTTCGACACACCTGCGTAATGACTGCCATAAAACAAGTACAATACTAATATAATGTTTTTCTTTATTAAATTTTTTAGACACAAAGTAAACATAAGAATTACAAATGCGGGAAAGGTAATAAACCAGGTGTGCATTCACTCTGTCGGCATTTAACACTATATATTGTTGTATGAAGTAATACTTAAAAAACAATACCGAATAAGTGAAATTGAGTAAACTGTTAAGGGGTAAAATTCCTTATTTTACCCCCTAAATAAAAAAAAATGAAAGTAGCAAATTGTTTCTATCTATAATCCTGTTTCTATTAAATCTTACACTAATAAAGCTGAAAATTTGTTTGCTTGAACGCCCTAATCTTAGGAACTACTGATCTGATTTAAAAGTTATTTCAGTGTTAGATAGCCCATTTATCTATAGGCTAAGGTCCATTTATCTAGGGCTAGGAAGGCTATAGGCTATATATCATCACGTTAAAGCTAATAGGAGCGGAGAACCAATGAAGACTATTTCAAAATCGGGGGGTTTTTTCATTTTTTTTTGTTCCACGCGGATGAAGTCGCGGGCAGAGGCTAGTGGAGGGATATAAGTAAGTAGCAGACAGAAACTTTATTGTTCACCACATTAATAACATCAATATAAAGTTATTACAGCTAAAGTAAGAACAATGGGTGTATTTGTCCCTTATAAACAATCTCTTCCAGACAACCCCGATTATATTGATACGAGTTGCAGGACTCGAATTAAAATGCCGTTAGAATTATTATAGAATTTATTAGAACTATACACACACGTATAACGCAGGTACAACTAAAACCTGAACACAACAAGTCCAAACGTAATTCAATAACTTGTGTGAAATCAGTCACTAAATAGTTTACCGAATGTACACAAGTCTTGCTTCGCTCGTGGTTATTGCTCGACTACCTCGTCCCTCAATCGAGGAATTACTTTATACTGCACAGATGCAATAAGTCTGCCCGTAATTTCTGGCATTAGTGGCCAGGTTCCAGTCACCTTTTGAAGAGCAGCCGCGCATTTGTAGTACCTTTGATGTTGCAAGTGTCCATAGGCGATGGTAAACGCTTGCCTTTAGGTGGGCCCTGTGCATGTCTGCTGAACTCGTGCAATAAAAAAAAATAAAAAAAAATAATGGCTATTATTTAAAAATCGTTCCTCTTTTGATGCAGACCACACCAAGATGCCATTCCACAAGCTCGACATTTGGCACGTCCCCGCTAATTGCTCAGTGTGTGCCCGCCTTTATTTGAACCCGTTTCCATTTTTTAATTGCTTAATGCCCTTCCAGCTTCAATTATTAGGGTGCTTACACCAATATTATTATCACTCATTCCATAATTTGGAAAATTAAATCACGCGTATTTTTACTTACCTTGTATACATATACTAATTTTATACATACAAATGGCATGCGTATTGCGTACACGATAGCGCCGCTACGCTATTGCCACCGCACCGCTCTTCTATACTAATATTATAACGAAGTAAAGTTTGTGAGTATGTTACTTTGTAGGGAGTAATCTCTGGATCTATCAAACCGATTTTGAAAATTCTTACACCAGTGGAAAGCTACATTATTCCTGAGTGACTAAGGGTATATTTGGTTGTGATTAATAAGTTTTTTTCTAATGTCCAGCGAAGAGAGCACGGGTCAGCTAGTACCTTATAAAGCACGTGGGGCAGCATGTTGTTAATGACAAAACGCTGAAATTTGCTTTATAAATGCTGTTTGCATACATTGCATTTCATGAGATGTTTTTACATAGTCGTATTTTTTTAATAATATAAAGGTAACGTACGTAATTGCTTTCGCATTGGCAATAATCGTACCTACCAAGTTTTTATCTACCAATTTATGCTTACCGACGATATACACGTGGCACTCTTTCAAAACAGATTGGTTTTACTATAGAGTCTATAGAACTGTACAAACACGTATAAAACAGGTACAAATATAACTAGACACTGTATAAACGATTCAATAACACGCACAAAGTCCGCAATTATATCGCTAATCGAAAGTACTACACACGTCTTGCTATCGTAATCGTCGCTTGACTACCCCACCTCTCCTTTCGGGCATTGTTATATACTAAACTATACAATACATCAAAGGACCACGTTTACTGAGTTAATCCGCACACCTGGTAAGCTGGACGCAATGCAATAACAACAAGGATTAGTTCGACAATAATGACGGCCATAAAACAAGTACGATAGCAATAGGATGTTTTTTAAATTTCAATTTTTAAACACGAAGTAAATAAAAGAACTCCGAATGCAAGAAAGATAATAAAGTCTGTTTTTACGACAGGCAGGTGTGCTCATTTATTTGACGGCGTGTAACAATATCTAAAGACTTCATGGCCTATGGCATGAACCTTCCTTTCACCAAGTAGAGGTCAGCTAAGGACGGATTTTACGGTATCCGAAGCGGGCGGGTATCAGATAGTATATAAATTAAATAATATTATTAATACAAATTGATAGATATATGTATATTAAAACACTGTGCGTACTTGATTACTGTACTATGTATATTATAGTTTCTCCTTGTTATTATTATTAATAATGTTTTTATGTATTTTTAAGATTTAATTTGGTATGACTAAATAATGATATTTTATACGGGTCTCAAGTTAATACGAGTATATTAGCAGTTGGGTACTGAGAATCAGTGCTGTGGCGGAGTATCTTCCGATACAACAATCTATAAGCATATTTTGACTCGTCTATTTTATAATTTGTCTGTGGCGCATTTGGCAAATACACGTTTTCTTTCTTTACATAAAATAAATAATCCTATTGTTGTATACTAGTGCATTAGATATATTATTTGACCATCCAATTATAAAGCGCTCAGCAAATGCTTGCGACGTACAAGACCCTGCGCGTCATATAAATTACTTGCAGTCAAATTTGTGGTTCAAGTAATGAGTTGAAGCGAACTACTGAATTTATATTTGATACAAGTTTTGTCGCAGAACGCAACAATGTTCTATGCCAAAGAACCCAATGCCCATATTTTATTTTTTAATATTCAAATTATCTTTGTTAATATCCATATATCGTAATGTACTTAGAGTTAACTAACAGGAATATCATCAATAACCCAAAAATGAAGTAAACACTTAATGTTTCCAGTTTAAATGTTGTGAGGCAAGTTTGAAGCATATTTGTTTTTTATAACTACGGAGTGACGACGACTAACCTACTACTCTAACCGATGCAATTCGGCATTTACTTTTCTTTTAAGTGTCTAAACACACTATGCCGAAATTACGCGACCGAAGTACCATGGCTGATTTTACGTTCCGACGCATTCGGCTGATATGACACACGGAGCCGAAATTCAGTTGCGTAACGCCTAACTTTGTGTGGGTATTCAGTGTCTCGAGCGTTGTCGTGGCATCGTGCCGTATTATCTACACAGTAAGACAGACGCAAACCAAAGTGATCTTCTTAAGGTTCCATTGTTATTTTTGAGGTGCGAAACCCGTATAATGGACTATTCTACAGTACCGAACCGAATTTCGGTCGCGTATAATGTTGCTATACAAAATAAAGCATTGCCGCCGAATCGCTACCGAACTTACGCCCGAACGAAGTTCGGCTATACGCTATAACGCGACGTAATTTTGGTATGGTGTGTCATCAGTAATTTAAAGTACATTGCAGGCATAGTCACGCCGAAATTCGGCCGCGTATTTTCGACATAGAGTGTTTAGTCCCTAAGGCGTATGGTACGGGTCGCGACTTCATAAAAACCGGTTTGGCGTGCGACTTCAACGGCAAATCTATTTCATATTTATTAAAACAGCCTAAATGATTTGAAAATAATTTGCGATATAATTTTTTTAACTCCGACAAAATCTCGTTATTACTCTTACAATAAGCAAGCGTTGAGATTAGCTGCAACTTAAATACTCGCATGAAATCTCACCCCAATAAGGGGACCCCCATTGTTTAATACGCACCTACACAGCGGGGCTGTGCGACTTAAGTATTTAATTGTTACGGTAATCGTTCTCAAAACGGTCATGTTAGCGCCATTGTAAGAAAAAATCCGCTTTGGGGTTGGTGATAATGGAACATTTGAAAAAATATGTTTATAAGTTTTCTGAGATATTACGGATATCGGAGATCCGCTATCAATTTAACATTTTAAATTCCTACCACCTAGGCACACCGACTCAACTAATGTTCGTAAAATGCTTCGTTAATTTTTCCACTATGCTGCTCTAATTCTTTGTTACTAGGTCATCTGGTAATACTAAATTACTGGCCAGTTGGTATATGCTCTCTGAGAGTGCGCTGAATAACACCGCCTTCCTATTGACTCTTGCATCGCACATACATAACAGTTTTACTCAGTTTTTATGTTGTTGTAGCGCTATTCTGCTTTTTTTCCCAAAATAATAATAATATCTTTAGAGAAACAGGACATAATATATTACCCAATTAAGCAGTTCTACTTCTGTTATGGATAATATAAGACGGAAAACTCTAGAACTCATCCAGTATATCCATAGTAATAAAAAAGAAAACAGGAAATTTTATTTACCTAATCACTATACCAGGAAGTGAACTTAGGATGACAAAGACTTACATCAATCAATTATAGAGGATCAAATAATCGCTAATCGCTTATAACTTGACGAATTTGGAAATGCAGTCACAATGCGTTCGTTACGGGCAGTTTTGGAGGGATGCCAGCTGAATATATGGAGTGGACGAGCGGAGAATACTCGCCGGACGGCGTCCCGCATATCGGTGATTTGTTACTTCTATACTTAAAAAAAGAATGATTTTTATATAACCTACTAGCTGTCCCGGCAGACGTCGTCCTGCCCGGAAAAGCTTCAATCGATATGCCGACAGCAGCACCACCTGCCGGGTCCAATTGTCAACCAACTCAGAAAGCTTCTCTGGCTCATGCACAACAACTTTGCTGAAGATCATCGCATGATCAAATGTTTACGATTCTATAAAGAATAAACAGACAAACATTCATTTTTATATATAAGAAGAAGAAGACTAGCTGTCCCGACAGACGTCGTCCTGCCCGGAGAAGCTTCAATCGATATGCCGACAGCAGCACCACCTGCCGGGTCCAATTGTCAACCAACTCAGAAAGCTTCTCTGGCTCATGCACAACAACTTTGCTGAAGATCATCGCATGATCAAATGTTTACGATTCTATAAAGAATAAACAGACAAACATTCATTTTTATATATAAGAAGAAGAAGACTAGCTGTCCCGACAGACGTCGTCCTGCCCGGAGAAGCTTCAATCGATATGCCGACAGCAGCACCACCTGCCGGGTCCAATTGTCAACCAACTCAGAAAGCTTCTCTGGCTCATGCACAACAACTTTGCTAAAGATCATCACACGATCAAATGTATAGTTTACGATTCTATAAAGGACATACAGACAAACATTCCTTCTTCAACTCTTGTTATTACATTTATTTATTAATTACATTACAATCTAACAATAAGTGGTTCAAATAAAACAGCATGTCACTAAAACGTTCTATGTGTTATGTTCAACTAAATCATATGTCACTAAAAACAAAGTTAACAGTGCATACTCTCTAACACAAAGACACAACAAAAGGAAAGAAAAATATCATTATAGTTATAACTAGCTTCTGCCCGCGACTTCGTTCGCGTGGAATAGTAAAAAAAAAGTAAGTTATAAATACCCCGCGATTTTGAAACATTCTTCATTGGTGCTACGCTCCTATTGCTCGTAGCGTGACGGTTTATAGCCTATAACCTTCCTCGACAAATGGGCTATCTAATACTGATTTTTTTTTTCAAATCAGACCAGTAGTTCCTGAGATTAGAGCGTTCAAGCAAACAAACAAAGAAACAAACTTATCAGCTTTATATATTATTATATGTATAAGATAGAACTCTCTCACCGAGACCACGCCCTGTCAAAATCTCCGCTTCTATTATATTACGTTGCAGAGGAATTACATTGTCTGTTATAAGCTGTTTAAGTAATTAAAGGTTTTTTTAACTATCCCACGGGAACTCTTTGATTGTTCGGGATCAAAAGTATCCTATATGTTGACCAAGGATATAAGCTATCACCATAAAAAATTTCATTTAAATCGGTGCAGTACTTTCGGAGATTAGCCGGTACAAACAGACAGACAAACAGAGAAACAAAAATTTGATAAAAATCTAAATTAGTTCTATTTCACTTCTTACATCCCCCTGACTCGGTTTTTAGCATTTTTTTCATGGTACAGAAATTTGACCTCCACAATTGTATTAAATGTATAGATAATGACATGAAGTACTAAAATATTATGCTTGGCAAGATAAAAACATTAAGTAATGATCTGTAACGTTAGATTTAAAAAAACAGGTGGTTAAAATAGGGTAGCTGACTAATGAGACATGTGGTTTACATGTCTCATTAGTTAGCTACCCTATTTTCATAATACAACAATGACAATGAGTATTTATTTTATTTCAAAGCTTATTCTCTAATCATCGCAAAGGAGCTTTCGAAAGTAAATTTTCATTTTGTGTACAGTAAATAATAAATTTGGCAATAACACTCGAAAGATATTGCCTAATGCCCTCATTAAAAATAACAACTGCCATTAGAACTTTGAGAGTTGACGATCTCATTAATGGTGCAAACATTGCGAAAAGATTAAGACTTTCAAAATACAGTATAGCTTTGGTCATAATAATATATTTTTTCGGGTGTTTATTTATTTAATTCAACATCCACTTGATTTTGATTAATGATGTGACTCGAATTAAAATGCCGTTGGAAATCATTATAGAATTTATTAGAACTATACAAACACGTATAACACAGGTACAAATCTAACTGAACACAACCGGTACAAACGTAATGCACAATTCAATAACACGCGTAAAGTCCGTCACTATATAGCTTTATGAATGTACACGTCTTGCTCGTATCGTAATCTTCGCTTGACTGTCTCACCCCTCCGTTCGGGCATTGTTTTATACTAAACTACGATAAAGTAATGGACCGCGTGGACTGAATTTTCCAAGAAAACGTAATCTGCACATCTGCTTAATTATACCTGCGAACGACCATAAACGAGTACGATACACAATATAGACTGGTAAACGAAAATTATTAATAAAAAAATGAATAATTAACATTTTCAAATTTTTCCAACGGGGTTCTATTCTAAAGCCTTTCAAGAATTGCTCCAAGAAAGGAAAAAAATCTTGAATTTATAGTTTAACAATTATCACACTTGCAATGTTCATGTTCAAGCAAAAAAAAATTTAACTATTGAATAACTAAATGAAAAATTGTTATAAATAAAAATTTCAAGCAGATTATTGTTCATTCATCTATTCAGTTAGTGCCTGAATTTTTTCATTTTTTTATTTTCATATTTAGTATGTTTAAATAATATTTATTCATTAAGGGCCGATGTGGGTGCGGCTTGCGTAAGCCAGAGTACCCGTTTTCGGCCGTATTTTCATCCCTCTGGGAAATTATAAATATTGGTCTTACAGTTTCGGGAGTCAAGACTTTTTTTAGGAAATTTCCTGGTCTTTTCGAATCTTTTTTCAAATTTGAAAAATCTTTATTACTTTTTGAGATATTTTCTAAAAATTAAACCCCCCTTTTTTCTTAGTTAATTGTTAATAACTTTTACAATTTTTGCAAGCGGAACTTCATTTTTTTCAAAAATCATCTAGATGCCATTCCGAATCGAATGACACCTCATTTATAATTTTCGGAGACTGCTGAAAAAAGTTGGTCCAAAAGGCACTTGTTTACCAGTCTAATAGGCTGGTTTTCTAAGTAAACAAAAGTCCAAATGCGGGAAGGTAATAAACTGTGCTTTATGGCAGACAGGTTTGCATTCACTTTGTTGGCGTGCAACTATATGAACCTATAAAACGTAACATTCTTAAAATATAGCTTCTACAAAACCAATCGTCTATTTCCAAACCATCAGTATCAAATTGAAAAAGGCACAACACAATTGATCGAAAAAGAGACTCGCATTCATCGAAAATTATTTCCGAGATGCGGATTGTGCCGAAAATAAAAGATGGATGGAAGCGGGAAAATACTGGGAATCCCGGGTTTCATCCCGGGGGAACAAGGAAGCTCGTTACATATCTGATTCATCCACTCTCAACGTCTATGTAACAATTATTTTTACCCTATTTTTATTTACGTGTTGGTAAATAGTTATAGTTGGTCGCCCAGTGGTCGAAATTAGACCATAATTAATTTAAATTATAAGTTTGAACATAATTAAAGTTCTGTTGTCAAAGACTATACTTCTATAATCACAGATATCGCCAAGGCTAGACTGTCAATTTGACTTTAACAATAAACAAAAGAGTATATATTAGGGTGGTCGTTAAAAATTAAATTTCTTGCGACGCCCCCTAAAAAGCTTCCTTTTAATGAAAAAACACTGGGATTTTTTTATAATTTTTTCAAGTCAAGACATCACGTGCCTCAAGACGATTCAAGTTAAAACTAAAAATATAAGAAAAATTGAAAGATAAGCTTGAATCACGAAGAATTTTAAACTTTTTCTGAAACTATAATTTGAAATTCATCACTGAGAATGATAATACGGAAGGTATTTCATTGTTAAAACTTTCCAATCTTAAAATAATTATTACTTCTAAGTATGAAGAAGTTTCCTGAAAAAACATGATATTACCCAAAAATTAACTTGAATCGTCTTGAGGCACGTGTTGTCTTGACTTGAAAAAATTATTTAAAAAATCCCAGTGTTTTTTCATTAAAAGGAAGCTTTTTAGGGGGGCGTCGCAAGAAATTTAATTTTTAACGACCACCCTAGTATATATGCGTGTGTGTGTGTGTGTGAAATACATAGTGTGTGTAATGTTTTTTTTATTGATTTGATGTATTTTTATGCATATTTTTTTTTAATATTAGCATTCTGCACTCCTTCTCTATATAAACTACTAGCTGACTCGTGCCCACTTCGTTGGGCATCATAAAAAAATACATTTATTATTAATCCTAATTAATCCTCCTTAATTAATGAAAGATTCCACCCGAATTTACATACATGTACATCTATTGCAAGTTAAATAAAAGCTTGTAAAAAAAGTGTTAACATATAAGTATATAGGACTAAGCTTGCGAGAGAATGAGATAAGATTTTACATTGTGCAACATTCATCCCTTAAGAGGGAGAAGGAAAAAGTTTGTATGAAAGCAATGAAAAGCACGAAATCGTATGTGCCTCCTTGTGGTTAAAAATAAATGGACAAGGGTATCGGCGTTTTTGGACATTCAACCCCTGAGGTAGTGAAAAGGGGGCTAGCTTTTTTGACTACCCAACTATAACTTACTTTACTTTATATATGTCTATTTAGTATAAAACATATGTAAGTAGCTACACTTTCTTTAATATTTATGTATACCACCTTTAACCAATTTAATATGTTTTTATTCCTGCCTCGGGTTGTCTGGAAGAGATCACTTCTTAGCGATAAGACCGCCCATTGTGCACATTTGGGCTATAAGTTCATTTGTGTTTCTGTAATGGTGTACATACAATGAAGTCTATCTGTCTATCTATAACTATGCAAGCGAAGCCGAGGGTTATAGTAAGTTATATAATAGTCTCACAAACTCAAATCGATATCGCAATACTGTCGCCAAATGGGACATAGTGAAACTAAAAATTAAACAATATCCCCCCTCCAAAGCTCTATCTCAAAACAGGCGTTTTGCCAAGCGTTGCGTTATTTCGTTTGATGCATATCTACGGAATCTGGCACGATAGTAACTGCTGAGTTAGTCTTCGTATGATACGCAATTTCCGTTTCACTGTTAATCCCGGCTGCATGTACAAACTGGGATATTCCAAGATTTTCAACCTGCACTTCGAGATAATCGTTGTGTGAAACATGTTGTGTGCCAAGCCGCCCTGGACAAGTTGAAAGGTTTGATACAGAAGGCAGCTCTGTTCGACACGGCCCGTATGGTGAGGAGATTCCTATGTCTGGAGCCTTAACCACCGGTAGCCTGACCCTAGGCCCCACTGCCGGTGAAGATCATTCCAATTTTTTTACATTTTTCTTACAAATATATAAATATTTGGAAAATAAAATTTATAAGTGAAGTGGCCGACAAACACACATTAAGCATGTTACGCTTGTATGGTTGTATGGGTAATATACATCGGACTACTCTGAGGCCGATCCCAGACACCCAGACCGTAGTTAACAACGGAGAAAAATTGTTTCCGAAATTTACGATACCAGGAGTCAAACCCGGATCCTCTGCGTTGCAGTAATATAGGCCGGCGAAAACTTAGCCCACTCAACCGCACAGGAAGTCATATTTTATATTTATCATACTTCCAAAACACTGGTATAAATGAAACCGGTTTTATCCTTGGTATTAAATACAAACAAAGTTACGGAATCTGCTAATAATATAAAACGAAAGAGTTTTTTTAAACAATAGCGTCTGTTTATTGCCCGGCCAATCTGGGAATTTGGCTTGAAGACAAAAGCAATGTCGCCGGAGCAATGGGGACTAAGCTGCATCAATGGAGATCTCTATCTACCCACTTCCTGGCAGAGTTGCCATATGATTAATGGGAAAATTACCGAAATTATGGGACATTTACCTACATTATGGGAAATTAGCCAACATTATGGGATTCAACCAACATTATGGGAATAACCTTTTTTCTCTCTCGATGTTATCGTCTATTCAGAAATAATACAAATAAAAAACAGATAAATTTATGCAAGTTATATAACAGTGTAGGAAAATGTATCATGTTTTAAGGAAATAGCGAAAATGATGGAGAGTAGTTTGATGATTTATTCTTTTTTAGTTTATTACGGCCAAAAATATACGCACATCTCCTTAAAAACATCTCTTGTAAAAGAAAATATCTCCCCAGATCACAGAATTTTTATATTAAGTTGACAATTTAATTATATACTAAGACATAAAATTAATCTTTACTATAAATACATCTATAATTACAAAATAACATAAATGTACATACACATGCATAACTTCACACCAGGTTCCTTTGCGGGGTAGGCACGAACAACAGAGCGCCATTCAGACTTATTCTTATACACCTCACTTGCTTCTTTGACATTCATAGCTCTTGTCATGCACGCTCGTCTGTTCTTGAGGCTCTTGACATCACCTTCTGCTAATACACGATCAATTTGATCATGGAAGGTGTGGCGTGGCCTTCCGCGACTTCTGCATCCATCCACTTTACATAAATCTAGAAGTAAGAAATAGACTTAATGGCGTGGCGGCGGCGTGGTGCGTGCCCAAAATGCTATATCGTAAAAGCTGATAGCCCGTTGGCACCAGCTATGGTGTTGAACTCGTGTATAGGCAGTGATTGCCACTTTCTACGAGATAGGGGCTATCGGCCTTTATGTCAGCATTAAAAAAACCTAAATTAATAAATGGTTTTTGTAAAAAAGCGCATGTAGTATTTTAAGTAAAAAAACAAATATAGTGTGAAATACAATCATCGCCTGGCAACACAGCTCCCTAGTTTCGTTCTAATAAAAAAAAACAAATACAAAGCCTGGTCGTTGAGTTCCCCCTTTTTCTGCAAATAGGCGGCTGTCGACCATATTTTAGTGTTGAATACGTTTTTTGAATGAACAATTTGTTGGGGGATATTTGAATATTGTTTTTAAATTATCGTAATTACCACGACCAATTGCAAATGATATGATGTATGATTAGGTAAAAAGCAACTATAATAAACGTGTATGTATGAAGAAAATGAATGTTTGTATTTCAGACAGTAGATTTATTTTACTTACATAAAAACTCAATTCGGTTTTTTTTACGCAATGATGAAACTAAGTCATCACAGTCTACACAAATACCCAGCAAAATATAGAGGCGAGTCGAAGCCAAGCTGATTTGAAGTAATACAATGAATGAAATGTTATTTCTGTATTTTTTTATGAATAATGTTACGAGTGCGTGAGACACGAATTAAAATGCCGTTAGAATTACTATAGTTTATTAGAACTATACAAACACGTATAACATAGGTACAAATATTATAACCGAACACAACAAGTCCAAACATTATGCAAAAGGATGTAATTCCATAAAACGCGCAAAGTCCGTCACTTATTATATTTACGACTGTAGTACACACGTCTTGCTTCGCTCGTGGTCATCACTCGACTGCCTCCCCCCCTCCATCAGGTCAGCGTTTTATACTGCGCAACTGCAATGTCCCCGTATCTAAGTCGATTTTAATCCGACACATCAGGTTAATGACTGCCATAAAATATTACAATACAACGATGGGATGTTTTCTATAATGATGAGTAAACAACAGAAGTTCAAACGCCGAAAGGCAATAAAATGTGTTTTTACAGGTATGCAGGTGTGAATTGGTTTTTGTCGGCGTCTAGGTCGTAACAATAATTAGCAAAGAAGCTTAGTAGCAATCGCTTGCTGTATTCGGTGCGGTCACTTTAAACAACTTTAGTCGTATAAGAGGTCTTCTCGTACAAAAATTGCTTTATTTTTTTAAACTAGCTTACTTAGGGCCGCTTGCATAACGATCGCCTTTAAATAAAACGATGTGACTATTTGTACGGGTACTGTACGAATAAATTATATTTATTCGTACAATTATTCAATTATTTTTTTTTAAATTAAGAATGAATTGGATGATTAGCTTGTTTTTTAATTAGGTTAGGTTAGGTTTTTTTTTTAACAACATGTTTTCTAAAGAATTATAGAAAACATGAAAATAAAAATAAATAAATAAATTCTAAAATGAGGGTGGGGTATAGATACACGGCACATTTATTTATTATGAACAAATCGGAACATTTTCAATATAGGTTAGAAGGCTAAGGCGGGTGCGAAGCGAAGCGGAGCACTCGCCTTAGCCTTCGTGGTTATTTTTTTTATAACCACCCAAAAATAATTTTCCGACACATAAACGATTAGTCCCTATGTGTACTGGCGCTGTACATTACGGAACAAGATCTGTTTATACGTTACTACAAAGTATACGCGAATATTTGCGTACTGCTCTTGTATGGATTGGAAGAACTTCGTAAAATACTTATTTGCAATCTTTAATTAGGTTAGGTTAGGTTTTTTTTTTTAATATCCTCTCTCCGGACGAACGAGGTTATCCGGGCTTAGTACCCGTATTAATAATTATAAATTGTCCGTACAGTACCCGTATTAATAGACTCAGCCTAAATAAAATTAGGTAATCATTATTAAACTGCCTTTGTGTAAAACGTATTTTTACACAAAACGTATCGACAGTTCTTTAAACATATTTAGCGGCAAATTTTGCGTTGTTCAAGACGCTAATTATATTTAAGGGTGTTAAATACGTTTTGTGTTTCTTAAATAAATTTAAGCAACCTTATGCAAGCGGCCCTTATATCTCTTGAACGTTTTATGGGATTTTATTATTAGAGCATTATACGTCGCCCCAGGAAATTATTGTACACTTTATGTATGGAGTCTACACGTGGAAGTTTCTAGTTTATTTTTGTGGCTAGTATTTTGGCGATACACTTCCCCTAATTTGGAATTCGAGATATTTATCTTAACATAAAGAACATTTTCAAAAACAATCTGAAACCACTGTTAATTTTTTTTAAACTTATACGCATGGAATCCGAAGCTTCCATGCTGTCAAATAAGTGGATAACACGCGTCTGCAGGACAATGGTATTCTTTTATGGGGTAGCTATGTTACCCAATGATAGAATACCATAAGCCAAGACGAGATTAATGAAAGCAGATGAAGCATGTTTTGCTTGTATTGTTGTATTGTATGAGATCGCAGGAAATGGGAAACCATCGTTACTGCCTATCCCTATGTGCAACAAACGAGATCATATGTATGTATGAGACTGTGGGATAGAGGCATCGATTGCAGAATTAGTCAAACAAAGGCTGCGGCCAACGCAAATATGGCCTCTGGACAATTTTCAAATTCAAATAAGTTCCACTGGAGAATACTTTTTGAAGGTCATACATACATTTAAGTCAAAATCTACTTCCTATGTAAAACGCTTTGCAATGTGTTATCGCTGTTCAAAGAGAAGAAGCGGCAAGAAACTCTCCAGTAACAAGTCTAGCTAAAAAGATTTTTTCATCGTAATTGTTTATATTGTTACGAGTTGCAAGACTCGAAATAAAATGCCGTCAGAATTACTAAAGAATTTATCAGAACTATACAAACACGTATAACACAGGTACAAATATAACTGGACGCAACCAGTACAAACTGCACGACTCAATGACACGCGCAAAATCTGTCACCATATAGCTTATCGAATGTACGTCTTGCTCGTATCGTAATCCTCGCTTGACTGCCGATCATTAGGCCATTGCTGCACCGATACTATATTTTTAAAAACATATAGAAGTTGTATTGCAATTACTTCTTAAAGAATGAATGGAGTTGTAAAAAACAAAACAATATATTGTCACCGTCGCAGTAATGACATACAAAGAATTCATACTGCGATAAATCTCCATAGATTCCTTACATGTTATGCAAAACAATTATATTCTCTATAACGATTACGTTATAGAGAAGATAGAATATAAAACACTGGAGCAAGCAGCTAAATGCAGTTTTGTCACTAAAATATTCTTCAATAGCGTAGACTCCCTGTTGGAACTTTTTTCCAAAATTGAATTTTGATATGATATGATACCTTTTGTTTTTGAATATGTCAATGTTTAAAATTAAATTTGACATTTCTAAACACGGTAAAACTTCAAATTGCTGGCACTTCACTCTGTCTACAAAGTTTACATTAAGACAAGCGAAGCCGCATCAGAAAGCTAGTATATTCATAAAAGGAAATTTTAATTATCATTTCAAAAGACCAAAAGAACGAAGATTTTCCCAAAATAATTTCCAAACTTTAAAAGTGTTTAACACTAAATACAATTTTCAAATAGGTCCGACCGTCAATTGGCATCTCATAGAAACTTTGTAAAGAAGTACAGAAACACAGTTAATTAGACGTTGTCTTATCTTCATTCGGCAGACGGTGGGGGGTGAAAGAGTGGGGGGAGGGGTGAAGTTGAAAAAGTCAATAATTACCTTTTTCTCACGGTCAGAAGTGGCTTTTACCACTTCTTGGCTGAGTTTGGGGTGTGGTGCAATTCATTGGCGACAGCGATTTATGTTCTACATCACCTGTTTGGGTCTAAGATCAGTATTATCGAATTTCAACATTAAAATGAAGAAAACAAACCCAAAAACCTAAATTATATTTGCATTATTTAACAAGCCAGTTACCGGAATTGACTAATGCAAGTGGCATTAATAATTTAATAATTATTTAACATATATCGTAGAACTTCGTAAGAGGCGACAAAGCAATCTACAGTCACATTTGCCTGTTTAAATGTCTAACATCTCCGGTCTGATTCTGTAAGTAGGTATACTGTCAGAGCAACCTTGAGTCGTATTCTGGCATCCGTTGCCAGATTCCCTTCCCGTTTCGAGTCTGGCACCACATTGTTAGCAACTTCCATGATCCAAATATCCATAGGCGATGGTAACCAGTTTCCAACCAGTAGGCCATCACGTTGTCTGCTATACTCCAGCTATAAAATGTACATTACTAAGCCTAGATCACCGTCTTCTATAGATAAGGTGCTCATACCAATGTACACTTTGTATATTTTTTTTTTTAATCTTATAGTGTTTAAATAATACCAAGTTCGGAAGGTAATTAAGCGAGACCTCTATTTGAATTATCACTATTCAGTATCCGTGATCACAAAAGGACTGTAATTTCAACTGCCAATAAGTTATATTAAGTTTATGTTCCTTATGTTAAATAGATGTAAAAATGTTTTTGTCCAACTTCTTTTGACGTGGTAGAATCATACTGATATTGCTATCTTGCTCAGTGTGATATCATGCTTTGACATTATATCGACATGAAATAAACCTTGGCTAACGTTTTTTCTATGGTGAGTAAGAATTCCTATAGCCCACATCCTCTTCCTCTATCTTAGCTTCCTGTTCCATCCACTCTATTCCTTTCTAAAAGTTGGTAATGCGTTGGCTTACTCCCCTTGTTTTGCAAACATCTATGCGACGGTAACCGCTTACCTACACCTTCTACTTGTTCACAGAATGGCAATAACAATAAGTTACTATGAAACAAATGGTAAAATACAAAGAAGCGATAATAAGCAACGGGATGTTCATTCCCATTTTCTTGAGCTCCCACGCTCAACTACGCAACGGGTCTCTAGAACATACATTTCGCGTACAACAATGATCTGGAGGGAACTCCCCGCCACGGTACTCCCATTGCTCTACGACATTGGTTCTTTGAAGGAAGGACATTATAAAATTTCTTAGAGCTTTGCAACACGTTAGCGACAACCCTGGTTTTGCAAACGTCCGTGAGCAACGGTAATCGCTTTCCATCAGGTATGCTATTACGAACTATTTCGTATTTTTATTTTTAATGTCTTTAATACATATATAAGAGTATAACATTTTTGTTGATCCTAGTTGCCAAATATAATTTCACCATCATTGATTATAACAGTGAGCTGTCTGCTTTCTGCCTACTTTAGGCAATAAATAAAACTAAATAATTCCCGTCAATTTGTCGTATGTCTTATAACTTAGACCGCACAATTCCGAGTTAAGCAGCACTTCTAATTGCATTACTATCCAGGCACATTTCTATCGACTTTCGGAAAACCCTTTTTCTTTTTTTCTGTCTTCGGAGTTCCGAGGTGAAATATAAGTACCGCAGTGTTGAATTGATTGCTTTAATTCTTTATTCTATGTTCAAATGAAAGAGAAAAGTTTTGAATAAATTTATTCAAATTTTTGATGTTTTAAGCGCGGTAATTTATTTGATTTACATTTTTATATTAGAGCTAGGCATGTTTGCTGAAGACTTTCTTACGCCGCTTCTTCTCTTCAAGCCATAACATGTTGCGAAGCGGTGGTAAATTAGATTAGGCTCCTGTAGAGTAAGTAAATAATAACCATAAACAAAAACTAAAATTAATTAAAATGAACATGTTGGCGGTAGGCTAAATAAAACTTTAAAAATAATATAATAAGATAACGGCTACTGAAAAGTGACCGAAATGTCGGAATAATTAAAATCAAATAAATTACCGCGTTTAAAACCGTTAAAACGTAGTTTTATTACTTTAACGAGACTACAAGATACTAAGGCTACGTTCCACAAGCGACTCTCAGCGAACACGTTCAAGGCCGTGATTTATCCTGTTCCATATGCTTGCGGACGTTACATCCATAAACTCTAGTGGAACGGATCATGGGGCGTTGATGTCATATACGATGAAATGCACAAATGTTATTGGTTGATTTGAAAGTCGCGCCTTTTTTAATGTCAAGAGATAGAGGGAATTAATGCTCTGTAGTCAACGCCTACTTCCACCCGCTTCTTGACATGGTCCACTGTGGTCGCCATGTGGAACGGCTGACGGAGTATTTTGGGCGTTGTAATCTACTAACGGAACGCGTCCTATATGTCCTCATGTAATGAGAAGAGGTGAAAGTCACGTGACAAAAAGTATGTTCAGCTGAAAGATGGATGGATTGTGTGAAGGACTGTATGATAATTTGTGGTGTGAGGACGTATACCAGAATTGAGAAATATAGAAGAAGAAAGAAAGAAAAACTTTATTTGCAAAAAAAAAATAGCGACGTAATTACATTCCATATATATTGTTACTAGCTGTCCCGGCAGACGTAGTCCTGCCCGGTAAAAATAGGGGTTTGTCGCAGAGGGTTGATAAATTAGGGTTGTATGTATTTTTGTATGTTGTATCATAAAAAAATAGAAATTAAAAATTTTGTCTAAAAAATAAATAAAAAAATTAGGGGTCTACCCTTAACATTTAGGGGGATGAAAAATAGATGTTGGCCGATGCTCAGACCTACCCGATATGCATACAAAATTTCATGAGAATCGGTCAAGCCGTTTCGGAGGAGTATGGCAACGAAAACTGTGACACGAGAATTTTATATATTAGATACACAGAGTATATTTTGAACATTTCTACGCCGCATTTTTAGCAAACAAGATTTGCACTCAGCATATTGCTGTGCCGGAATTATATCCGACACAACGCTGATTTTCAGTGCAAACCTTCCTTTTGGCGAAGACGAAAACGACCCATTTTGTTTATAAAATTTAAAAATCATGAATATAACTAATACTACTTATGTAAATACTTAATAATAATACTTTAATACGTAAAATAAATAAATAAATTCTATTAAAAAACAACAATAAATACGTTATTTAAATTAAAATTAACATTAACGTCACTTAAAAAAATAATATTAAAATAAATACTCGTATGATAACTTGTATCGAAGAAGATATAGTGCCTCAAATAATTGGAAGAATTAAAGGGAAATAGAGAACAGAAGATATCAGTGCATTTGAGAAGCAGTGTTTTTGTACATACATACATAACTTCACGCCAGGTCCCTTGCGGGGTAGGCACGAACAACAGAGCGCCATAGAGGCTTATTCTTACAGTGTTTTTGTGTTACATTTTATTTCGTTGAAACATGTTAGGAATTTATGAAGATACTAGCAGTGCCTGTGACTTCGTCCACGTGGATTTATTTTCACGGACCTCTTAAAATTTTACTTAGTTACTCTTTATAATGTCAGCTATCTGCCAGTGAAAGTTCCGTCAAAATCGGTCTAGCTGTTTCAGAGATTAGCCGGATCCTCCAGAAAGACAAAAATGCTAACTAAAAAACCTTTTCGATAACTCCTGGTCCGATTTTTTCAAATTTTTACACACTCAACCCGAAACGAACCGCAAATATATCTCGTTTCAATAATAGCATTTAAAACATAGAAAAAAAGAAAACTCAATTCAGACCCATAACTTAATTTTCACAATCCTCTCTCATTTAATAAAAATAAAAGAAAACTTCCGAACTTTCCAGAACGAAGCCAATCGAACTAAAAACAAAGAAAAGTGTACAGAACACGTTAACACTTTCCCAATTTTCCCTTTTTCGCCTCGCTTTTTTTTCTATTTTCGCAAAAAAGTTTGTCGAAAAAAAACTTTCTGCCTCGGCAATGAAGTATTTGAGTTGAATGAGTAATTTCTCGGGGAGGGACCTTAACCGGTGCGTTTACCTTAACGGCTTGATGATTGTCCTAAAACGGTGTCTTCACCCTGTTTACTTTGAGACTTTTTTCTTTTTGATGGTTTATTGTTTTTTTATTGCGAATGACTTTTTCCAAGTTTCCGTAGTTATTTTGAGAAATATGTAGCCATTATGGAATTTGCAAGTCTGTTACTACAAATAACCCGGCCGCTGTAAGTTGTCTTCTTTCTCTGTTCCTGCACGGATAGAAATAATATTTAATTTAAGACAAAAAAAATGGCATAGAATAAATAAATAAATAATCGGCAGACAAAACACATTGTTTATTCCCAAATTAAGCAAGTTTAGCTTGTGTAATATGGGTTATATACAACAGACCACTCTGGGGCCGATCCCAGACACCCAGACCATGGTAAATAGCGGAGAAAATACGTTGTGTAATGTGAATGTAATGATAATGATGTAATCATGTAACAATTTATTATACCGAGAATCGAACCCGGAACCTCTAGGTTGCAGTGAGGTAGGCCGTCAAAAGCTTAGCCCGCTTAACCACAAAGGCCGTTGAAAGAGAGAAGAAGAAAGCAAAAATATTTATTTAGGACAAGATACAAAAAGTCATACATGATATTACATATTACAATTAATTGTCATGACCTAAAAAGGCTTTTGCTCAGCATAATGCTAGTTTCACAACCAGCGCTGATCTTCCGCAAGTACCTTTCAGTGATGCCACGGCTTAGCTTCACAAAGCCAATTAAAAACAAAATCATTAGTTATAAAATTATGCAAAATAATTACTATCGTAGAATTATTTTGTTCGTGCAGTTTGGGTCATAAATCAAGTTCGGCCTCAGCCCGGCTAAGTCGGTGAGCGTGTTGCGCGGGCGCAACGCCATTATCGATAAAAACTCATTGTTGTCAAAGAAAGATTATCAATCTTATAAAAATCATTATTATCTTTTTGGCTGTTAATTTTAAACTTAGATATAAATATTTATATTTATTTTTAATATAACTTGTTACATTCTAAACTTTTGTACTTATAGTTTTTTTTTACATAGATACCTAATTAATAATTTATTATAAGTCATTATTATTCTTATTTTAATAAATACGTTGTTGTATCTATTTTTTTCATTTTTATAACTAACCCACAAAATGAATATACGAATACACTATCGATAACCCTTATCGACAACAATAATGGGTGAGTGAGTGGAAGAGGTAGCGAAATACTCTCTTTATTTTATGACCCAAACTGCACGGACAAAATAATTCTACTATAATGTATATGAACACTGTTATAATAAGAGATAAAAGAAAACAAACAAAAAATAAAATAAAAAACAACGGACAGAAGTGACGAACAAAACAAAAATGATAAATTGGTAATGATTTGTTGTTTGGGTAAGAAAGAGAGAGCACGAAAGTAGAGTAAACGCGGTCGAGATGCGAGCACTGCGCAACATCTGCGGAGTGACGCTCGCGGACCGCGTTCGTAATACCGAAGTAAGAGAGTTGGTCTGAAAGAGAGTGTCGGGGTGAAGGTAAGGAAAGGAATGCTCCGGTGGTTCGGGCATGTGGAAAGAATGTATGATGAAAGAATGACTCTGTTGTTCGTGCCTACCCCGCAAGGGACCTGGCGTGAAGTTATGTATGTATGTATGTATGTATGATTTGTTATAGCGTACTAATCGACATACGAGTATTTTAATACTATAAAATACTTATGTCGTAATTATGGTCTCTCTGGTAAAACTGATGGTCAAATAAGATTTTCTTTAGTTTGTTCGGAACCTTTGGGTTGACAGTTGGACAGACTGAAGGTTCCTTATCGGCGGGGGTATATTATAATATATAGAATAGAATAGAGACTATACTGTTACATGCCGACTAAGTGAATGCACACCTGGTTTATTACCTTTCCCGCATTTGGAGTTCTTTGTTTACTTTGTGTTTAAAAATTGCAATGACACAATAGCCTTTTGTTATTATACTTGTTGGTGGCAGCAGGTGTGCAGATTACGGTTTCTCGGAAATTTCAGTACACGCGGTCGATTGTTGCATTAAACCGTTCAGTATAAAACGATGCCCGAACGGGGGGGGGGGGCAGAGAAGCGACGATTACGATACGAGCAAGACGTGTGTAGTGCATTCGATAAGCGATATACTGACGGACTGCACGTGTTATTGAATCGTGCAGTTTGTACTGATTGTACCCAGTTATATTCTATAGTAATTCCAACGGCATTTTAACTCGAGTTCTGTAGCTCGTAACAATATTCAAACATCTGCAACACGTATTCGTAAAGATATGTGTAAATAGCTAGCCTTTGGAGATAGCCTCGGTTGCCATGGCAACGATTGGGGGAAGGAATAACAAAAGAAGCGTTTCTTTTCACAAGCTTTTTAAGAGGGTAGTACGTAATAAAAGTGTTGATAATTTCGACGTATTTTTTTATACTCCGACTCGTGTAAGTGTATTTTATATACTTACTAGCTGTCCCGGCAGACGTCGTCCTGCCCGGTAAAAAATAGGGGTTGGTCGTAGAGGGTTGAAAATTTAGGGTTGTATGTATTTTTTAATGCTGTATCATAAAAAAATAGAAATTAAAAATTTTGTCTAAAAAATAAATAAAAAAATTTAGGGGTGGACTATCCCTAACATTTAGGGGGATGAAAAATAGATGTTGGCCGATTCTCATAGATACCGGATAAGCACAAAAAATTTCATCAAAATCGGTCAAGCCGTTTCGGAGGAGTATGGCAACGAAAACTGTGACACGAGAATTTTATATATTAGATGTAATAAAGTTTCTAAATTAAGAAAGGCCCGAATATTTACTGAAGTTTAAGAATCAGCTCAAGAAGCGCGTCCTTTCTATACACAACATGCCTTAATTATTTAGAAACGATTATTTAAGTGTTGTGTAACTAGGGTTCCCGGCAGACGGTGTACTGCCTTGAAAAAAAAATAAACCAAATTATTTCAATTAAACGTAACCTGTGTTACTCAGGGTAATGGTGAAAGAACTTTTGAAATCGGTCCAGTAGTTTTTAAGTTTATTCGTTACAAACATACAAAAGTACAAATCTTTCAGCTTTATAATATTAATATAGATAGTATATATTACCATTTATATAAGTAAAATATATCTCATGAGTATGTATGTATATACTCGTATTTATTAACGTTAACAGCTGTAGACTTACAAACTAACGTTATAGAATATAGCTAAATAACAGCTATTCATAAACCTCCACAGATGGCAGGGAAATAAAAATTAAGTATATAGTAATACAGTAATTTTAGAAAAAGATAACAATAATATGAAAATTTTGTGACCAGAAAACTAATTATTATTAAAATAGGCTTTGATTAAATTCGCATTTACGGATGCTAGACTATCCACAAACAAGTCAATGTCAACATAATTCGACTTGCTGAGTTTGTTGAATTCATTCAGTGTTCTAACAAATTAGTGGCGTCTGAAGGCTGTACGTACGTTATAATATTTATATGTATTTTAGAATCTATGATAACCTGAATTAATGCATTACCTATATCATTATATTAGCTTAGAATATCCTATGAGTTAGGTTGCGTGGCTCTAAGCGATATGAGCGAACGGAGATTAGTATCAAATATCCCATAAGTCAGGTTGCCTATTGTTATGCCAAAAATACTGCAATTAATGTATTTTGTCTGTTATTTTGGTGATCAGAAACGCCTTTAGTACACCTACGCGGTCGTATGCGGTAGCAAAATATATGCGGAACGTAAGTACACAGCAGTTTTTTCGCAAAGAAATGCCAATGTAATTCACGTGGACTGCGGGTGCAGACGTCATTTCAGAATGTCGTCCGGGTCCTCCTCCTTGGTGCGACCAACTGCATATTATTCGGGATAATTTCGAATTGAATTCAAAAATATTTTAATATTTTCGGCTACCATAGTGCGAAAATGTGTCATCAACGACAGAACGTAAGCGAACGCATTGTGATGCGAAACACCACTAGTGAAACGTCTGCGTCTGTGTAACGGCGATTTCGCAGTACCGACAAGGACGCAACTATTTCATGTAGCCTAGTGCTAGAGCGAGACGGAGCGTATGCGAAATTCTGCCATACTTCTGACAGTTTTTTCGTTGTTTCGCTGCCGCATACGAACGCGTAGGTATACTAAAGACGTAAATTGTTATCTATTTAACTAAAGTCCCTTGATTGTATTTAATTTAGTCGTGTGGAGTTAGGAATAACCAGTCCATCTAATCATGGGTAAGAGTACACCCGCCAAGGTAGTAGGGTATTTGCCCGTTAAATACCACCCCTGGTCTAGAGTATGCCACCATAACAACTTTGAGTTATATTCCAGCACTAGTGTCCATGCTCCAGTCTCCCTTTGGTTGTTACAAACGTCCATAGGCGATGGCAACCACTTTCTGTAAGGTGGGCCGTCGTCTGCTTTATATATAAAAAATAAGGTCTCAACTAGTATAGTTCCTCGACTGCTTAAAAAATTCCCTTCCTGCATACTTGTATTTTATGAAATAACAGAAATAGTTTTTTTTTCTTTCAAAAAGTCCGAGGAAGTCTAAATATAAAAATACCTTCTTTGAACCAATATTTTATTAACTGAAAGTTAATAAGACAAGTCTCAAAAATATGCCAGAAAATTTCAATAATAACTTGATTAACAGAAGTAAAATTAAGTTACGAATTTATTTTTAAATATCAATTTCAATTTAAATATTACAAGAACGTTTTGTGGAAAACTCTTTTACTATTCGATATTACGTCTTTTTTGATCTTTAAACAGATTTTCAAATCCTCAGTGGGCTTAGATTAAAATACAACTAATTTCGTTTTTAGTTGAAAAAGTTTAATTTCAATGAGATTAAATATTTAAATTTCATGCTCCAAATTCTTTGAAACTAGTTTTTTCATAAGAAAGTAGATTTAGATTAGTTGAGTTTTCGAAATGATCTAGATGTGACTAAAAAGGGATGATGGTACTTTTTTCCAGGTGGTAGAGTATTTGCTCAACTGGATGGCTACCACCCCTGGTCTAAACTATGTCGCCATAACAACCTTCAGTTGTGTTCCGGCATTAGTGAGCAGGTTCCAGACTCCCTTAAGAGAGCAGCAGTGCATTTGTAGCACCTTTGGTGTTGCAAATGTCCATAGGCGATGGTAACCGCTTTCCATCAAGTGTGCCGTCTGCCTGTCTGCCGAACTCCTGCAAGAAAGCTCAGAATGTAAGAAGATATGAATACAAGGTATAAGTTCCCAGCGAAACACTTCGCATGGCAACTCTAGTCAAGATTAAACTGAAATAGCGGAATAAAACTACGTTTTAACGGTTTTACGCGCGGTAATTTATTTGATTCATCAGACGTTTCGGCCGCTTTTCAGTGGCCGTGGGCACGGACGACAAAGATGACATTTGTCTAACGTGTATTTTTAAAGTTTTATTAAGCCCACCGCCAACTTGTTCATTTTAATTATTTAGTTTTAATTTTGTTTATGGATATTATTTACTCTATGGGAGCCTAATCTAATTTACCACCGCTTCACAACATGTTGTGGCTTGTAGAGAAGAAGCGGCGCAAGAAACTCTTCGGCAAACATGCCTAGTTCTAAAAATTTTATATAATATCAAAATTCCTTCCAAGGAATTAATCCTTATAATATCCATAAACAAAATTAAAACTAAACAATTAAAATAAACAAGTTGGGGGTAGGCCAAATAAAACTTTAATAATACACGTTAGACAAATGTCATCTCTGTCGTCCGTGACCACGGCCACTGAAAAGCGGCCGAAACGTCGGATAAATCAAATAAATTACCGCGCTTAAAACTTAAGAAAATATTATGAAATAGCGGAGTAAATCAAGTCAAAAGATATCACGCATAGACATAAAATATATGAAAATTAATTTTAAAACCTTTATTAATTGTGATTAATGATTAATAATACTCTGGACGGCGATCGTAAATTTAATAAAAGCCTCGAAGGAAAAAATGTCGGATTATTAAAGTAATTAATGTTGAAACGAACAATCATTTTTGAAATGCGGTTATTTTTCATTGGATTTGGAAGGTATCTCGCTTAAATGGCGCGGGATCAAAATTCCCTAAAGGGTGGAAATTTATTAAACGTGGTGCAAATATCCTGTTATCAATGGCAGGTATTTTTTTATTGCAGGGGTTCAGGAAACAGGCAGACGGCCCAATTGATGGAAAGCGGTTACCATCGCCTATGGACATTTGCAACACCAAAAGGTGCTACAAATGCGATGCTGCTGTCGTATGAGAGACTGGAACCTGGTCACTAATGCCGAAACACAACTGAAGGTTCTTATGGTGACATACTTCAGACCAGGGGAGTTAGCCATCGAATCGGGAAAATACCCTACCACCTGGCTCTGGGTTGTTTTGTCACCTCTTACGACAGGCCGTTCGGCTGTCTTCTATGAGCACCTTACCCATAGAAGACGGTGATCTAGGCTCAGTATTCTACTTATGTTAGAGTCTCGACGGACTATGGGTAGCATACAGTACAAATAAGTTAAGGTCTCTTTTATTAACGGCCTCTGTGGTTGAGCGGGCTAAACCTTTGACGTCCTTCCTCACTGCAACCCAGAGGTTCCGGGTTCGATTTCCGGTATAGTAAATTTCGGAAACGTATTTCTCCGTTATTTACCATGGTCTGGGTGTCTGGGATCGGCCCCAGAGTGGTCCGTTGTATATTACCCATAACACAAGCGTAACTTGCTTAATTTGGGGATATGCAGTGTGTGTGTTTGTCTGCCGATTATTATTATTATTATTGTATTACTTATATTAGTTTATCACACTCACGGATTAATGGAGCCTTGTAATCTTTTTCCCATTTAATATTTAACATTTTGATAACTTAAAACATATAATTAAATACTAAAAAAAAATTAACCTGTAAATATAAACTATGAACTATTTAAAAACTAAAACTAAATAAAAAAGGGGGAAAAACGTCTAAAGATGAGTTAACGGTCCCAAACCACTGTCATTTACCGGGAGTTTATTAGTTTATAATATTGTTGCGAGTTATGCAGGACTCGAATTAATATGTCGTTGGAATTACTATAGAATTGATTCACACTCTACAAACACGTATAACATAGATACAAATACAACTAGACACTACTAGTACAAACTGCACGGTTCAATAACACGCGCAAAGTCCGTCACTATATCGCTCATCGAATATACGTCTTGCTCGTATCGTAATCCTCGCTTGAATGCCTTACGGAGGGGCCGTTCGGACATTGCTTTATACTATCTATACAATACAACAAAGGACCGCGTGGACTGTGGTTTCCGAGAAAACGTAATCTGCACACCCGGTTAATTATTCCTGCGAACGGCCAACAAAGTCGAAAACAATAACAATAGGCTATTGTCTAATTGCAAATTTTATACACAAAGTAAACAAAAGAATTCCAAATGCGAGAAGGGTGATAAACCAAGTGTTCATTTCTTTGTCGGTGTGTAACAATATTGTATTATAGCTACACTATGATTTTTTCCACAGTATGCATTTTTTCCAAAATCAGTCAATTCGATTCCTGTCCAAAGATAAATTTATCAAAAATCTAATTATACTTTAGTTTCGTCACAATCAGTCCCGAGACTCCTTTGAGTGTTTGCTACTTACGAAGTAGCGTAGTTTAGGGTTTGGCCTGTATAGACATTTGATTAGAACACGCTTCACTTGAGTTTCATCAAGCCAGAGAATCCAGACGACCCGTAGCTTACAGGAGACGGGATAACAATTAACTTAGAGCAGAAATCTTTAGAAGCGAGTCTGGGAGCGACAAATTTACCTACTCACGAAATGAGTTTGTCTATGCTCGGTCTAGGCCATAAGCGGAAGCGGTTCATGTAAAATTGTTTTTTTTTATATGGGCAGGATTATTTGTAGATTGTCATTTTATACAGATATATAATATAGACATAAATATTGCAAGAAACAAAACAAAGAATTTGATATTCACAAATTTAAAAAAATGCCTGCTTATTTTAGTTTTTTCATAATGCCGATAAACATATTGTAATGTTTATCAAACCAAAACGATACGGCCATGTTTTATGGTAATTAAGCTAATTATTTACGGAACAAATGTCTACCCATGACCCGTCTGGCAGTTCCCGATCGAAGGGGAACGCTTAAGAGATGTTGGCGTGACTTTACAAAGGATAAGTATTTTTTATTTATTTCATGAGTTCAGCAGACAGGCAGACGGCCCTCTTGATGGAAAATGGTTACCGTCGCCTATGGACATTTGCAACACCACAGGTGCTACAAATGCGCTGCTGCTCCCTTAAGGGAGACTGGAACCTGGTCACTAATGCCGGAACACCACTCAAGGTTGTTATGGCAACATACTTTAGACCAGGGGTGGTAGGTAGTTGTATAGTCGGGCAAATGCCCTACGACCTGGCTGTAGGTTTTGTCGCCTCTTACGACAGGCCGCCCCAATTCAGGAAATTGTATTCCTTCTCCATCCCTTCCTACGGATATAAATATATAATCGCTGTTCTCTTATGAATTGGGACAGGCACGTAACAGGATATTGGTGGCAGGGTGCTCCACGCTCCGTGGCTCCCGACAAAGGTGGCAGCCGGCTTTGTGGCCGGCGACACAAAGTTGCACATCTAATGTTTTCATTACAAACATAATTTAGAGTTTAGCCCACTGGTAAAATCAGAAACGATATCATTGTTACAACTCAGGTCCCGACAAAAACAAAATCCACCTACATATCTGAAACAAAACACATTTTATTACCTGTCGGCATTTAAACTAATTGTCACACTTTTATGCTCGTCTTCTTTGGTTTACTTATTGATTGGCATACGTTTCTAGAAAACGGTCCATTGTTTAATTTTCTTCTTTTATGGCCATTTGCCGAGTCATTAGCCAGGTGTGGCGGATGAGGTCGACTACGATACGGGCACATTGCCCCTGCATTTGTGCAGTATAAAACGATGGCCTGGTTGAGGGAGGGGCAGTCGAACGAGAACCGCGATCGAAGCGAGACGTGTGTACTACAATCGGGAACTATAGTGACAAACTTTGTGCGTTTTATAGAATTACGACCTTCTGCATTACGATTGGACTTGTTGTGTTTGGTTAGATTTGTACCTACCTGTGTTATACGTGTTTGTAAAGTTCTAATGTACTCTATAATAATTACAACGGCATTTTAAGTCGAGCCCCGCTAAACTCGTTACAATATGTATCTACACCTATGTAACAATTCTAAATGTTTGGGTATCGACTTATTGATATGAATGTATCTTCCAGTATAAACTCAAGTCTTGCTTTGATACAATATGGCTGCCAGCCTTAGATCGAGCTTCTTATAATTCATTTCGACACACCAGCTTAACGACTGCCATTAAACAAGCACAATAACATAGAATGTTTTTCTTCATTACAAATTTTAAACACAAAGTAAACATATAAAGTCTAAATTCGTGAAACGTAATAAACCAGGTTTATGGCAGGCAGGTGCATTCACTTTTTGTCGGCACATAACAATATTGTGCTCTATATCCGGTGGAATAACTCGGAATTTGTGATAAAACCTTGAAGTTTCACATGTTCTTTTCTATTCTTTCCAGCACCTCCGAAGGCGGTGGAAATTACAAACCATCCGACAAACTCCAAGCTTGAAGTAAAAGAAGGCGAAGATGTCACTCTGGAGTGTCAGGTCAAGAATGCGAAGCCAGCAGCCAAGGTTATCTGGTATCGAGGGAATGTGGAGCTGAAAGGGGATAAAGGTTAGTTTTTATAGAAACTAGCGGGCTCGTTATGCTCCAAACATAAATATCAAGAACACGATTGCAGCGCAGTCAACCTGGTCCAATTTTGAATCTAAACCTTCCATGGACCCACTCAATACACATAGAAATTTCATCAAAATCAATCCACTAGTTCAGGAGGATCCTAGAACTTGGTTCCAACGCCATCTACCGGTTCCAATTATGAATTTAAACTATCCGGGAACCCACTGAAACACACTCAAAAAAATCATGAAAATCAGTCAAGGGGGTTTAGGAAGAGTTCAATGAAATGCGACCACAAGAATTTTATATATACAGGTGACTATAATAGCCAGAATGAATTATGATCATAATAATATTCAGGTCTCAAGGTTATGAGCATCTACAAAGAACTTTCAAAATACCTAATAAATCTCTGACAGCAAACCAGTAGGGCAATCCAGCAAAGTGACGTCATCAGCCCTCTGGAAACCTTACTCATAGACTTCGATGACCTAGGGTCAGTATTTTACTTAGTCATATTCAAGCCTAGGCGAAAGATATTTTTATCCAAAAATGTCAAGCAAAACCGCAGGAAAAGTTACATACAGTTAGTGATATATTTTATTGTATTGTAAAAATCCAATAACATCTGTACAATGAATGTGGAGTGGAAAGAATTTAAAAATTCACAAAAGTATTATTTATTAAACAAGAATTTTTGCGCTTAAACCGTACTCAACAGAGCGGTAAGTGGAAAATAGTATTTCCGCTCGGAAAATGAATTTGCAAAATACCTTTAATATTTTGACATAATAGCGGAAGCAATTGTACGGCTTCACTTTCACAAATGCCCTGCCTAATTAAACTATTTAAATGGTCGGGTTTAATCAATTTTATTTTTAAATAGACATTCTCGCGGAATAGTGCTTTGATCATTTTCTGGATAATTGTTTTTAAGTACTTCGTAGAATAACGGTGCTAATCATTTCTAAGACAATTGCGTAGGGTAGTGTTGCTGATCATATCCATTTAATTAAAAAATAACAAGGTGTATATTTTTATTGAATTATTGAAGGCGAAATAAATGTCCCAAACAGTTGTTTCACCTTCAATGACGCTATTACACATTAAATTGCAGAAAAATATATTCTAGGTGATACGGCTAATATTGCATTCTGGGTGATGTAATAATCACGATTGATCCTATGGGCTCCCCCAGAGACAATCCTAGAATAGTCATGTTATCAAAAAAGTTGTCTTATAAACAGTAAACAGCAGAAATGTATCAATAATTGAAAAATTGTTGTGAAAATATTTTCATTGAATACAGGTTGAATCACTAGACATAATTGTACCGTTTAATTAAATTATTGTTTTCAATTACAATTAGTAAATAATTGCACTGTGTAATGAGATGAAAATAGTGATGCACTTCGTAACACCGATATCGGTGTTTTAAACATCTTTATAATACGCGTTTCTATTTATCTTAACAACCACTAACTAGAAATAATAAAATTTGAAAGTAGCTTCAATTAATCAATGTTATTTTATTTAAATGTTGATAGTTTCACGTGTGCTAGTATATTGGTGTTCAGAATTATTCTTATATACAATTTTATTTGTTTGTTTCTGTGTGCCTTTTTTCACGGTCTTACAAATGATCCGATTGTAATCCAAAATGAATATCCTTCAATAATAAGGCTAAAAGTGATTTGGCACAGTCGTAGAGGAAGGTTTGTTGAAGAATATGGTAAAAGTACTGATGGTTAGGGAGGGAGGGGCATAAAGGACCCTTGTTTCAGTTTTTTTCAAATAACTCGATAACTGCATCATATCGCAAAAAATATTCTATGACTGAATTAATCTACATAAAATTGTCTGCAAAAAAGATTTTATACACTTTTTCGCTGGGATCAATACTCAAGATGTGGGGGGAGGGAAGTGTAACAATGTAATTTGTATGTATTTAAATGAGTTTTCATAATTTTCAGTATAAATATGTGTAGGATAGTCTTGAGTTACTTTTTGTCCTGAATAATGCGATAAAATTCTTGATATATTAATTTAAAATAAATGTGAAATGAAACTGCACAAAAATTTCTAGTGTGCATTATTGTTGTAGCCAAAATATTATGAAAGGATAAATTAAAAACTTAAGAGTAAATTTAAATTTGTCGTTGTTAGCCAGTTGTTGTTCAATGCTGGATATAGAGTTCTCGGATTTTACGAACCATTGCTCCTTCACTTTATTTGTCTAGCCCAAACTAGTCTACCGTGCGCAAGTCGTCGGTCCATCGGGCTGGAAGGTATCCTACACTACGCTTCCACAGTCGTCTGTTCCATTAATCATTGCTTCGGCAACAAATGTGGCTAGCTCAATTCCACTTCTGCATGTTAGTTTTGATACGGATACCCGTTAAATTGGTTTTTATAAATTCCTTTTAATTTTGTCAGGTTATATTCATTTATTGATATTCGATCGGGTAACAGTTATTACTTTTACATACAGTGATATCGAGCCATTACCGCTATTTTATCGTAAGCGACATTTGTACCTGAATTTCTTACTATAAAACTACTATTACTACTATTTTGTTTTAAGACTTTCAATTTTTAATTATACAAGACCCTACTGAACCACAAATTGAATATCAAAAAAATATATCAATTTAAAATATCTTTTGTAACAAAAATTATATTTAAATAAAAATGTCGCGTACAATAAAATGGCGGTAGTCTCGATATATTAAAGGCTTCAATAAGATATTTTTTTCATACTCTAACAACAACAATGCTCCGAATAATGTAAACAATAATAAATATTTTATCTCGTGGTTATTATTTATATACTGCACTATTATCGTAACCTCCAAATACAGGTAAAAAGGGTTCTCTTTTACTGCCTGTCAAGTTATCGAAACATAACACATAAAATAATAAAAATACCCAACACATAAAACCTTCTCAAAGCACATTTTACGTGTCAGTCAAAACGATAAAACACCACGCATCGCCGCCGCTGGACGGTTCCGAACGTCAAAATAAATATATTAGTTCGCAAAACCCTCGATATTATTTCGCGCATCAACTCTACATAAAATATTATGTGTCGATATACGTTAGCCGCATCACTAGTTGCGAGGATTTATTTAATTCTAGATGTGACATGGGCGTAGTTTTAGAAAAGGACTAGCGCATAAGGCACATACTGCACCTCCACTTCCTTACAACACCAGCATGTAACAGATACACTCTACATTAGTATAAGTTTAGTATTAAAATTGGGATAAATTAATATAATAAGTCACTCGTAAGATACATACACCTCAACACAAAAATCACTAAATTAATGTCACACACAAGAACCAAAATAACCAATACGCGTGTTAAATCCCAAAAATTAAATCTAGAAATTAAGTTGTAAAAAAGGGTACCGAACTTGAGTCTCTAGAGTTGTTAAAAAAAAATAAAAGGACTAGGAGCTGTCCGCAATTTCGTCCACGCTAGACTTGAAATTCCCGCGGGATTCCCGGGACACAAAGAAGAGAATGTATGGTACCGCTTTAGTGAAAGCTGTGTCAGAATATGCTAATGTTTCATGCATCTGAACAACTTAAAACCGCTCGCGGAAATATTTCTGCGGAATTCCCAGGATAACAAATATCACACATCAAAATTTGCAGTCGATCAGTGAAAAAAGGCATTACATTTTTTTCCAATCTGGCCATTTTGAAACATTCCCAGAAAAATTCCCGCGGTATTCCCGACATAAAAAGGGGCGCAGATTTTAAGTCTAAGAATTTGCTAATGAACAGCGAAAAGTACTACGTCTATTCCTCTGGGAAACGGGCGTGATCATATGCGTATATGTTTGTATGTATACATAAGTTAAAATTGGGTTAGGCTTAAAATTGGTTACAATTGAACAATACATATATACATACATAACTTCACGCCAGGTCCCTTGCGGGGTAGGCACAAACAACAGAGCGCCACTCAGGCTTATTCTTACACACCTCACTAGCTTCTTTGACATTCATAGCTCTTGTCATGCACGCTCGTCTGTTCTTAAGGCTCCTGACATCACCTTCTGCTAGTACACAATCAATTTGATCATGGAAGTTGTGTCGTGGCCTTCCGCGACTTCTGCATCCATCCGCTTTTGCATTGTATATCTGTTTAGTCATTCTTTCATCATACATTCTTTCCACATTTCCAATTGAGCAATATTTGTAGAATATTGATAATATTAAAATAGAGTTGTGTGTTTTCCTTGAAACCCTCATCTGTTAGTGAACTATCTCTGGTGCTACTACAAGAACTCACTCATTTGACTTCAATCATGTACGTTAATTAGGTTTGAGGTTTCTATTACATAGCTCCATGTTTGCTTGGAGGTTCTTCTGAATTGAATGAATAAACATTTAGGAACATAAGTAAACACTGTCTAGATTCACAAATCATCCAAAGCTACAATTGAAGATGTAGTGGAATACTTACAAGCCAATAGATGTCGCTATGCGACTAGTGGAATGGCGACGAATTGTGAATCTTGCCCCCACCCCTGTCATGAGTACCTGCCAAGAGTGTGACAACGGAGAAGAATGACACTTATAATAATTTATGTAATTATCAATTTGGCTCAACCAATTACAAGACAATTACCTAAAATGTCTATTTAAATCAGGTAAATATTGAAAAATTTCACGCAAATAGTCATATGTCAAAATAAGAAAAGTAATTCGAATAACACACAAAAAATAAAAATTGGTCGTCAGTACTGTACTTCTACTTTTTTTATTGTTTTCTAGTTTGATAATAATTAATTACACTCCTCTACGAAAAATAAAGAGTTCCGTATTTTTGATCAGGTCCGTCTATTTTTATTTATTTCAATGTTCTTGTTAAAATAGTTAAATTTAAAGACCGGTCACAGCACTAGTTTTTAGTATTTAGTTGCATATTGACACAGCACTATTGTTCATTCACTCTGCTGTCATCTCTCAACCTACGAATACAGTACTCCGTTAATTATTGAGTTTAATTACTTTAAAACCTTAAAATCACATCAGTTCTGAATATCGAATCTGGGGTCAGTTTGGTCCATACACCCTCAACATATTTAGTTTGGTTCATATGCCCTTAAAATTTTGAGTTAGTATGTGGATTGAACTGACTCCAGACTCGAATTCAGAACATTGATACTAATACATAAAAATAGATGGGGTCTGGTAAAAAATACAGAACCCTTATTTGTGGTCCAGTGTAATCAATTACTAACAAGCTAGAAAAAAGTAGAAGTATTACGTAGAAAAAACATTATTTGACAAATGAAAGACAACGGAAATTATTATTGTCCAGGGCAAATTAAACGTGCGATATCTAGAAAAACTATATCTTTGTATCGCGGCTACAGCTGCCCTTAACGCTGAGTGACATTGACATAACCCACCCTCCCCGATATTAACGAGTATTCCCAATTTCAACCCCCCATTTTACACCCTCAACTGGATGGTGTATAAGTGCTATCACGAAGTTTTAAACAACTAACCAGACCACTCTCAGAGATTAGGTATTGATTAACATAGAAGATGTTTACTAAAAAATATTTTGAACTTTTATAAGTTGTTTTTGTTGTTTTAAAGTGAAACTTCTTAACTTGAAACTCGATGAAACTAAATAGAGATAAACACATAAATCTATAGGACTTAGTCTGTGAGAGAATGAGATACGGGTCTGGTGGGACTGGACGGTTTTAAGTATAGGTTTTTATTTTTCTACTATTATGTATATATTTATAACTTAGTTTATAAATATATATAAGAAATAAAATGTTAATAAATATATATAAGAAATATACGTACAAACAACATAGTAATATCCCAGATAAAGAAACCATCAAAGGGCTCGTTCTCAGTTCTCGTTCTTTTAAGGAAACATATCAAGTTATAAGCTTTCAGCGATTTACTACCTTTTTATTTAGTTGTATCCAAATTATATATTCGCGGAACCCTAAAAAAAGAAACTTAAGTTACTTCTTAAAGCATCAGCTATCTACTAGTGAAAACTCCGTCAAAATCATTCAAGAGATCAGTCGAAATATCCAGATAGACAGACAGACGAAAATTTTAAAATTGTTATTTTGATATACGTTCCATGTGCATTTATTAAAAAGCTGTTATTTTGGTATTACAAACTGATACTTTTTTATTTGTCTGTTTATATGTATATCAATTACAAAACTATCCGCAATTGTATTGGATATGATATAAAAATTTAATTCATTTATATACACAAACTTTAATAACGCATAATGAGAAAATATTGTAGAATTTTTTAAATGTATCTATTAATGTTTCAATTATACTTGATTTATTAATAATTATATGCACGTAAAATATAATAATAAACTAAAATTATTATAAAAAATCTAAAATATAAAATAGAAACCTAAAATTAAATACTAAAACTAAATAAAAAAGATCATAATTATAGATAAAATATTGCTCCCAAACTACTGTCACTTACCAGGAACGTTCCCAAAAGGCTGGCGGCGTTACCGCGCTGAATAGCAACGCTTACTTACCCTTTGAGCAAAATAGACGCCAGCCTTTTGGTCACGTGAATATCACTATTAAGTCGTCTGCAATAATAAAATATAACAATAACGTTTGTTTAACGTAACTAAAAATCTGTTTCTTTTTGTGGACTTTACTATTAAGAAATACATAATTTGATTGGAATGAAAAGTATATTAAACGATTGGCAAAAGTATAGAGTTAAGACATAAAATAATATTAATACGCTTTTATTAGCTTCATACGTGTGTATGTATGTACGTAATGGATTCTTTCAAGTTAAAGGGGTTTGGGTAAAAGTGGCTTGATTTTTAAGTTTGCGGCCAGCGATTACATTTATACAGTAGTTAGTATACGGTAGTAATAAAAACACTATTTGTTTTAACGTTTTTGTCTAACATCATACATACACATCATACAGTGATCAGCATAATCATAATTTAACTTTATTTTCCCAATTTCTGTAAAGTTGAATATACCAGATCATTTTTTTGAAAAATAAGGTCCTAAAGAAGTTTCACTTCTTACGTGTGTACACATTTTTTTTTGTTTTTTTTTTAACTATTATTTATTTTTCCGCTATCTCTTGTAACACAGACGGTAATTGAAAGGAGGGTCTCTATATTTATTTGCGAGGAGTTTTTTTGCGGATCCCGCAATAACGGTCCTATATGGCAGATGCCGATACTTCCTAATACCAAAGACGCTTTGTCAAAGTGATTCATTATCCCTTTATTCCCGGTTGTGACCTAGATTTCAGCTTCAGAAACTATTGCTTGGTGGATATACGCATACCTCTTTCTCTATTTGTTTCATCTTCTCTCATTCATTTTGGATATTGTATGCCAAATTTCATGAATTCACGACCAGTCAAGTATTTCAGACGTGAAAGCGTCACAAACATACTCACGTTCATATTTATAGTAATAGAAAAAACAGCCTGCTTGATGGAAAGTGGTGACCATCTTCATGGACACTTGTAACTTCAAAGGGAGACTGGAACCTGGTGCCGGAAGACAACTCAAGATTATTATGGCAGCATACTCTAGACCAGGAGTGGTAGCTAACCAGACTGGAAAATACCCTACCACTTACGACAGGCCGCAGGAAGTTGTATTCTTTCTCCATTTCTGCGGGTGAATGATAAATATGAAGAAAACCTTTTTTAGCTTTTTTCTTGCGGTTATGGCGAATGTAACATAAAATAGTAAGGAAATTTCAAATGTTGTACGTATAATGGACATACATACATACATAGATAACTTCACGCCAGGTCCCTTGCGGGGTAGGCACGAACAACAGAGCGCCATTTAGGCTTATTCTTACACACCTCACTTGCTTCTTTGACATTCATAGCTCTTGTCATGCACGCTCGTCTGTTCTTAAGGCTCCTGACATCACCTTCTGCTAGTACACGATCAATTTGACCATGGAAGGTGTGTCGTGACCTTCCGCGACTTCTGCATCCATCCACTGGATGGACATTATTTTAAAACTATTTCAAATTCAAAAGTTTTTATTCAAAATAAGTTCCACTGGAGAACACTTTTTGAAGGTCATACATATAGGTTAAAATTTAATTTTACTTCGTAGTCTATGTACACCGCTTCGCAACGTGTTGTTGCTGTTAAAGAGAAGAAGCGGCAAGAAACTCCCCAGCAACACGTCTAGCTAGAAATTGATTTTCTTTATATTCATTGTTCTATTTATATTGAAGCACTTTTTTTTTAATTTAGATTCTGTCCTTCGAATGCTTAAATGTATATATAATAATAATAATATCAGACTATAAATGTCGCACTGCTGGGCTCGGGCCTCCCGTTATAGGGGGGACGGTATACCCGCCACGCTTGTCCAAGGCGGCTTGGCAGGTTTGACACATCGGTTATCTCGATGTGCAGGTTGCATCACGATGTTTTCTTTCACCTTTGTTAGCACGTGGTAATTGTGACAATATGCACGTGCGATCAGCAAACTGTCATAGTGGTACACGTGATCCGGCTAGGATTGAACCTGCGCCCTCTGAGTTTGGGACGCGTACGCTAGCCATTACGCTACTATGACTTCCATAACCCGTTCCAGGGGTTAAATTTAATATTGTTTTTGTCCACAAGCTGCTTTCAAATTTGCCGTGCGAAAAGCAAGAGAACTATATTTCGTGTCGTCTCTTTTGTTCTAATACAAATTCTATGTAGTTAGAGGGAGAAAGCATCAGTTCAATGTTCGTTTCAATTATCAGTATTTGACCACTAATTTGTGGTGCTTCCCAATTATCCGTTATGACAGTTCGAGATCAAATTTATGGTGGTTCCGTCTTAAAACGGTTAAATGTATTTGTAAAAATTTCTGCTGGATTATTTCGTCGACAATTGAGAAAGCTGGCGCCTCTCCCCATTTGAAGAAAAATGGGAGAATGTTACGAACTCTTTCGTATATTTATTTTTAAATATATTCTGATAGATAGGAGAATGACGTTTCTGTTTACTAGTTACCAAAAATATGTTTTTTTAATCTAAATTCATACAGTCCCTAACATTTAGTATTTTTTTTAAACGTTTTACGTGAAATCGACATATTAACAGTTACCGAGTTACACATGGTCTGGTACCAACATAACAAGTTTGGCGGGAGCAAACTAAATTAGCCAAAGCGTTCCCAAGGGTCACATCTTTGAAGAGGCGTTCGCGAAAACGTTTCGCGTCATCGTGACGTAATACTCGTAAGCCACAATTCTCTTGGGAGTAGCACAGAAGTACGTTAATGGTCATGCTGATTGCTGCCATGTATATTTGATTTTATGTATTCTTTCTGAATTATTATTATTAATAATATATTTTTTTGGCATTTCTGAGACCCATACAAGAAGTGGCAAGTCACCGTCTGCCTATTGTTTCATGCTCCATAAACATTGCGACGGGCAGACGCCATAGTCCCCATATTCCCAGACCCCTAGTACCACTAGCAGTTCACCCAAATAGTCCGGTACTTTTTGTCCTCATTTCCTGTAATAGTCCTTCACTGTCCGGGGCTTGTCCTTGGGTGCATTACTATATGGTGTAGACAGGGTTAATCGCCGGTCAGTGTCACGCCACATTTTACATTAAATTTGTCAAAGGGTCTCTACGTATTGTCCTTCCCATGGCCTCACGCAAGTCCTCCAAATGTCCGGGCCATTTGGTATTTGGCATTTAGCCGTCTGGTATAGTAGTGGTATGGCAATGTTCTTCAATTTTCAAATTTATTCATTTACCGTTCCACGAGCTCATTTTACCTTTTCAAACTAAGTCACAGACCAGACTGTTCCACAGAAAATTATGTTTAACTATTTGACAATAAAGCTTAAAATTACTTCGATCAAAGCTTTTTGATTTTCTATCTTGTCTGTGAAAATTGTTTATGGGTGTAAAAACTTTTTAATTGGTTTTAACATTTATGTTAGGCGTAGTGATTATAATTCTCTTTGTTTCTTAGTGTTAATCTCAAAGTTTGTCATCGTCAACATTGCAATTTACTTTTTTCACGTTTCTATAAATGTAACATCTATTAAAATGTTGGCATTATTGTTTTTTGTACACGTGCAAGCAAAAGTCGACTTTAAGGCAAACATTTTCATACCACGAATTCACATTCTGGTATTTGGCAGTCCAGTATATGGCAGTCTGATGTTCGACATTGTGATATTTGGTGGCAGTCTAGTGTCTGGCAATCAGGTGTTTGGCAGTCTGGTGTATTCAGGCACTTTGGTATCTATATAGGGTTTCTGGTTGGCATTCTAGATACACGACTGAATCACTCAAGCTATACTTAAGGAAACAAAGAGAAATATGATAAGATTCGTAGAAGCAACAACACAACAATAATTCCCCTCAAAACACCTCGAAATGTACCCAGAGGGAACATTATTTACGTCATTATGACGTCATAACTCAGTAATGGCCGCCGAGGTGCTTCGCACAATGTTATCCATTGTGATATGAAATGAACTAGTAATGTGCAAGGGAGGAAATTCTCTATAGAAGTATAATAACAGTGTTTTTATTCATTTATACCTTTCCTAACATTTACCCACAGCTTCAGCTTTCAGGTGGTAGGGTATTTGCCCGACCGGATGGCTACTACCCCTGGTCTAAAGTATGTCGCCATAAGAACCTTGAGTTGTGTTCCGGCATTAGTGGCCAGGTTCCAGTCTCCATTAAGAGAGCAGCAGCGCATTTGTAGCACCTTTGGTGTTGCAAATGTCCATAGGTGATGGTAACCGCTTTGAATCGAGTGGGCCGTCTGCCTGTTTCCTGAACTCCTGCAATAAAAAAAGCTTCACACGCGTTAATGTAATCCCACGAGAACCGTACATTTTTTGAAGATATGAAGTAGCCTGATATTCCAGACTGTAATATAACTCTGTGCCTAATTTTATCCACATCCGTTCTGCCATTCTGGTGTGATATGACCGACAAACATCTGTCCAAAGTTTCACATTTATAAGCATGGATTCCAGCAGAATATTTCCCACAACTATGTATCTAACGTCTGTACAAACTGCTTATATATATATATATATATATATATATATATATATATATATATATATATATATATATATATATATATATATGTCCCAGAATGGCCTCTTTCTCACGACATCTCCTTTAGTTATTGCAGGTTTAGTGGGCGTCATCAGGATAAAATGCGAGCATAAAACACGATAGCCACGGTTTATACACTTTTAATTAAGATTTGAAAGACATTTTAACATAGTTTAGATCGAGCAGCGGGTTCAGGGCACCCGCTCATACTTCTAACTTAAAACACTTTCTTTAAAAATACTCTAAGGTCCAACTCGACCTGCTGCCATCAACCCAATGTGTCACAAAAACTCCTCCGTCTACCGAAGTAGATACTACCAAAGTATAGAGGGCGCTGACCCCGCTCCGCCATATACTCTGCTCTGATTGGTCGTTTATTAAATTGCAATATTCATACTTTTATTAGGTTAGAACGATCTTTAAGTTATAGAAAAATTTAAGACATCAAATTAAATTAAATTAACAATTTTAGAAGTAATTAAAATGTAAACAAATAATATTGTGCGTTATATATCCAAACAATAATCCATCCAATATAGCTTCCCTCCGACATATATATATATATATAAAGTATGTACATTTTTAACAACTATAGCCGTCATTTCGTAGGATGGGGGTTGACAATTTTGTCGTACATATAATAATACATCGCATCAGTCAGAAGTAGCTTCGGTGAACCTGCAGCCCACCTCTCTACACCACTTAGCCACTCACCCCCTTGTTGCCCCTGTCTTCTAGGGCATTTTTTGGGGCCCGTGCACGGAGTCGTGAATCACCGTGTGCCCATTTTTCCATGTTCCCCGAACATTGCGACTGGCAGACGCCCTAGTCCCCATATTCCTAGACCCTAGGGGTCTAACACTAGCAGATCATCCCTGTAGCCCATTACTCTTTGTCCTCATTTCCCACAATAGTCCTACACTGACCGGGGCTTGTCCTTCGGTGCATTATTATATGGTGTAGACAGGGATAATCGCAGGTCAGTGTCACGCCACATTTACATTAAATTTGTCAAAGGGGCCCTACGCGTTGGCCTTCCCATGGCCCCACACAAGCCCTCCAAAAGTCCGGGTCATTTTATGGCTCGTGGTGCTCAAAGACAAAGTTCACTCCCCAGCCTCCACTATAGGGAGTATGGATAGTATACCCGCCACGTTTTTTCAAGGCAGCTTGACAGTTTGGCACATCTGTAACGTCGATGTGCCAAACCTGTCAAGTGAAGTGTGTTTGAAGATGTGTGAAGAAGTGTGATGAAACCATCACGATGTTTCCCTTTCTGCCAGGATTGAACCCGCACCCGTAGGGCTTGGGACGCGTGCGCTAGCGATTACGCTACCGCGACTTTTTGACTACTATTGCTTTATTTTGAAATTTAATACGTGCTCTTTATTGTTTCAGTATCAAAAGAAGAAATCAAAGAAGTCGAGGGTCCAAATGGCAATCCGAAGACGGTCAGATACACAACGGTTTCAAGGTACGTTTTTGAAATTTATGAAATATATTTTACTTGTATGTATATACATAATATAGTCGGTCACTCTCAAGGTGCAGAAGTATATGATAAGATCTGAGTAAATGGACTACATCGTCTCTGCCTACCCCCATCGGAAAGAAGTGCCATCACACCAACAAAATATCTTGATATTATACTATGGAGTTTGCTGCCGTTTCTTCTCCTTCTCCTCGTGTCTCTCAGGTGGTAGCGCATTTGCCCGTCTGGAAGAAGAAATACAAATATATTCAAATTTTGACATTAATGTTTGGAGCGTTATGAAAAAATTTACTCAATATTACATTTATTAAAAATATTGTACTTAAAATTTACTTATTGTTACGAGTCACGAGACCCGAATTAAAATGCCGTTAGAATTACTATAGAACTTATTAGTACTATACAAACACGTGTAACACAGGTATAAATATAACCGAACACAACAAGTTCAAACGTAATGCAGACGGTCGTAATTAAATAAAACGCGCAAAGTCCGCCACTTATTAGATTCTCGATTGTAGTACACGTCTCGCTTCACTCGTGAATCTCACTCGACTAACGCCTCCGTTATCTTATACTGCACAAATGCAATATGTCCGCCCGGCAGCGTGGGCCCAATTTCCTAGAATCAGCTCTTACTTTAACATCCGTAACACCTGGCTAATGATTACAATACAACAATAAGCTGTATGCCAGTAAGTAAATAAAAGAAGACGATCATAAAAGAATTTCAATGTTATTAGTTCAAATGCTGACGGGTAATAAATGTCCTTTTTTTCAGATATGCAGGTGGATCTTGTTTTTGTCGGGACCTGAGTTGTAACATTATAATATTGTTGAATTGAAAAATCCGGAGTTACCTTCAAGTATTTGAATGACCACAACACCCGATACCTATCAAATTTCCTCCAGTGTACGTGACTGGAAAGGGATTTATAATCTCATATCTACTTGACCTTTCTGATAAGGCGCTTACGCAGTAATATGTTTCAAAATGTTTGCTATTTAGTAATGATATTCCCAAGTTAGGGTTGACCGTCGTCAAGCGTTGACACCGATTGTGCAACATCGAATTAGTTCGTCGCTTGTGGTGATTTATTATGGCCTCTGTCTACCTCCAGGGAGAGAATTATCTTTCTAATATAAGATATTATAGTCTACTTACTAATACTGGCGTTCTACAGCGTTTGTGTTCTTAAAATCTGGAATGTCGGCAACACCTGTCCGTATCGTGAAGTTTTTATCTACCATCTTGCTTACCCACTGTAAAATCCAGATTTTTGTTAAACTTGTGAAACAAAGTTCATATTTTTATAAATAGTATTTTTTATTGTTTACGTCCATTTTACGTCCGACAGTGGGCAAGCAAAACGAGAGTAGGTAGCTAAAAACTTCATGACACGAACAATTGTGTCGACGACATTCCAGGTTTTAAGTGTAAATTAATCTATGATAGCAATCCACCAAGTGAACCCCAAAAGTATAAAGTGACGATTAATTAAGTTAAGTATAGATTTCGTAAAATGTAGTTCTCATAAGTGTAGATCTTGTAAAGTGTTAATCTCGTAAAATATAGATCTCGTAAAGTATAAATTTCGTAAAAATACAGGTCTCGTAAAGTGTAAATCTCGTAAAATATAGATCTCTTAAAGTGTAAATTTCGTAAATTATAGATCTCGTAAAGTATAAATATCGTAAAATATAGATATTGTAAAGTGTAAATCTCGAAAAAAAATCTCGTAAAGTGTAAATGTCGTAAAATAAAGATCTCGTAAAGTGTAAATCTCGTAAAATATAGATATCGTAAAATGTAAATCTCATAAAATGTAGGTCTCGTGCTACTCAAACGGAAAAGGCTGCTAAATCAAAATCAAAACTTACCCATTCCATCAAAAACGACAAACATTAATCGGCGAAACACTCTCCAAATTATTACAAACAGACGCAACTTTACGACAGCTTATTTATATGTTCGGAGTCGTGATACCCGCAACTAAATATTGCAAAGTTGACACATACAACCATACATGTTTTATATATATATGTCGGGTGTAGGGTTGAAATTACCTTTTGTTTCTCGCTCGGAAGTTAAAACGTTGTATTGTTGGAATAAATGGCTTGGAGTTAAATTTTCTAGATGCGTCATAAAAGTATTATTTGGTACTTATTTATTTATCAAAACAGAGCCGGCATAAAAGTGGAATTTACGCCTTAAATAAAAAATACCTAGTGCAGGTGCGTGACGACAGCGGCCGAATGCGCCCGAATAAGAACGATTACAAGGAAAACAGACAGACATAACTATTTATCCAGTAGCAAATTCATAAATAAACACAAATCACACTCACAAACATCATTTAATTACATAATAAAATCATATAACTAATATCAGAGCGCCTAACATAAATATAACAGTATTTTCGCTAAAGCTAATCTTGATAAGCAAGCTAGTTTAAAAAGTGAACATAAACAACTTTAATTAATAGAAACAGACTGAGCGATTTAAATGATTTTCTTTTTGTTTTGCTTCCTCTAGTATAGGGGTGGAGTAAAAGAATAATAATGCTTTTCGAAATACACTTGTATTATATCACTCCTCATAAAATTTCCATACCGGAAAAGTTATATGAAAATCGATTTCGAATCATTTATATAGAGAGAGTTTATTGCATCCCTATTTTTAGGCGATATTTTTGAGACAATAATGACATTGACATATTCACAATCAACCAAACAACAAAAAGTCGGCTACGAGTATGCCATACGATAATCGTCGTAATAATATTTTACTTTCTTGGCATAATAATTACAGATAATTTAAGAATTTCCTTTGAGTCAGATTGCCTGGAAGAGATCGCTTTTGGCGATAAGGCCACCTTTTGTGGCCACCAAGTAAGTATTGTCTTGTTGTGCATCTTTATAAATATTTGTTTAGTGATCAATAAAGTTTTGTCTATATCTATGACTAGTAACTTGGTCGCGTTAGGACAAAGCAAGCTTAAAAAGACGCATTTTAAGTTACAATTATAAAGCTTTTAAATCAGAAGCAACAAGCCATTTTAATTCGCTCTATCGAATGTCTGAACTTTTATGAAAGTTACAAATTGTTGTTGGCGACAAACGGCGCTTGTGTCCGGATTTGTTTAGTTCCAAATTAGGAACATTCGTCAGCTGTCCGGTTCTCTCGCCACGGGTGTTTTAGATGTCCGGTTTTTAAACACCGACATGGCAGTTAGGGTTGGCACTCCTTTAAAACTAAAAAGACACGAACGGATAAAAAAAAATGCTGAAAACATTCACGCCAAACAAGTTGCAGCCTTAAATTTAACTGCTATAGTTGCACTTAGGATTGGAAGGTCACACCTTCTTTTAACTAAACGCTTTTATTGACATGCCCTACGAGATTATTCTCCAAAGGGTTGCACGACTAAAGACGCACGGTCCCGATGATAAGTCGTCTCATCACAATACCTTCGCCGATATTGCGTTGACCATCTCTTGCTACTGCGGTGTTCACCTTCGAATTTACCGCGCATAAGTCGCTTCTGCACCTCCTCTTAAACTTTGCTAAACTCTCCTTTCACTAAACTGTCGACGAAACTTTGTACTAAATTTACCACTAAACTCGTCCCTTGTCTTCTATAAAACTTCCCTTCCAACTTTTTCATATTACACTTGTTCTTTGGCTGTTTTGAACTGAACTCAACTGCCCGGTAAGGATGCCTGCTGCTTATATACCTGGAAGAATCTTCTGGAACCCATAAATTCGGTCTTCTTTTCATTATTTTTTTATTTACTATGCATCCTTTTTTTAAACATTTATCTATCTCTGACTTTTCCTTCTCGAACCTTCTATTCTAGAGCTTTCGTTCATCGTCTATCCCTTTCTAAAATCTATCTGTCCTTATCTTTTATTTCCAAAATCTTCTATCTTATTCTAAAAGTTCTTAAGCTAACTAGATTGTTCCACTATCACTCGCCACACTGATATCAGTTTTAGATATGTATAAGCCCTAGGAATAACTTCATAGAAATAGAAAATAAATATTGAGAAAATTATTTTTAAATGATTTCGATTTAAGAGAGTGTCGGGGTGAAGGTAAGGAAAGAAGTATTCCGGTGGTTCGGGCATGTGGAAAGAATGTATGATGAAAGAATGACTAAACAGATATACAATGCAAAAGTGGATGGATGCAGAAGTCGCGGAAGGCCACGACACACCTTCCATGATCAAATTGATCGTGTACTAGCAGAAGGTGATGTCAGGAGCCTTAAGAACAGACGAGTGTGCATGACAAGAACTATGAATGTCAAAGAAGCAAGTGAGGTGTGTAAGAATAAGCCTAAATGGCGCTCTGTTGTTCGTGCCTACCCCGCAAGGGACCTGGCGTGAAGTTATGTATGTATGTATTTCGATTTAAGCCATTTCAATTCGCTCTATCAAATGTCGAAACATGTATCAAACCAAATTAGGAATATTCGTCAGCTATCCGGTTTTCTCGCTACGGGTGTTTTAGTTATCCAGTTTTTAAACACCGTGACTACAATTAGGGTTGCCACTGAATTAAATGGTATTTTCACCGCAAGTACAGCCACAGGAAAGTCCTAATTAAATAACCGAAACATTTAAAATCAAATTTGGCAAAACTGCCAACGTGAAGCAAGAAAATTGTAAAACCCAACCACGTTATTAATCAAGGCTGCCAAGCGGAAACGTCACATTTTATCCGCTACTTCCGGTGAAAATTCCAGCTTACATAAAACCAACTACGGCAAGAAGAATTTTTAATTTCTTTGCTACATTTTGTTACATTTATTTATAGTGCTGACAACGTTAATTTGGTGTCACGTTGGGTTCTGACGTTAGTGACCAGGTTCACGTCCCTTAAGAGAGTAGAAGCGCATTTGTTGCAGGAACTGGTGGAACGACCTGTCGTAAGAGGCGACACAACCCTTAGCCAGGTGGTAGGGTATTTGCCCCACTGGATGGCTACCACCCCTGGTCTAGAGTATGCCTTCATAACAGCCTTGAGTTGTATTCCGGCATGTGACCAAGTTCCAGTCTCCCTTTAGAGAGCAGCAGCGCATTTGTAGCACCTTTGGTGTTGCGAATATCCATAGGCGATGGTAACCGCTTTCCATCAAGTGGGCCGTCTGCCTGTCTGCTGAACTACCACAATAATAAAAAAAGAAAAAAACCTTTGTTGTTGCAAATGTCCACAGGCGATTGTCCCTGGTAAACGACCCGATAGTGTGGGAAATGTATTTCTCACGCCTTCAAAAAAGAAATAGGCAGTCTAGGATAGAGCATGCTTACGATAGAAGGTACCTATTCACTCGTGACTTGAAGACTTCAAGTTTGTATTTGTCAGGAAAACCTGACTCTGGCAAATTATTCCACTCTTTAGAAGTGCTCACCAGAAAAGAATGAAAAGCTTCTGACTGGTGGTCTTTCTTGATGGATCTTGACTCGCACTGGTATGGTCATTTTTTGTGAATACAGACTTGAGTGCCTGTATGAGCGTTGAAAAGTTAATGGTGTCATTTTAATCCAAATTAAAAAAGGGGAAAATTTTCAAACTTCTTTTTTTATTGCAGGAGTTCAGCAGACAGGCAGACAGGCCAGTTGATGGAAAGCGATTACCATCACCTATGGACATTTGCAACACATTTTACAAATGCGCTCTAAAGGGAGACTGGAACCTGGTCACTAATGCCGGAACACAACTCAAGGTTGTTATGGCGACATACTTTAGACCATGTAGCCATCCAATAGGCAAATGCCCTACCACCTGGCTGTGGGTTATTTTGTCGCCTCTTACGAACTGTCGTGTAAATATTTTTTTGTGTGTTCTATCATCTGTGTAAGAAGTGTACCATGATCTTCTGTGTTCTTTAAAGGGTCCACTTCAAAGCAACAGCCGACGATGATTACGCCGACTTCACCTGCGAAGCGAGGCATGAAGCTCTTCAGAGAGACAATCCGATGAGGAGTACCGTCCAGCTCAGTGTTTTATGTAAGTATTGGCATGCAAATATTACATCTGACCGTCTGATATCTTAACGTGAGTTAGTCTTGTGAACGCCCATCAGCGATTCTCAAAGTATGTCGGGTAAGAGACCCCTGTGCCAAAATGAAGTGATACCTTAGACCCCCATAGCCAAATTACTTTAAAATTCCTATTTCCAGTTTTTATCCATTGATACAAAATACTTACCAATTTAAAAACTGCGGTTGGTTAAATGAGTAAACATGACATAATTTTTTCATCAAAATTTAGCAACATAAATAGACAGATTGTAAATTTGTATTAATCATTGCTATAAAAAGTTTGTCAATAACTCTATATATAGCCCCCAACGTAGAATTTATAACTTCTAAATAAGTTCACACACAATAGAAATACGTTTTAACGTTTTTAAGCCTTCTCAGAAGTTTTATTGTGTATTAGTCGCCAAAATTTAAGAAAATCTTATACTAATATATAAATCTGAAGAGATTGTTTGTTTGCGCTAATCTCTGGAACTACTGGTCCGATTTGAAAAGTTCTTTCAGTGTTAGATAGCCCATTCATCGCTATATATCATAACGCTAAGACCAACAGAAGCGGAGCACCAACTCATGTGTGACAGAAATTAGCGATAGCCCAAAGTATCTATCCCACGCGGACGAAGTTGCGGGCAGAAGCTAGTATTAATATATAATCCAAATAAACAGCAACAATAACTTCAATCAATTAATAATTACTGGAACTTAATAATAGATGCTGACTTGTTATTAATTTGCGTTATTAGACCAGCTAAGAGGGGGTCGAGTCTTGACCTACTTTTGTAATCTGCGCAAAAATAAGAAGCCACGCGGGAGGCAATGAAAGACGGCTGGAAAGCCCAACTAATACTATAAATGCGAATGTATTGTTACGAGTTGCAGGACTCGAATTGACATGCTATTAGAATTACTGTAGAACTTATTAGAACTATACAAACGTACAGCACAGGTACAAATAAAACTGAACACAACCAGTACAAAAGTAAAACGATTCAGTACACACGCAAAATCCTTCACTAGCGTCTTGCTCCGCTTGTGGCTGTCGCTAGACTCCTCACCCCCCTTGGTGCATTGCTTTATACTGTACAAATACAATATGTCTCGACACAGTACTCGACCGCGTGAACTAAATTTCCAAAAATCACATCTGACTAATGAATATCATAAAGATAACAATACACAATCGGCTGGTTTTCTAATCACAAAGTAAGCAAAAATCCAAATGTAGAAAGTTAATAAACTGGAGGTGTGAATTGGTCTTTGTCGGTCGTCATCATCCTTCACACAATCCATCTATCTCCTTCTTGGTCCACCTTTATGGGTACAAAGGCCCATCAAGTTCAGGTGGAATCTTGCAAGTTAAATTTGACCAACTTCAGTTTCCGATTGAGCTGAAATTTTGCACGCGTATGTCTATCGCGTGACATGCCTATGCCTAACAAAAATAGCATATAATTTTGTAGCCTTTTGAATTTTTTATTGAAGGAGTTCAGCAGACAAGCAGACGGCCCTCTTGATGGAAAGCGGTTACCATCGCCTATGGACATTTGCAACACTAAAGGTGCTACAAATGCGCTGCTGCTCTCTTAAGAGATTCTGGAACCTGGTCACTAACGCCGGAACACAACTCAAGGTTGTTATGGCGGCATACTCTAGACCAGGGGTGGTAGCTATACAGTCGGGCAAATGCCCTACCACCTGGCTGTCTGGCTTTGTCGCCTCTTACGACAGGCTGCCCGGTCGCAAGAAATTGTATTCTTTCTCCTGCACATATAGCCTAACAAAAATATAAAATTGCCAATGTACAGTCGCGCAATTAAATCGGCGGCATCGAGTCGCGATAAAGTCAATAGGTTTCAACGGGAAAAGGTAAATATTGACTTTGGGGGCTCCGTTTTAATGGCAAATTAATAATTCATGGTGCTAAGCTTTTGACCGTACGTACCTACTACCTACGGAACTTTAGTGTTGCCACAAAGACCTTTAGCAATACCAAAAGTCCGACTTGAAATACGCAATAGAAATTTCTTCTCTATGGCTGTAGAGATATATAATAAATCGCCAACAAAATATAGACAGTCATATTTAGTGTTTAACAGAAAAATGTATGACTAAGGATTTTTATCTGTTAAACTCAAAATTTGACGTTTACATATTGTGAAGCGGTGGTAAATTAGATTAGGCTCCCATAGAGTAAATAATAACCATAAACAAAATTAAAACGACCAAGTTGGTGGTGGGCTTAATAAAACTTCAACAGTACTCGTTGACAGTTGTCATCTTTGTCTTCCGTAATCACGGCCACAGAAAAGCGGCCGAAACGTCGGGATAACCAAAATCAAATAAATCACTGCGCTTAAAACCGTTAAAACTTAATTTTATTATTGCATTTATTTTACTTATATCATCCTCATCAATATACATGTTCATTATTCTTTAATAATTTTTAACCGACTTAAAAAAAAGAAGGAGGTTCTCAATTCGTCGGAATCTTTTTTTTTTGTTCGACGCGAAATAGCTGCCATTTGGTCCCCTAAAAATTTGACATAGTTTGGCCCAGTAGTTATCATTTCATGAACATTTTTATGAAAAAATCCATTCCGTGCGGCACCTTTCGTAGGTGTACCCATAGCTAGACACTAAAAAGTAACAAATAAATAAAAAAACTTTGTTTAAAAAAATCAACTATAAAGTATAAAATAACTTATTTCTAAAGCTATTATTATTACTATCTTGAAGTGCAAAGTAAATCATAAAAATTACTATATTTTGTTTGAAAATTACTAAGCACCGACTTCAAGATGTTTAAGATAATATATATTAATAATAATAGCTTTAGAAATAAATTATTTTAGTTTTTGAAGTCGGTTTTTTTAAACGAAGTTTTTTTTGGTATTTAACAAAATACACCTAGCAACACTGCGGTGCGGCCCCTAGATACGCGTGCCGTGGACTAGTAGAAATGTTTGTTTTGTAGACGCTTTTGTGGCCTGTATCTTTGGTTGCAAGTGTAACATTTGTTTTATTTACTTTAAAATACTTCTTCATAATCAATTGATGGATTTTTTGTAAGCATATGCCGACTATATGCTTACAAAGAAAAGAGAGAAAGAGAAGTCAGTGCAAGACCTTGTAACTGCTTTTTTAATTTCTCGTCATAAATATGGTATAACCATATACATATTAACCAAAACCACGATGAACGACCATATATGTGTTAAAATATCTATTTTCTGATGCCAAGCAGATGTTTTTCAGGGGTTTTGAGTGAGTTAGTGCATCGTATCGTTACGAGTTGCAGGACTCGAATTAAAATGCCGTTGGAATTATTATAGAATTTATTAGAACTATACAATCACATATAACACAGGTACAAATAAAACTGAACACAACCAGTCCAAACGTACTGCTCGTTTCATAAACACGCGCAAAGTGCGTCACTAACGTCTTGCTTCGCTTGTGGCTATCGCTAGACTGCCTCCATCAGGTCATTGTTTTATACTGCACAAATACAATATGTCCGCCGTATCTAAGTCGGCTTAATTCGCCACACCTGGATAATGACTAGGCCGTAAGCGGCCATAAAACAGTACAATAACAATGGGCTGTTTTCTAATTAAAATTTTTAAACACAAAGTAAACCAAAGAAGACAGTCATATAAGAGTTTCAATGTTATTAGCTCAAACGCCGGCAGGTAACAAATGTGCTTTGTTTACAGATATGCAGGTGGCCCAAATTGTAACATTATAATTACTTATGTCTATTATAAAATTGACAACATCTGTAGATAACACTACTTAGAGATTATCATTTAGGATATCAAACGATGGACAAGTTCCACGCAAATACAGTGAGAGTAACTAGACAATAAAAATCCTTTCTCTATCTTTGAAACGCTCAAAGAAGGTTTTTCCGCTCACAAATGCTTTTGAAACAAAAGAGGCATATTTTTGGTAAATTAATATCCCCTTTGTTTGACTTAATAAGCGGATTCTATTATAAAAATGCGGACTTGAAAGAAACTGCAATTAAATTTAAGTACTTTTAACAAGCTCGGTTTCTTAGAATTAAACATGCGCAAGGTAAAGATTAAAGTTATTAACGTTTTTCCTGATTTCGGAAACAATTATGCCAAGTGCGTGTCGGTCGTAAGAAATATAAGATTTTGGACGAAGTAAATCCATATTGGGATCATTATTTTGATAACAGCTGTTATGGCCGGTACGATCGATGTGATACCTAACACAGAATATCGGCGTCAAACGGTTAGCCTCAAGGCTTATCATGTTTAATAATAAGTAAGTTTCGATGTCTGACTGCTCTTGAACTGACCTGCGAAAGATCGCTGGTGGAAACTGAGTCCAGAAAGCGGAGGATATGTGGCACAAAGGGAAGATCTAAGTCCAATAGTGGACTACGAATGGCTGAAGACGAGGAATGTACTAAGGCACCATAACTCATACATAACCAAAGGTGTTTTATTGTTTAATTTTTTATTGTATGAGTTCAGCAGACATGCAGACAGCTGTACGTCAGGTAGCCTCCCAATTATAAAAGACAGAAAGAAAGAAAGAAACCTCACTGCAAGCGCGATGCGATGGCCGGAAGAAGGCAAAGAGACGTGGAAGAAGAAGCAAGGGAAGAGTAACTTACCTCGCCATCAGTCCACCGCCACTGAAATTACAATGCACTATGGTTTGCAAGGAGAATTCTTTGGATAAAGTTATTTTTACGCTTATTATGTGTTCCAACAATAATTACACTATATGGTGGTGACATGTCTGACACTAAGCTGATTGTAATTCTTTATTTGAAATTGTATTCTTTTCTTAATGGCAAGGATGGAGAGGAAGAAATTATAAGGAGGTGTTTCTCGGCACAACCACTCACGATGATGATGATCCCTTCACAGTTAGCACGTGGTAATTGTAACAATATGCACATTTGGTCAGAAAACTGCCTAAGTGGTACATGCGTTCCGACCAGGACTCGGACCCGCGCCCTTTGAGTCTCAGACGTGTGAACTATCGACTAAGCTACCACTGCTGGTCCCAGATTGAACCCTTGTTGTTACCCATAATACAATCTTCTTCAACCAATCTCAGTCCACTGCTGGACGTAGGCCTCCCCAAGCACGCGCCATATATCCCGGTCTCCTGTCTTCCTCATCCAGCCCCTGCCGGCGATCTTGCGCAGGTCGTCAGTCCACCGGGCTGGCGGGCGTCCTACGCTACGCTTGCCGAGACCTGGTCTCCACTCCAGGACTCGTTTGCTACATCAGCCATCGGTCTTGCGGCAGACGTGACCGGCCCACGGCCAATCCAACTTGCTAATTTGGCGAGCTATGTCGGTTACCTTCATTCTTTTACGGATGTCCTTATTTCTCCATCGATAAGAGAAACACCTAACATAGCTCGCTCCATAGCCCGTTGAGCGACTATGAATTTGAGGACCGGTCTCGCTGTCAGTGTCCATAATACAATCGTAACTTGGAGACACATCTGTGCTTCTATTTGTCAAAAAAAACAAATATCTAAAAACGCAACAATTATAATGTATATTGTATACATATTATAATACATAAACAATGGTCGTAATAGCCTGCGGATATTTTCTTTTGCTGCGAAAATTTCAAAACGTTTTTTATCCTATTTTTGTTTCAACAGAGTGAATGAAGTACGTCCGTATGTGTTTTACAATTTTAGATTCACAAACTCATGGCCCCTGTTTATTTCTCTTTGTGAATTTTACAAAGCTCTAGGTATGGGATAGCGTCGATGAATTTTAGCGATAAAAAAATTGTTTTTATAAATTAATACACATGCTCGTTGGGGCAGTGGAAGATGGGACGCTCCTTAGTATAGGATGCAACTTGTGTTGATACTTGGGCGGTTTCCCATCTCCCAGACACGGACACAGCCGGGGTTGCTGCCACACACTAGGAGTCCCTGAAACGCCGCAAATTTTTGTCTTTTGGTAATGGGTACATATATGTGGCTTTCGGGGTTGAAACCCTAGGGCCCGGAGCTCATCGCCTCTATCGCGACCTCTCAACGGGTCTAATTGAGGCCTCGCGTGACTAAAAGGCTGGCTTGCACCTAGGGCCACGCATCAGCGTTGCCATGCAACGTGGAAATGAAGGAACAATTATGTTACTTGTATGTATGTTCTTAAATAAAACAAAACTTTTGATTAGGTTAATATAGGTATGATTACAGCACACGTTACAAAGATGCCTTGTTTGTGCGGACTATCGTAGCGAGTTGGTAGGACGCTGCCACTGAATATAATCAGCGCAATGGTTGGCAGTGACCAATTGTGGAGAGAGGTTCAAACCTTCTGTGATGTACTGATGTCACAGAAGGAGGCAGCGAAAAAAGAACGGGAAGACACAGCTTCCTCGGTACTGATCCGCCACCACAGATTCGAAGGAATTACTAGCGACTCCTTCTGGCTTGACATCGGCCATGGGCGATGAGACGGGAAATCTCACCGCTCCATCAAAAGCTCTGCGATGTGTTCCTGCACGCACATCTAGTGAAGTACGTAGACGGGGCGCAACAACCAATCTGCAAGAAAAGAGACTCTGCAATGGAACACCGGGCTGGTTGAGTTGGTAGTGCCAAGCATGCTATTAACAGTCCAATAGTATCTTCCTGCTATCTCTGGATAGTACAATGTCCATGATAAACCATATTAAAACAATAACTGCAATAAAAAGTGAAATAGGATTAAGTTAAGGGAAATGCGCTATCGGAATTTTTACGCATCGTACAGGACACAATAAGATCAAGGGTAACCGTTTCATGGAGATATTTTGTGAAAACGTGGTATCACACTGATCGATCTAACCTTAAAACATGTAATCAAGAGAAGGATTTCTTTTATCGCATCAGTTCAGCAGACAGGTAGACGACAGTCCACCTGATAGAAAGCGTTTACCATCGCCTATGGATAATTGCAATACTAAAGGTGCTACAAATGCGCTGCTGCTCTTTTATGGGCGACTGGAATATGACCACTATTTCCGGAACACAAATTAAAGGTGTTATCGCAGCATACTCTAGACCAGGAGTGGTAGCCATCCAGACAGGCAAATATCTGGCTGTAGGTTGTTTTGGCGTCTCTTACGACAGACCTCCCCAACGCAGGACATTGTATTATTTTTCCGTTTGTTTGCTTGAACGCGCTAATCTTAGGAACTATTGTTCTGATTTGAAAGATTCTTTCAGTGTTAGATAGCCCATTTATCGAGGAAGGCTATAGGCTATATATAATCACGCTAAGACCAATAGAAGCGGAGCACCAATGCAGAATAATTCAAAATCGGGAGATTTTTTAAATTACTTTTTTTACTGTTCCACGCGGACGAAGTCGCGGGCAGAAGCTAGTTAGTTTGTACTTTAAATCAACCCTTTAAAAATTAATGATTGAAAAATAAACGACTACAAAACACCCTTTCTAAACAATAACAAGGCACCTAATTTGTCAGTCTCATTTCGCAGCGGAAAATAATATAACGAGGAAAACTTTTGGAGCAGGTCAGACATAAAAAAGTTACCCACCCACCCGTAAAGGTCATTGCTTCGGGTGATCTGAATACAGGAAAGTAATAAGAGATCATTATTTTTTTACTGGCTTATACTGTATTTCCTATTGGAATCAGATATTGAAGAAATATTGGAAATAATGGATGAAGGAAATCAGGCCAGTCTTGAATAATTACAGTTTTGTGCGACAAAGTATTGTAATACTTGCAAAAACTTAGAAGGGTTTTTGTCACTATACTGTTACGAGTGCGGCACTTGAATTAAAAATGCGCTTGGAATTACTATAGAATTTATTAGAATTATACAAACACGTATAACACAGATACAAATATAACTAGACACAACCAGTGCAAACTGTACGATTCAATAACACGCGCAAAACCCGTCACTATATAGGTTATTGAATGTACACGTCTTGGTCGTATCGTAATAGTCGCTTGACTGCCTCACCCCTCCGTTCAAGCATTGTTGTATACTAAACTATTCAATACAACAATCGACCGCGTAGACTGAATTTTCCAAGAACACGTAATCTGCACACCTGCAGCCATAAACGAGTACAGTAACAATAGGATGTTTTTTTAAATTACAAATTTTAAATACAAAGTAAACAAAAGAAGTACGAATGCGGGAAAGGTAATAAACTGCAGGTGTGCATTCACTTTGTCGGCGTGTACCAGTACTTATAATCAGAGAATCTTATGTTTTAAGTATATTCCATACACAAAATACACAAACATGTTTAGAATACCTCGCTATCCCATCAACGGTTTAACAGTATAAGAAATTTAGCAAATTGGCACACCCGATACCGGATTGAAGTCATTGATAAACAATTTTAGTTACAAGTGTTATGATTAGACTTTAGTTTTATCGATAATAATTTTACATTTTCCCATCTCTATTAGCATACGTAAGCCGAGCATAGGGGCAAAGAAAACAATGTGCTTCATGTAATTATGCAGTGTTATGGGATTCAACACCCTCATTATGGGGCGACATCTTCGCAATTAAGGAGTGGGCGTGTTTACAGCGGCATATTTCTATTAATTGTGTTATTAATTAACGACTAAAACATACATTTATAGCTATGTAATTCAAATTCAAAAGTATTTATATAAAAAAGACGAATCGCAACGGACAAGTGGAAAAACGTATCGCAACGGACAAGTGGAAAAACGTATCGCAACGGACAAGTGGAAAAACGTATCGCAACGGACAAGTGGAAAAACGTATCGCAACGGACAAGTGGAAAAACGAATCGCAACGGACAAGTTCAAAAACAAATCGCAACGGACAAGTGGAAAAACTAATCGCAACGGACTAGTGGAAAATCTTCAACTGACAAGTGACAAAATGAATCGCAACAAAATTTTAACTTGAAGTGTTACGGGCAATCTGCCCGTATGAGAACCAAGCATTACAGTGCGCAACCTGTAATATTACAGATTCGAGCATTACATCACTGAGGGAGAACCAAGCATTACAGTGCGCAACCTATAATCTTACAGATTCGAGCATTACATCGATGATGAAAGAGAATCAAGCATTACAGTGCGCAACCTGTGATCTTACAGATTCGAGCATTACATCGATGATGAAGGAGAACCAAACATTACAGTGCGCAACCTGTGATCTTACAGATTCGAGCATTACATCGATGATGAAGGAGAACCAAGCATTACAGTGCGCAACCTGTGATCTTATAGATTCGATCATAACATCGGTGAGGTAGGAGAAGCAGGGATTACAGTACGCGACCTGTAATTATATAATCTGTAATATTTTTATACCACTTGTAACAACACAACGACCGCTTCATCTGATATTGTGAAATTTACTAAATCCTCAAAATCGAATCATAAATGTTTCGTTACAGGCGAATGCTCGTCAATGAGAGAGGCAGTATTGTAACGTAATGCTCGAAACCTAATCTCAATATCTCGTTACGGGCGAATGCTCGTCAATGAGTGAGCTAGTATTGTTACGTAATGCTCGAAACCTAATCTTAATGCTTCTTTACCGGCGAATGCTCGTCAATGAGAGAGGCAGTATTGTAACGTAATGCTCGAAACCGAATCTCAATGTCTCGTTACGGTCAAATGCTCGTCAATGAGTTAGCTAGTATTGTAACGTAATGCTCGAAATCGAATATTAATGTTTCGTTACGGGCGAATGCTCGTCAATGAGAGATGCAATATTGAAACGTAATGCTCGAAATCGAATCATAAATGTCACATTATTGGCGAATGCTCGCGGTGAGGGAGCAATTTAACAATTAAACCACTACACGATGAAACACTGAATAAAATCGTATAAATCTTTTATTTCTCCGTTAATTGTAAAGATAAAGCGAGCGCCAGCTGAATTAAGCGCGCTCGTAAACTGAAAGGTGTACAAAAGCCGGACAAAGCCGTGAGTCAAAGCTAGTCATAATAATAAAAACTTTGGTTAAACAGTAAACAACATGAGTTTCGCAACTTACAGAGGGCGCCCGGAGCGATTGTCCGCATTTACACCGAAGTGTAAAAGTTTTGAATATTTTATAATGGGCATTCGAAATTTAAACTGCAATATTAGAAACGAAATATAATTTATTCATAAAAATCAGTTGCGTTTAATGCTCTGCAGTTAAAGGTACATCTGTTTTGCCTTCTGTATTTTATTTCATTTTACTTTATTATATAACATCGGCTTGAAACCCACTGTCCATAGTATCCGTTATAAATTAATTAAAAAGTGTCAAGTTACTTACAGTCGGCCTTCCTTATAAGACACGCATGTTGAGAAATTGGAAAGCTAGTATTTATCTAATTTTTCTCTCTGAAAGACAATCAAAGGTCACAAAGCTCTATCATTGTTCACTATCTCTTCAGCCGATCTGTCACACGACAGCATTTTATCCTAGCTACCGCATCAATCCTATTAAACAAGCAATTTACGTGGTAAAAGCCCATATTATCGCAGCTCGCGGAGGAGTGTGAAATTTGGTTTAGTTAAAATTTACGTACAACATTTATTTTTATCAATATAGAAAATTAAATCAACAACAACAATAACCTTTACTGTACATCATATGAAAAATAATAGTACACCTTATTGTCTTAACAATAAGGTAGTTAGTACAATTGGCGGCCTTATTGCTTAAAGCAATCTCAGCCAGGCAACCTTTGGATGAACAAGATCTTATTAAAAAATCTAAAATATTTCTTGGCGTGTAGCATAATGATATACTATAAATTATAATAATTAAATATAATACGCAATACTATACTGTTGAGTCTGATTATAATAATATGATGAATAGGTATAGCTATAAAAATATATATAAAATCAATTCAAACTTCGGTGAATACATTCAAATTGACTACATATACTTACACTTGCACATAGTAGAGATTATCTTTCCCTATCTAATCAAAAATCAAAACAACTAATTAAATCATCAAAACGACTCATCGACTCTTCAGGTGATCAGAGGGCTGGTGCCTACCTCGGCCAACGGATCAGAATGGCGATCCAGCGAGGAAACGTAGCCAGCCTTCTGGGCACCTTACCCATAGGAGACGGTGATCTGGGCTCAGTATTCTACTTATAGTATTGAGGGCCTATGGGTAGAATACAATACAAATAAGTTAAGTTTTCTTACACTGTATTCAATAGTATGTAATTTATATTATAGTAATCATCTGTTTTTTGTAAAATCAACTTGATCAAAAATAGAAATATATTTATGTCAATCAAACATTACCCAATAAATTATTTCTGGAGCAAAAACATCGGCCAGTAGTAATTTTTATTGTCGGTAATAACCCTTAAAATCTAAGGAAAGAATTCGTTAATGTTCGCTACGGTGTGCAATGTAACCTAACAAATCCGTAGCGGCAACATCTACAACAATAAACGTTTAATTACGAACCAGCTGAAGTTCCTACAATGTGTAGTAGACACAGTGTCTCTAGATAAGTGTATAAACATGCAAACTTGATTAATACGTACGTGGTTCGAATTAGTTTTCTAGTACAATTTAATTTTTTTCAAAAAAATCTGTTTACCCAATTACAATATTAATTGTACCAAATATAATACAATGTTTAAGCCAAGTACTATATTAATACAATTATTTGTTACTTAATCGAGTTTTAGAAGGATGATGAACGGAAGTAGTAGGTTAATTTTACACGTTCGTGCTGTTAGTCGTTGTGGAGTTCCGTTCTACGTCTAGTTCTAGTCCAGTTCAGCACGTCCTACCTACTCCTTTTTTTTACATGGGGAAATGCGTTGTCGCATCGTCAGCCGCGCGGGAGATCATGCGCGGCCGGTATGTGGGGCTCCCTGACGCCGATTAATCAATACGACCGGCGCCGGTATACCCACTAAAACCCTCTGGGAGCCTTCTTTCCGCCTAGCGCCGGGGTCGCGGTACATGCGCGAGCTTAACCCGCAACCCCGGCAGCGGCTGACCGCCTTGTAAACAGAGGCGGCCTCTCCTGTGTGTGGGCCGGGGAATGACATTTCCCCGGCCCTGAGAGGGACGCGCGGCTACCTCTCGCGCCCTCTCGCGGCATCAGTGCGGGTGGAGGTCATGTTGATCCACCAGACCTCGACGCCCGCTGCCGCCCGCCCGTGGCTGCCAGGAGTCACGGGCGCTATCCTCCTTCGGTGGGGGAAGGGGAGGCTGCGAGGATTGCTCCTGCGCCTTCACCCCTCCCTCTCCTTCCTCCCCCCCTCGCCGCCTCGCGCTCTCAGCAGCGTCAGCGGCGGGGGGGCTTCGCGATAGGGGAGAGGGGGAGGCTGCGAGGATTGCTCCTGCGCCATCACCCCTCCCTCTCCTTCCTCCCCTTTTCCCCGCCGCCTCGCGCTTACAGCAGCGTCAGCGGTCCGAGTCTGGGGAGGCCACCTAGCTTCGGAAGGGAAGAGTGTTTTGGGAGGAGGTTTGGAAGGAAGGGAAGGCTTTTAGGATGAGGAGGCGGAAAGGTGGGACACCACTGTCACGGAGTGAAGAGGGTAATGTGTCAGTGGCCGCTCGGGGGCCCGGGGACGCATCCCCTTGTACCGCTTCCTGGACGGAGGGGAGTCGAGGGTGGCACCCCCTGGGGGAATCCTACCTACTCCTACTCGTTATGGGATTATCATAAACCTAACGATACCACAATGACTACACATTATCTATCTGATTTAAATAATAATAATTATTATTATTTATTTATTTCAGACACAAAGATCCATAATTACAACATATTTTATACATTGTCGTTATTAATTTAAAATAAAGCTTAAAAAACCTAAATTACAATTAACAAATGCCCATCAGTCAGTCAGTCATTTTGAGGAATTCCCTGTTATATAGGTCCAATACCAATAAAATTTGATACACATACTTCTGGCATAAATACATGATGTTTGTTTATGTCGGAGTTTTTGGAAAGTCAACCCAGATTCAACTAAGATGGTTAGTAAGTTTTGCAACTACCCCCGTTTCGTAGTGGAGTGTGTTCTCCCAGGGCACACTTCAAGCACTTTATGCGCTGGATCGACTGCTGCGTAACTATGTTCTACATCTCAGTCTTTCCTTCACATCAAAGCGCAGGGCCGCGAAGGGAGGAGGGGGTTTTTAGTGGGTATTGAGGTTGCTCGCCCGTGCGGCATCGCTCGGAGTCTCCACACTCCTCTGTGTAGTCCATAGCGGACGGAGCGCAAATAAAGCATACAATTGCTAGCGTTACCGCCCCCCGTGGATTCGTGCCGTTTCCTAGTGACGGCCCAGAGAGTGCGTAAATCGGTTAGTCATTTTCCCTCGCCTCAAAAAAAAAAAAAGATGGTTAGTAAGTTTGCTGAGAAAATAAATAATGTTAATGTCCGCGTGTGAAGCAGCGAGCAATAGCTAGTGATGCATAAACCGTCACGCACTTGCCTGATTTTTAACCCTTGTTATTACATCTCTTTTCAGGCCACAACATTACTTTTACTCGATGATAAAATTCTCAAGTACCCTCATCTAACGTTTTATAAAAGCTAAGTGATCTCAAAGTTACACCTTTAAGTTACATTGCGACCCTTGGGTTAATAACTTTCAACCCTTAAGATAGGGGTTACTATATAAATAAAACTATTTGGACCCTGATAAAATCGAGGGCCCCGTATAATATATAGATTACGTGCTCTCGATTATCAATGAAAGTTTTATTACTGATTTCAAAGATTTACTGTGGTCAATTATTCATACTTATCTTTTTAATACACTAGCTTGTGTCCGAGACTTCGCCCGCATCGAATAGTTATAAAAAAACCCCGTTCTGAAACATTCTTCATTGGTGCTCCGCTACTATTGGTCTCAGCGTGATAATATATAACCTATAGCCTTCCTCGATAAATGTGCTATCTAACACTGAAAGAAGTTTTCAAATCAGAGCAGTAGTTTCTGAGATTAGCGCATTCAAACAAACGTTTTGTTCAAACAACAAAAGCCCATAACTGTCCCACTGCTGGGCTCGGGCCTCCCATTGTAATGGAACGGATAGTATACCCGCCACGCTTGTCCAAGGCGTCTTGGCAGGTTTGACACATCGGTTATCTCGATGTGCAGGATGCATCACGTCTCATCTTATCTCCTCCCTCACCGTTGTTAGCACGTGGTAATTGTAGCAATATGCACATTAGGTCAGAAAATAGCCTAAGTGGTGCATGCGTTCCGGCCAGGATCGAACCCGCGACCCTTAAGTTTAGGACTCGTGCGCTAGCCATTACGCTACCATGACTTCAGCTGTATATACTAGCTTTTGCCCGCGACTTCGTTCGCGTGGAATAGTTTTAAATAAACCCCGTGATTTTGAAACATTCTTCATTGGTGCTCCGCTCCTATAGCTCTTAGCGTGATGGTATATAGCCTATAACCTTCCTGGATATATGGGCTATCTAACACTGAGATTGTTTTCAAATCAGACCAGTAGTTCCTGAGATTAGCGCGTTCAAGCAAACAAACAAAGAAACAAACTTATCAGCTTTATACATTATATATACTTATATAAGATAACACTCTCTCACGGACACCACACCCTGTCAAAATCTCTGCTTCTATTATGTTACGTTGCAGAGAAATTACATTCAGTCTGTTATAAGCTGCTTAAGTAATTAAAGCTTTTTAACTATCCCACGGGGACTCTTTAATTTTTCGGGATCAAAGTATCCTATATGTTGACCAGGGATATAAGCTATCACCATACATAATTTCTTGTAAATCGATCCAGTCGTTTCGGAGATGAGCCGGTACAAACAGACAGACAAACAGAGAAACAAAAAATTCTAAAAAATCTAAATTAGTTCTATTTCACTTCCTACTCGGTTTTTAGCATTTTTTTTCATTGTACAAAAACTCGACCTCTACAATTTTATTATATGTACCTATAGATAAAATTCAAACCCACGTACATCACAGTCGTCAAAAAATTCCCAAGCAAAAGACATTTTAATTATTTCCCGAGTAACGGGCAAAGGTCACTCATTACGCCGCCTTTTCCTTTGACAAAGAAACTTTTCTACCCTCATTTTTTGAATTAAAAAAATGATAAAGTCATAACAAAGGGCAAAGAGACACTTTTCCGTATGGTTGTACAAGAAAATTGCCTTGGAGAGTTCATTAACCCCACGGACCCCCGGGGCTAGTAGGGTACAGTTGTGAAACATCAAATTGTATTCAACTCGTCATATTTAATTGAAACTATTGTCAGGTTATAATAAAACTACCTTTTAACGGTTTTAAGCGCGGTAATTTATTTGATTCTGGTTATTCCGACGTTTCAGCCGCTTTTCAGTTGCCGTGTTCATGGACGACAAAGATGACAATTTTCCAACGAGTTTTGTTAAAGTTTTATTCAGTCTACCGCCAACTTGTTCTTTGTATTTATTTAGTTTTAATTTTATGGTTATTATTTACTCTAGTCTAATCTAATTTACCACCGCTTGACGACATGTTGTGGCTTGAAGAGACGAAGCGGAGCAAGAAACTCTTCAGCAAACATGCCTAGCTTTAAATTTTTTATACAATATTAAAATGGGTGGAAGGAAAATTAAAAGAATTTTTTAGTCAAGTTGGTTTGTGTTCCGTTACACGCAGAAAGAGCTCACAGTGTCTTGAGGTCTGGCAGTTGGTTTTTGTTGGGTTTGGGTCTTAATAGTTTTGATGATCGGATCCCAAACAGGTGGTACTTGCCAACCATCTTCTCTATTGAAATATGGGTGTTTTTTTTATGTCAATAGCCTCACGCATCATTCTAGGCATGAAATGATTCTCTTTCGCAAGGATTTGTGGGTTATCGTATCTGATGTAGTGTTGGGTTAATCCAGCGTGTGGTCACTGATCGCAGACTTCGTCACATTTAATTCAAACTATTGACGGGTTTCCATATTCTACTCTCAGACGAAATAAAAGTATAGACAGAGACTACGTTTTTATCCGTGCAGGACCGGAGAAAGAATACCAGGCCGGGCGGCCTGTCGTAAGAAGCGACAAAACCACCCACAGCCAGGTGGTAGGGCATTTGCCCGACTGGATGGCTACCACCCTTGATCTAAAGTATGCCACCATAACAACCTTGAATTGTGTTCCGGCATTATTGACCACGTTCTAGTCTCCCTTAAAAGATCAGCAACGCATTTGTAGCACCTTTGGTGTTTCAAATCTCCGAAGGCAATGGTAACCGCTTTCCATCAAGTGGGCCATCTGCCTGTCTGCTCAACTTCTGCAATAGAAAAATATTAATAATAACTGTTATATGTCACCGTCTGCCCATTTTTCCATGTTCTCTCAACATTGCGGCTGGCAGACGCCATAGTCCCCATATTCCCAGACCCCTAGTACCACTAGCAGTTCACCCCAATAGCCCGGTACTTTTTGTTCTCATTTCCCACAATAGTCCTACACTGGCCGGGGCTTGTGCTTGGCCACATTATTATATGGTGTAGACAGGGTTAATCGCCGGTCAGTGTCACACCACATTTAAATTCAATTTGTCAAGGGGCCTCTACGTGTTGACCTTTCTATGGCCCCACAAGGGCCTTCCAACAGTCCGTGCCATTTTTATAGCCTGTGGTCTTCAAAGACATGCAGTGTTATAATAAAAACAAACTAAGATAAAATAAATCTCCCATATCGTCTCTGATGGCCACATTTCATGTGTTACACACACGAAAGGAATGTAAAATGTGTATATAACTTTATTTTTCATTTTCCAGATCCTCCTGGTGCTCCATACATCGAGGGTTACGCTGAAGGCGAGACCGTGAGGCGTGGACAAAGTCTTGAACTCGTCTGCAGAAGCCGTGGCGGTAACCCACCAGCTCAGCTGATCTGGTACAAGAATGGCGAGCAGATACGCATGGCATACAGGTATGTCTTGTTTATATATACAGTGTACACTCTCAATTAACCAGACTGACTGTTGTCGTAAAGTTCCTGGATAATTTTAAATCCGGATAATCATAAGTCCGGATAATTGAAAACCCGGATAGTTGAAAATCCAGATAATTGAATATATTGTTACGAGTGCGAGACTTGAATTAAAATGCTGTTAGAATTACTATAGAGTTTATTAGAACTATACAAACACGTATAACACAGGTACAAATATAACACAACTCAACAAGTCCAAACGTAATGCAGAAGGTCGTAATTCAATAAAACGCGCAAAGTCTGTCACTTATTACACACACGTTCTGTTTCGCTCGTGGTTCTCGCTCGACTGCTTCCCCCTCCATCAGGTCATCGTTTTATACTGCCCACACGCAATGTATCTAAGTCGACTTAATGCGCCACACCTGGCTTATGACTCGGTCGCAAACTGCCATTAAAGAGTACAATAAAACAATTGGCTGTTTTCTAGTCACAAATTTTAAACACAAAATAAACAAAGAAAACGATCATAAAAGAGTTACAATTAGTTTAAATGCCGTCAGGTAACATGTGTTTTGTTTAAGACATGCAGGTGCTTTTTGTTTTTGTCAGGACCTAAGTTATTTCACCTTATACAAATTTTTGAAATCAGCACAATGTCTTTTCCTTCCATACTCCTCTATTCTGCCATACTTTCTCTGTGACACCACCATCCTTCACACAATCCATCCATCTTTGTTTTGGTCTACCATTACATTTGTATGCATCAAACTTGCAGTTTAACATTCTATTGATATGTTCAATAAAGTCAGATAATTCTCAGTATGTATGTTTCCGCTCGTACGTTGGAATTACCTGACTCTATACGTCTGTAGGATGTCAGATTACCGCGCGGCTGTCTTCAGGCGCGTGTCGGGCTCGTAATGGATACCGTGTAAATTGGATCGAATATAGATCAGGTGATTTGTCTTACTTCTAGTTAATATATATACGGATATCAGTTGTTTTATTAAACTACACTACGTTGAAATACGGAACGCAGGCTCACGGCCCATCTTGTGAGGACCTAAAAATATTGTAACAAACTTTATTAAAAGTACAAACTTACAAACACAATCAAATACAAAAAGTCTAAGCCGTAAGGAAGAAAGTCATAATAACATAAAACGCGTAAAATCTATGGCATGATAATAATCACGTGCATGATCGCAGTTGAAACTCAACTAACTCTGTCTCATCGAGTCGACCTTATATATTCGTAAAATAGACTTGGCCTACCAATAAATATGGACAACAATTTAATCCAAAACAACATGGCTTCTGAGAACTTACAATTAAATTTCAACAATAAAACGTTTTCTGATGTTTTACTCGAAGGCCAGCCATAAACACAAATGGACTAGCGATTAACAGTAGATAGACAGATAAAAAATCTTTATTGTTCACCACATACACAAAACTAAATCATTTCTGACATTTCGTGTCAAGGCAGGAACAAAGGTCGGTCTTATCACTTTGGAGCGATCTCTTCCAGACGACCCGGGCTGAAAATTGTGTGAAAGGAAAGGAGTGTATGATGGTGGTGTACAAATCAAATACATGTAATTAATAGGATACATACATTTGTTATTATATACAATACATATATTTAAGAAAAAGTTAATAAATTATAACACATATTAATCTATGCATATAAAAGAAAGTCGTCTTAGTTACACTATTTACAACTCAAGAACGGCTGTACCGATTTGGCTGAAAATTGGTGGGGAAGTAGCTTAGAACCAGGAGACGGATATAAGATACTTTTTATCCCGTTGGAATCGTTAGGTGATGCTGAGATCGGGTTCTAGAATCCTCCTAATTACCTAATTTTGTTGATTTTGTTTTTGTGTGTTTGAGTGGGTTTCCGGATGGTTTGGATTCGCTATTAGAACCGGTAGGTGGTGCTGGGATCGGGTCCTAGGTTCTTAATTTTTCAGAGCAGGGCAATGTCTGCCAGGACGCTAGTATTATCCAAATATATATGTCATTAATTTGTGTATAACCATAACAATAGCTATACAATATTAATAGTAGATAATATAGATACTTATTTTTATACTGGAAGATTATCAGAAACACGTGACAGTGAATAATTAAGACAATCATTAAAAAATACAGATAATTAAATACCGAGGGCAATAAAAATAAAGCACGTGTTCCGAAAAGGATTATCGGTTCGCCGAATACGCCATCGCAGCAATATATTGACAATGAAATGCTAGAACACTTTGCACGAGATTTCACAGATCATTAAAATAGTTCCTGGAACAAATCGATTCGTTCGGCACAATACCCATTGCGATACCCTGTTCGGAGTTGTTATGAACTTGTGTAATTATTTCATAACTTATTTATTAGGGAAAACTGAACAGAATTATTGAAAAAAAAACTGTCTCAAAAAGGTTTTAAATCCAAGCTTTTGAGATCCTAGATATCATGTAGCAGCAGAGTGCTAGCCAAGACAAGTAAAACGAGCCCAAACACGATGGGTCTATCTTGTTTAGTACAGGAGTTCCTATGACCTTCCGACTCCATCATCAGATTAGCTCCATAGTATTATTTCCATATTATTGCATTGTCACGCAATATACATATGCGTGAAAAATTTCAACTCAATCGGAAACCGGGAAGTTGGTCAAATTTAACTTGCAAGATTCCACCTGAACTTACATACATACATACATCAATTGCAAGTTAAATAAAAGCTTTTAATTAGTGAATACTAACTCTAAACTAGGCAAAGCCTTAGGCCTTAGCCTAGCCTCCCTCCCATAGAGTATCCCATAACCATAAACAAAATTAAAACTAAATAATTAAAATGAACTAATTGGCGGTAGACTAAATAAAACTTTAACAATACTCGTTGCACAAATGTCATCTTTGTCGTCCGTGACCACGGCCACTGAAAAGCGGGTGAAACGTCGGAATAACCAAAATCAAATAAATTACCGCGCTTAAAACCGTTAAAACGTAGTTTTTTTTTAGAATCTAAAAAGAAAATATCTGAACACTTTTTTGGCAAGAAAAAACAAAGGCAACATCAATTGAGTTACTTTGTTTTACAGCCGAACTAGTGCTGCGCCGATGGTATATCGATAAAACTATTTTCCGGACGGTTAGTCCGATCGGTGCTCTGGAATTGAATTGTTATTATCGTAACTGATTTGCTCGCTTGCATCTTCAAGCTATGGCCACAGTGTCTATATTGCTTACAGTCAGTACACGGCTTTCGATTTGACATAGTACAATGTATCTGGCGATGTCAATAGGTGTTGATCTTAATTATTAAATACTTTGCGGTTTTTTTTTACTTATACTAAAATTTTGGTCTATTATAATTGTAGGAAAGTCCCTTTCTTGTATATAAAACGTAGAATAGAATTTCTCGCATCCTAATTATGATCTTCAATTTCATGTCTCGAGGGATATTGCATTTTCTATAATAGAACAAAAAGTTATATATTATGTTCATTTTCAGTAACCTTTACAATAATGTTAAAAAATATAGATTTATAAGTAAGATAATTAAGTGGACACAAAAAAATCATAAAAAAACAGAACATGCGGCATAAAGAAACCATTTTTGTGCTCACAACACACAACACAACTAAGCCGAGGCTATTTTATGAAAAATAAAGAAAAGAAAGAGGACCCCAAGCTTCGAAGCGAAGGCTCTGAATAAAACTGGGATTTGACACTCGAATGATGGGTCACTGTTCACATCATTTATTTGAAACAGGGCTATCTTTACCCGGGTGCAAGGGGTGCGTGGCACCTGGGCGCTTGGTTTAGAGGGGCACAAGGTGATCGCCGTTATATATGCATAATCATGCACCACTATGCGTAATCTGCTAGTTTTGAAAAATACTCAAATATACCGGATACAACAATAGCAATTAGCGAATTGGTCAGAGTGTGACGTAAGGGAAATCGTCAGGTCTTCCTCCTTAGCTACAGAATAAGTTTAAGTCAATGAACACTATAAGACAATTATTATTCAATCGGTTCCGTAACAGCCGGTGGACTTCCCTACACAGAAGGTACACTGGCCTGTCGAAACCTTTATTGCTCTTCAAGTCCAGATGTTCCACCGCTCTTGTTTTAGCTCGACTGGTAATTGTCCACGTAGGGTATGTGTTGACTTGGTTTTTAGGGTTTTCCTAGGTAGGTAAGGGTAACTTCGGTCCTGGAATTAGATGATGAATAATAGGCGTTAGGGTTTGACACAGTGTCCTCCGTTAGAAAAGTAATCAGCTCAATTATATTTAGTTTTAAGTAGCAGAACAGTTACTTTTTGGCTATATGAATAAGAACTCACCCCAGCGGGAACACGTAGCTATTTAATTAACTTTAAAAGTAGTTTTTAACAGCGTGGAGTAATATTATAATAGATTTTTAGCAGTTGCTATATTTGAAGTTCGAGCGAGTTTTAAAATTAACCGCCGTCACAGTTTTTTTTATTTGTCACTCTCTTGACAGTGACATTAATTGTCATTGGCTATGTCTGGTTTTGTTTTTAATGATGCAAGTGCAACGTCACAAGAGATTAAAAAAATATAATATCTCAACCTAGAAGAAATATAAAATCGGGAGCTTATGAGTAAGCGGATAGCCGACTTTTTGCGGTTTGGATCAAACATTAATAAAGGTCAAGAAACATAACAAAGCGCAGTTAAAATGCTAAGTGTATATCTGTATATACATTAGTTAACATTAAGTGTTTTGGTAATTAAAACAGGTGTAATAGCTTATGCTACAGCATAGTAATGGTTACAAATTATAGTAATAAGATGTATTTTTTTTATTGATGAATCACACCAAACCGATACACACAGTAATATAAAATCATTGTAGCAACACATACAACGCAACAAATAATATATTTATAAATTAACCAAATTATAATAAATAAATTGCTAGAGTCATATTGCACTTGTGTTTAGGCATGATATCGCATGATCACATTTTGGGCCTTGATGGGCATTAAGAAATTTCTTAATATGGCTAAAGCGGCCGTTGTTTAAAACGTACTTTGTAACTACTGTTGCTTATATTTATACTACGCTATTTCCTTCTACGGGTATATTTTATTGTTTGAAACGACGTTACCCCCGGAACTTTAGTAGTAAAAGGTTTTATTAGTTTCGTATTGTACTACTCTGATTTCACTTATTCTGTTTATTCGGTGATGTGACAAGATGTTACTACGACGAAGTTTTTTTATCGATATATCCGTGAAATGTCCCATCGAAATGTTGAATATTTCTCACGATATTGTCAAGGCATCTTCTTCGTTATATTAACACTACATAAAATCACATAACTAAAATATTGTTACGAGTTACGGGGCTCGAATTAAAATGTCGTAGGAATTACTATAGAATTTATTAGAACTCCAGTTATATTTGTATCTGTGTCCACCCCTGGTCTAAAGTGTGTCGCCATAACAACCTTGAATTGTGTTCCGGCATTAGTGACCAGGTTCCAGTCTCCTTTAAGAGAGCAGTAGCGCATTTGTAACACCTTTGGTGTTGCAAATGTCCATAGACGATGGTAATCGTTCACCATCAACGGCCGTCTGCCTGTCTGCTGAACTCCTGCAATAAACAAAATAAACCAAATGATTCTACGAGTGCTGCTTTAGCAACTACCGACTTTTGTTGTCCTTCCTATACTCCATCCAAAGATTGTCTGTAAGACATCCCCATGGGCGATAAGACCGCCGATTGTGCTTGTATATTAATTTTCTTTGTAGCATTAATATAATGTAATAATGCATTAAATTAATGTAATGTAACATTTTCGTACAATAAATTAACTGTTCCATTCTAATTGTGTAGTAATTTACATTATTGCCCCAGTTTTATCTAAGGTCTTACCTTGTTTACAGATTCAATTATAGATCGGCAAGCAGTAATTGTATTGTTAGGTTTATTTGGTTCGTATTGGTTGCGTGGTTGATTGGAAAGCCATCACCTATGGTATTTGTAACTCCAAAGGAGCTGCTTATTTATAATTTATAATTTTACCGCTCCCTAAAGGCAGACAGGAACCTAGTCACTAATGCCGGAACACAACTCAAAGTCCTTATGGCATACTCTAGATGAGGGGTGGTAGCTATCCAATCGCGTACGAGGCGGTTGGATAGCTACCAACTAACTGGACTGGACTAACAGGAATTAGTTCAAATTTAAACAGGCCTTTAAAGCAGTTGTGTTTGGAGACTCGCATAGTGGAATCGACGTATCTAGATATACTGGCAGGTGCTAGATATTGATTTTTTACTGTATTTTGATACTTGATGTGTTCGCATTCAGCGAAAGCAGCAATTATAGGCCCCCGTATTATACATACCAGGCCACTCAGAAAGTATTGCGAGAAAAGTTTTTATGTAGCCGAGTCAGGCCAGTTATAATCTATTTTGAAGATATTGTTACGAGTTGCAAGACTCGAATTAAAATTGCGTTAAAATTTCTATATAATTTATTAGAACTATACAAATACGTATAACACATGTACAAATATAATAACACGCGCAAAGTTCGTCACTAAATAGATTACCGAATGTAGTAGACACGTCTTGCTTCGCTTGTGCTTATCGCTCGACTGCCGATCTCTCCATTGGGGCATTGTTTTATACTGTGCAAATACAATAGGTCTGCTCGCCAGCGTGGACTGAATTTCCTAGAATCACACCTGGCTAACGACTACCATAAAAAATTACAATACCCAATGGGCTGTTTTCTAATCACAAATTTAAACGCAAAGTAAACAAAAGAAGTCCAAATGCCGAAAAGGTATTAAAATGTCTACAGGTATGCTGGTGTGAATTTTCTTTTGTCGGCGTTCCGGTCGTAACGCAAGTGTATGTATATATATATATATATATATATATATATATATATATATATATATATATATATATATATATATATATATATATATATATATATATATATATATATATATATATATATTGAGTTCACAGTGTGTGTTTGCTTTCTAGAACTTTTTTTTTACAAGCGTTTTCTTTATTCTTTAAATGACAAGGACGGTATTAATGTTCATTATATTAACATATCATACTTTGATTCAAAAAAGATCTAGTGTAGTTCCAGTTTTTATTTTTTTTACATTTGTCGATAAAAACAACTAACAACACAACATTAGGCTGCAGTTAGTGGGCCTCATAAATCAGCTTCCGTCGCCTTTGGGTACGTCTTAATACAATTTTATTAGTGACGTAGCGCAAACAAACAACGCATTATCGATATTGATGAACATAACCAATTTCGTTGAAAACCTTAATGATTGCCCGCCGACCTGGTACTAGATTATTATTTTGCTGTGATGTTATTTTTAAAAACAGCGGTATCTCTTAAGATATCACTAAAATCGTAAGTTAAAAACGGCTATTTCATTTCAAGTTAAGCACTTGTGATGAATAACGTATTTATTTATTTAATGCATTATTTTATAATAAATTCAGTTAGCATAAAAAAGTTATAGTGAGCCAACCTTAAAAGATAGACATGCTGTTGCGGACTTTCTTGTAGAACTTTGAAAGGGGAACAACTTTGTCACACATGTTTCTTTGCGAAATTTTAAACGTTTACGCAGCGCACGCAGCGGAAGCTCTCAAAAGGAAAAAAATCCGCGATTTTGAAACATTATTCATTGGCTTCGTAAGCTATAAAATTGTAAGTCTTTCGATAATATCTAATGCGTCTAGTCAAACCTTTATTAAAGAATTCGTGTTAAGTATAGGGTTGCCAAACATACACCAATTATTACACTTATTAACATTTTCAATTTTGGGTTGATTTCGTTTAAAAATTGGTTTCTTATAATAAAAAGACAAAAATCAAGACCATAATAATCTATTGCCATACCTAGCGATTCAAAATTAGAGTCTAGCCACGACCTTGAACGTTTTGAGATGAGCATCGTGACCATGGTTGATGCCCAGGGCAACGTCGTGTGGCATGCTTTATACGTCGTAATACGTTTATTCTTGTCACTCTTCGCGTTGAGCTTAGCCGTCCTCGACTTTGTAGCTCATAGCTCCAAGGTCTTGGAGGGGTAATTAGTGGTTTTTCAATTACTAGTATTATCTATCCATGTTGTAGTCATAACTATTTAGGGTAAAGTACTTATTAACATAATACAGCGATTGTATTAAATCGATGGTATAAAGATTCAAGATTTTTATAGTGAAACTTTTTTTATTTGAACCCCGACGAAATGAAAAAAACGACACTAAAAAGAGATAAACATAAATCTATAGGACTAAGGCCTGCGAGAAAATGAGATACCTTGTGCAGTACAGACTAGAAAGTCAATAAGACCGATGATTAAACATAAGTCCAATTTGGGTGGAAATCAAACTAATACTTCTTCTTAAGTCTTTTATTTTGAATTATAATATGTTGACAGATGCAAGCTGAAGGAATTATTATCGATTAATATATTCTTTGAAGTTTCACTTGTACTACGTGTGGGCTGCATCACTGCCCACATATATATTTTTTTATTACACAGAGGCAACCCTATGAAGAATCAAACGAGAATCCTCTGAGCTTGAATAAAAAAATATCAGTTCTTTACGTTATATGTAATTAGGCAGAAACAGGTTTCATAAAGAGTTGGGTAACAGAAATTACAACGTTTTCATTACCCGCAATGAAGGCGTATTTTATTATATTCTCTTTGATGATACTTTGAAAACTAAATTCCAGGAAATTCTCCGACCTTTTCACAGTATTAAATTGCCATTAATAATAGATCGGGTTACTTTTATGTTTGTTATTTTTTTTATAAAACAAATATTAAAATATTATTTATTTATGATAATAAATAAATATAAAAATGTTTTGTATAAATATTTAATTAATAATACATATAATTTAAAAAAGGACGTGATAGTTTAGTGGTTAGTGCACGTGTCTCAAACTCAAAGGGAGCGGGTTCGAATCCTAGCCGGCCCCCAGAGGGTGCCGCCCTGGACTCCCCTCCGTCCAGGAAGCGGTACAAGGGGATGCGTCCCCGGGGCCCCGAGCGGCCACTGTCACACTCCCCCCTTCACTCCGTGAGAGTGGTGTCCCACCTTTCCGCCTCCTCATCCTAAAAGCCTTCCCTTCCTTCCAAGCCTCCTCCCAAAACACTCTTCCCTTCTGAAGCTAGGTGGCCTCCCCCGACTCCGACCGCTGACACTGCTGTAAGCGCGAGGCGGCGGGGAAAAGGGGAGGAAGGAGAGGGAGGGGTGATGGCGCAGGAGCAATCCTCGCAGCCTCCCCCTCCCCCTATCGCGAAGCCCCCCCCTACCGCTGACGCTGCTGAGAGCGCGAAGCGGCGAGGGGGGGAGGAAGGAGAGGGAGGGGTGATGGCGCAGGAGCAATCCTTGCAGCCTCCCCCTCCCCCATCGAAGGAGGATAGCGCCCGTAACTCCTGGCAGCCACGGGCGGGCGGCAGCGGGCGTCGAGGTCTGGGGGATCAACATAACCTCCGCCCGCACTGATGCCGCGAGAGGGCGCGAGAGGTAGCCGCGCGTCCCTCTCAGGGCCGGGGAAACGTCATTCCCCGGCCCGCACACAGGAGAGGCCGCCTCTGTTTACGAGGCGGCCAGCCGCTGCCGGGGTTGCGGGTTAAGCTCGCGCATGTACCGCGACCCCAGCGCTAGGCGGAAAGAAGGCTCCCATGGGGTTTTAGTGGGTATACCGGCGCCGGTCGTATTGATTAATCGGCGTCGGGGAGCCCCACATACCGGCCGCGCATGATCCCCCGCGCGGCTGACGATGCGACATCGCATTTCCCCATGTAAAAAAAAAAGAATCCTAGCCGGAAAACATGTATCACTTACGCAATTTTCTGACATAATGTGTATATTGTTAAGAAAACAAAGTGTTAACGCTGAAGGAAAACATCGTGGTGACACCTGCACCTCGGGATTACCAATGTGTCTAACTCACATGGCGGGTATACTGCCCGAGGGCAGAGGCTGGGAAGGGAGCTAAATGGTAGCTTTAACCTCAGCAATGGGATGTTTATGGGTTGTTATTATTATTAAGAAAAAATGACAAATTTTAGACAATAATAATAATTATAGATAAAACTTTTTACTTTTTTCTTAATTACACCTTGACTTGTTGATGTATAAACGTTTGACTTATAATGTACTAATTAAGAGGAAATGCTTAACCTGATATGGGCATGTAATGGTGGGTGAGCTACATTTAAAGAAGAAACTATTAAACTAGAAGATGAGGGAATATTTCTAAGGGTAAAAGTAGAGCAAAAAGAGATGGATGAATTGTATGAAGGATGATAAATTAGTTTTTTTATGTGATACATGAATTAAAGAATATAACATCATAGAAGAAAAAGAACATTGGAGACAAAATACTTTGACAAACAGCAATAAAATAAACTAAGAAATGTGAGATTCCTTGTTTGTAGTAAGTTCCTTTAGATGTTTCTTGTCCATCTTATCAATGTGTTTTGATTGAATTTTATTAAATTCCTTATTAGGTTTTATGGTAATTATTCCTCAAATGTTGGATATTCCTTTTTTTTTAGTTCTTAAAGGAACGAGATCCACTTACAACATTTTCTTTGAATTTTTTAAATATTTTACAATTATTTAACCGAATCATATAATTATAGTTCTTCTGCTTGTCTCAGACGGCAGACCAGAGCTGATCTTAGTGCTTACATTATACCAAGACTGATTCTAATTTTAAGTTTGTTTTACTTTTGTCCTGATGAAAATATTTCTTTCTTTCTTCCATTTTATCGATATCGACATTTCTCGTTCCATCGATGTTTTACCATCTCTATCCGTTAGCTTACATAAATCATTGAGACATACGCCCTATCTGTTCGGCTTAATACGATCCTGTAACGTCTGGGGGATGATCTTGGGGGTGGGTTTTTGATGTGTTGTTTTTGTTTATTTCTTCTGTACAGTATTGTTTACTCTAAGTTAAGGCCTAAAGCCGCCACTTTTGGAGAGTCGACACACAGATTATCGACGTCAAATCTCATCCCTCATCGCATCTCTCCTATCTCAACTCCTCTATCCCATTTATTCTATCCTACCCCGTCTATCCCATCTAGATTAGTTTGTGTTAGTAGTTCTAATAAATTCTATACTAATTCCAACGGCTTTTCAATTCGAGTCCTGTAGTTCGTAACAATATTCTGTAAGGGTGTAAAAGCACCTGTTAATTAACCATTCTGAGAACTTTCTTTTAAATAATGGTATGCTTTTAATTTCCTTTAGATTTGAGGGCAGATTATTACATATTAAGATTGCCATGCATAGGCAGTAGGCACCGTACCTTCACCATAAGTGTCGTTACACTAATCAGACGAATACCATGCCACTTTATTCTGAAAATGTTTTTTTTCTATACACCAAAAAAATATGATATTTTTCGTTATTTTTTCGATTCCAAGCAACGTTCCATTCTACGTAGTATTAAATATTTATAAGTTTGCCTGGTGTTGAAATATTCAGTGGTTGAAACGTGAAAAGGAACGTATTGGTCGCATAATCTGTATGGGCAACTTCATCTCCGTTTTATTATATACGACGATTCTATTTATTATAAGATTATCATGTTTATTGTCTCCAAAATTCCCCGGGTGTAGGAAGACGTCTATATTTTAGGAAGTTATGTCCGTCCATAGTGTTATGGATATATATTTCATTATATAAGAGGAGATTATTTATTATAACTTCATCGTGTTTATTATCTCCAAGGTAATGTTACATACCGACAAATACAGCACAGCTGTATGTTGTAAAATTCTTTTATTTACTTCGTGTTTAAACTTTAAAAAACATCTATTGTAATCGTACTGATTTTATGACTGTAATTAGTGTCGAAAGACTTAATCCTTGTTTTTATTGCATTGCGCCGAAGATAACCAGGTGTGCAAATTACTGTTTCTCGGAAACTCTAGTCCACTTGGTCGATTTTTTTGTACTATATAGTTGATATAAAACAATGCTCGAACGGAGGGGTCGGGCAGTCAATCGACGACTACTATACGATTAGGAAGTGTAGTACTTTCGATTAGCGACATATTGACGGACTTATCGCGTGTTGAATTGCATTGAATCGTGCAGTGTGAACTGGTTGCATGTAGTTTTATTGTACTTGTTTTACACGTGTTTGTGCAGTTCTAAGAAACTATAGTAATTCCAACGGCATTTATTTTAATTCGAGACCTGTAGCTCTTAACAATACAATACGGCCCACTTGTTGGAAAGTGGTTTCCATCGCCTATGGACATTCGTAACAGCAAAAGTGCTACAAATGCGCTGGTCTTAAGAGAGACTGGAACCTGGTCACTAATGCCGGAACAGAACTCAAGGTTGTTATGGCGGCATACTCTAGACCAGGGGTGGTAACCATCCAGTCCGGCAAATACCCTACCACCTGGCTGTGGGTTGTTTTTTCGCCTCTTACGATAGACCGCCAGGCCGCAGGAAATTTTAGTCTTTCTCCGTTCATGCACGGATAATCTAAAATTTTGACCTTAATTGCATAAGACTGACGTGCTAGAGATATGCTAGAACTACTACCTCGAGTAGTCCTCAAGGCCGAGTTTAAGTACGTTGAAATTACCATTGAAGGCGCAATAAGTTGTACCTTATAGTACCTACCGAAAACTTATGACGCCTGCACACACTTCATCTTATTAAGATAATTCTTTTACGGTGCAGGCTGTCAAACTTTGGAATATGCTGCCTCTTACTATCAGAGAGGCCAAATCCTTACCAATATTTAGAAAATTGCCCAGAAAACAATATTCTTCCACAAATAGCTATGTCTGATTAACACAATATAATCATGCTAATACATTTATTGTAATAACTTATGTATTGTTGCATATGTATACAATTATGTATATTCGAGTGACGCTCGCGGACCGCGTTCGTAATACCGAAGTAAGAAAGAGAGTTCGTCTGAAAGAAAGTGTCGGGGTAAAGGTGAGGAAAGGAATGCTCCGATGGTTCGGGCATGTGGAAAGAATGACTAAACAGATATACAATGCAAAAGTGGATAGATGCAGAAGTCGCGAGAGGCCACGACACACCTTTCATGATCAAATTGATCGTGTGCTAGCAGAAGGTGATGTCAGGAGGCTTAAGAACCGACGAGCGTGCGTGACAAGAGCTATGAATGTCAAAGAAGCAAGTGAGGTGTGTAAGAATGGGTCTGTGTGGCGCTCTGTTGTTCGTGCCTACCCCGCAAGGGACCTGGCGTGAAGTTATGTATGTATGTATGTATATTCGTATATATTTCTTTATTAGTTTTGAATATTTTATATATCTAGTTCCTTTTTCTTGCACCACTTATTTCCCCTGGTTCAAATTTTTCTCATTTAGGTTGCCTGAATGAGATCGCTTTGAGCGATAAGGCCGCCTATTATATTGCCTATAAAATATTGTAAATATGGTCTGTTCCTGTAATTGTAAATTTTGGTGTGCAATAAAGTATTATCTATCTATGTAAGTTGCTTGCAATAAAAAAAAACCCAAGTGCATAAGATAATTCGATAGCTGTCAAAGCACGCCCCCTATTTTAGTTCGTCTTCCCCAACTTTTACCGTGTTTAGTATTCCGAAGGCGGGTCCTAACGCGAATTTGTGTACTGACATAACAATACTAGAGAATATTAAATGGCGAACAAAGTTTTGGACAGCGTGTGAATGTTTTCCATATTTCCAGCCTTTTTTTATAAAAACATACATACATACATAACTTCACGCCAGGTCCCTTGCGGGGTAGGCACGAACAACAGAGCGCCACACAGGCCCATTCTTACACACCTCACTTGCTTCTTTGACATTCATAACTATTGTCATGCACGCTCGTCTGTTCTTAAGGCTCCTAATATCACCTTCTGCTAGTACACGATCAATTTGATCATGGAAGGTGTGTCGTGGCCTTCCGCGACTTCTGCATCCATCCACTTTTGCATTGTATATCTGTTTAGTCATTCTTTCATCATACATTCTTTCCACATGCCCAAACCACCGGAGCATTCCTTTCCTTACCTTCACCCCGACACTCTCTTTTATAAAAAAAATAAAATTAATAAAAAGCAAATAATTTATTAGCGATGGTCATATTCATATTTTCGAACAAGTAAGTAGTTTTGCGTAGACTGTTTCCGAACGATATGTACGATGTGTGAGCGAGAACGATATATAATAATTATAACAGTCAAATATTAATTAATTTGTAATATACAGTATTTGGTAATATGATTATCATTGTTATATAATTACAGTTTGTATATTAATTTATAGTGTTATCGAATTTATTACCAGTCAACTTTTAGAGATGGAATTTAAAAAGAAAGAGAAATATATAACACTTTATTGCATACCAAAATGAAACTATTTCTATTTGAAAGAATAACAAATTTCTACAACAGCTTCAAGTCTTCTGTTTCACTTAAAAAATTAATATATATATACTAGCTGTCCCGGCAGACGTAGTCCTGCCCGGTAAAAGTAGGGGTTTGTCGCAGAGGGTTGATAAATTTGGGTTGTATGTATTTTTGTATGTTGTATCATAAAAAAATAGAAATTAAAAATTTTGTCTAAAAAATAAATAAAAAAAATTAGGGGTGGACTACCACTAACATTTAGGGGGATGAAAAATAGATGTTGGCCGATTCTCATAGGTACCGGATAAGCACAAAAAATTTCATCAAAATCGGTCAAGCCGTTTCGGAGGTGTATGGCAACGAAAACTGTGACACGAGAATTTTATATATTAGATAATGTAATATATAAATCACAATGTAATATAGCCTATGCCACTCCGGCATAAAGTAGCTCGCCACTGGTGAAAATTTTCAAAATCGGTTTAGTAGTTCAAGGGATTACTTTCTATATAAAACAAACAAACCCACAAACTTTACTTCTTTATAATATTAATATATGGGTGTTTAATACCGCGGGGCATAGCCAGTTTCCGAACAAAACGCTTCACTCAACAAAATGGAAAATTCAAAGCCTTACTTTTTACTCTCATTACATTAGGGCTCGTTACATAATATTATTTGTTAAAACACAGCATTAATTCATTTGCAATGGCCTAAAAGGGTTACGGGGAGGTATTCAGGGCACGCGGGGGTTACGCCTCAGGCGAGTGGAGCGATTCACTACTAATTACTGGGGGCTGGGTGGCATTTGGGGGGTCTCAGCCTCAGGCGTTGGAAGCACTCATATTCATCACTGCGACATTTTTGCGATTGTTAATAATGTGACCAGATTATATCATGATATAACTTTGTCAGTCTTTTCGCACCTTTCTGTTAAATTATTATTTTTTTAGAAAAATCTGCGGAGTGACGCTCGCGGACCGCGTTCGTAATACCGAAGTAAGAAAGAGAGTTGGTCTGAAAGAGAGTGTCGGGGTGAAGGTAAGGAAAGGAATGCTCCGGTGGTTCGGGCATGTGGAAAGAATGTATGATGAAAGAATGACTAAACAGATATACAATGCAAAAGTGGATGGATGCAGAAGTCGCGGAAGGCCACGACACACCTTCCATGATCAAATTGATCGTGTACTAGCAGAAGGTGATGTCAGGAGCCTTAAGAACAGACGAGCGTGCATGACAAGAACTATGAATGTCAAAGAAGCAAGTGAGGTGTGTAAGAATAAGCCTAAATGGCGCTCTGTTGTTCGTGCCTACCCCGCAAGGGACCTGGCGTGAAGTTATGTATGTATGTATTGCGTAATGCATGGATAAGAATGTTAAAGTTGTTACAGTATCAATGCATAATATATACTGCCCGTTAACTATTAACTGTCAATATGACAATTATTTAAGCAACAAATAAATAATTAAATCTACGTTTTAATGGTTTTAAGCTCGGGCATTTCATTTAATTTTTTGGAATCAATTTTGAGGTTTCGTAAGATTTTCTTGATCACCGTTATTAGGCAATACCTATACGTTGAAATGAAAAATAAAATGTCGCTGATAGAACCATAAAACTAGAAAAAGCACTACCTACAACTTAGTGATGTCTGATATTTCTACGTATGTTTATGTATGTGTATATATAATAATATATGTATCTATACATCTATGTATGTATATATTTATGTATGAGTTACGTTCTTTGGCCGTCGGAGGATGTTTTAAAAAATAAGATATATTTTAATACATTTATTAATTAATTACAATTAGGTACTTAATTATAACTTAATATTAACGTCTGGACTTCTCCGCGATGGAGCACCAAAAAACCAAGCTGGTATGTCCCGAGGATCCTTTATTGGTTTGTGCAATATTACGACATCGTATGATCTTCGTGGAAGATCGATGAGTCGCATCGTGTGAAGCAAACGATGTGAGTTAAGGGTTCGTCCACACGAACACGTAACATATGTAATATCAAAAGGAGTATTTATATATGTCTATTTAGTATAAAATTTATGTAAGTAGCTGCATATCCTCTAATATTTATGTATACCAACTTTGACCAATTTAATATGTTTTTATTCCTGCCTCGGGTTGTCTGGAAGAGATCGCTTCTTAGCGATAAGACCGCCCATTGTGCACATATTGAATATTTTTAGGCTATAAGTTAATTTGTGTTTTCTGTAATGGTGTACAATAAAGTGTTATCTATCTACCCATCTATCAAAACTTAGTTGTAATAATAATTATGTGTACCTAATCTTCAAAACTGAAGGAAGTACAATACATATTGATGACATGCACTACGGCTTATATACGATTATGTCCTTTATAAATGCACAAACATTAATTTAAAAAACAATATCAGCTTGTAGGATTTGAAATTGCACAGCTTTAATAGTTTGACCGTGCAAGAACGGAGAAAGAATACAATTTCCTGCGGCCAGCCGGCCTACCGTAAAAGGCGACAAAACAACCCACAGCCAAGTGGTAGGGTATTTGCCCGATTGGATGGCTACCACCCCTAGTCTAGAGTACACCGCCACAACAACCTAGATTTGTGTTCCGGAATTAGTTACCAGGTTCTCCCTTAAGAGAGAAGCAGCGCATTTGTAGCACCTTTGGTGTTGCATTGTGGTGATTGGTAACTGCTTTCCATCAAATGGGCCGTCTGCCTGTCTGCTGAACTTATGCAATAAAAATAAATAAAAAACACGTAAAATTAAGCGTCAATTCGTCAATAATTGTTTTCTAAAGTACGCTCTTGTCAAAGTGGTAGTGTTTAAACAGTTGAAAAATATCCTGAATTCCTCCCTGTCTAGACAAGGCAGGCTACGTTTTGCGTCACGTATTGCCTTGGTTTAACCCTTAAATTGCTTCTAAGTAAAATTACGATTGCTTAAGGTCGCTGCGGGCAATTTTGAGGTTATTAAAAAGCACACCTCATATGTAAATATTTTTGGTAGACTTATGAAATTAATTTTTTCTTATAATTAAGTATCGTTTGTACAAATATGCTTGTAAAATGTTTATTATTCCTAGTATTTGGTAATACTGTTACGTACTTTGGATATTGGGATTGAAAGAAAACGCCGATCTAAAACAATCTAAATCCCGTTGAGCGACTTGGAACTTAAGGACCAATCCTGCCGTCAGTGTTCATGTCTCAGCCCCGTAGGTCAGGACAGAGAGAACGCACCACTCGAAGACTTGTCTTCAAGCATTGTGGAATGCTCATGTTACAAACAGGGCCTTACTTATAATAATCTCGTTAATAAATGATTAGCCATCTCTTAAATAAGAGACTCTTAGCCCCTAATCAATGGCTGTTTCAAATAAAACTTGACATCTTGCCTTTTAGCAGTCGCTTAAACTACCACTCACTTTTGGTTATTTTTGACAGTTAGTTATGAGTTACTTTACCACCACCTCTTATCCTTAAGAGGAGTTCATGGGTAAGGTTTTCGTTAATAAGTTGCTGAGCAGTTTCTTAAAATTTAACAAACGATTATAAGTAAGGCCGTATATAAATAGAATAAGGCTGCCATCCGGCCTGTGACCTCTTTATTTTTTATCCTCTACCGAGGTATGTATATTATTTCTTGGTAAACAACGCCACCTATGAACCCATCGATGCATGAGTGCCATAAAAATGTCCATACCCATTGTACCCGCGGTACATTATGGGGCCGTTATCGATAAATAAGCCGTTGTTGCTTTCCATGGGATCGAGTATAGAGTCCTAGGGATGTTTTCTTTGTTAAGAACATCGATAACTCAATTTACTTGCTAAGCAGATTAATTCTAACTTATATTATAGATGAAAATGTGAGCTGTCCCTTTCCAAGCACTTATTTTACTTTTGACAGCTCGATGATGGGACAATTAGGTAGGTAGGTAAGTGTTGCCATCAGCTGTGACTATAAAATAATTGAAAGGCCGTTCATACTTCCACTTAAGCTTGATTGTACATTTATTTTTAATTAAATTCTTTTTTTGCGCGGCCGAGAGACATTGTAACTGTGCAGTATAGAGCAATGCCCCAATGCAGAGAGGGGCAGTCAAGCGATAATCGCAAGACGTGTGTACATTCGATGAGCTATATAGTGTCGGACTTTGCGCGTGTTATTGAATCGTTCATTACGTTTGTACTGGATGTGTCCAGTTATATTTGTACCTGTGTTATACGTGTTTGTATAGTTTTAATAAATTCTATAGTAATTCCAATGGCATTTTAATTCGAGTCTCGTAACGCGTAACAACATGCCCGGGGCTTGGGTCTCCCCGACAGGAGATAAGGGGCTCTTCCATTCTATCTTCAAATCACATCAACGCGATTAAAGCCGCAGGCCAAAGATAGTTGATATATTTTAACACCAAAAGAGTCAAAAATAGAAAACAAGATATTTTAATTAATTAAGCCTTATTCAGCAAAAGATTAATTGACGCACATTGCTTAGAAAAATAACTAATTTAATACCGCAAGCCTAAAAAGTTGAAAATACAATATGTCTCCTTAGAACATGCGACAGGATGACAAATGGGGGCCCAAAGTACCGACGTTCGCGGCATTATAAGGTCACGGTTCAATGCGAGGGTTAAACCTTACACGAGCTTCTTTATAATATTATGACTTTTTCTGTCACCTTAATACAATTATGAGGTAAAGATATATGATTTTATTGCTAAAGGAAAGCAGATAGGCTGACGGCCGACCTGATGGAAATTGGTAATCGTTTTCTACAGATACTTTGTTTTATTAACAAACTAGCTTCTGCCCGCGGCTTCGTCCGCGTGTAATAACAAAAAAGAAGGTAAGATAAAAAAACCCGATTTTGAAACGTTCTTCATTGGTACTCAGCTCCTATTGATCTTATCGCGATGATATATAGCTAATGGGTTATTTACCACTGGAAGCATTTTCAAATCGGACAGTGGTTCCTGAGATTAGCGCGTTCAAGCATACATTCAGGCTCTTCTGCTTTATATATTAAGACTGTAGTTGTTTCTAACATAGAGGTTATGTTAAATCATGTTCCTCTTTTATGAGCTAGAAAACAAATGAACCAAGGATAAATGCCTGTCTTTTGTTTTATGGGAGAAAATAAATTAATAAACAAACAAATTGAGAAAACATGGCAAAGGGCTCATAGAATTTGAAAAATATATAGCCTATAACCATCTACGATTAATTCCGCGTCGAATGGTTGTGGTTTCATGCTGATCGGTCTAGTAGTTTTCGAGTTTACCTCGGACAAAGGAAACAAACTTTGCTTATCTAATATATAAAATTCTCGTGTCACAGTTTTCGTTGCCATACTCCTCCGAAACGGCTTGACCGATTCTCATGAAATTTTGTATGCATATTGGGTAGGTCTGAGAATCGGCCAACATCTATTTTTCATCCCCCTAAATGTTAGGGGTAGTCCACCCCTAAATTTTTTTTTATTTTTTAGACAAAATTTTTAATTTCTATTTTTTTATGATACAGCATTAAAAGATACATACAACCCTAAATTTTCAACCCTCTACGATCAACCCCTATTTTTTACCGGGCAGGACGACGTCTGCCGGGACAGCTAGTATGTATATAGATCCTCGATACGGACTCGAGTTACATATCCTTTTTACAACTTAATTACTATGAAAGTTTTTTGAGTTCATACACGCTTATTGTTTATTTTTGTTACTGTGTGTGACATTAATTTAGTGATTTTTATGTAGTGTTGTACCTTAAGAATTACTTATATTTTTTTTTCTAATTTTAATATTAAACTTGTATAAGTGTACAACTTGTACTTGTATAACACCAACATGTTACAGACACACCCTACATTAGTATTAATGTAGGGTGTGTCTGTAACATGTTGGTGTTGTGAGGAAGTGGGATGTGAAGTGTGTGCCTTGTCTTTAAGATGAGTCAATGGACGATACAAGGTAATTATGTAGTATATTGTTACGAGCTACACATAACTCGAATAAAAATGCCGTTAGTATTACTGAAGTTTATTAGAACTGTACAAACACGTATAAAACAGGTACAAAAATAACTGGATACAACCAACCAGTAGACACTGCACGATTCAATAACACGCGCAAAGTTCGTCACTATATCGCTTACCGAACGTACGTCTTACTCGTATCGTAGTCGTCGCTTGACTGCCCCACCCCTCCGTTCGGGCATTGTTTTATACTAAATGGTACAATACATCAAAGTACCGCGTTCACTGAGTTAATCCGCACACCTGGCAAGCTTCGACGCAATGCAATAAAAATAAGGATTAGTTCTACACTAATGAAGGCCATAAAACATGTAAGACAACAAAAGGATGTTTTTCTTAACTGCAAATTTTAAACACGAAGTAAACAAAAGAACTCCGAATGCAAGAAAGGCAATAAACTGCGTTTTTACGACAGGAAGGTGTGCGCATTTGTATTCGGGTTTCGTATTTGCAAAAATGACAAGGTATCCCCAAAAATGAAATCTTCCGAGCCGGCCACGAGTAACCTTTGGGACGCCCCCAAAATAAATAACTAAGCCGACTATTAAAATAAACTGACAAGGGTCCTCACAGCGCTTTCACTCAATATCTGCTGAGTATAGATTTACAAAGATGCCCCATTGTTCCGCCACCAATGTACAGAATTTTACGAATCAAGCCATAAGATTATAGCGATTTGAAAATTATTGTATTTATTTTATAATGGAATGGAATCTTCCAGATTAATTATATATCAGCCCATAAATGTCCCACTGCTGGCCCTGGGCCTCCCATTATAGGGGAATGGACTGTTTACCCATCACGCTTGTCCAAGGCGGCTTGGCAGGTTTGACACATAGGTCATCTCGATGTGTAGGTTGCATCACGATGTTTTCCTTCACCGTTGTTAGCACGTGATAATTGTAACAATATGCACATTAGATCAGAAAACTGACATATGACACGTGTGAAACTGTGAATATGTTCCGGCCAGGATCGAACCCGCGTCCTTTGAGTTTGGAACGCGTGCGCTAGCCATTACGCTACCACAACCAGATTACTTATGGAGTATTGTTTATAATTTTTACCATTAAATCATGAGTGTAAAACCGCTTCCAAAGCGATTTTAGTTACTGTTAAAGGAGAAAAAGCGACACAACTAACTCCCCAGCAATATATCTTAACGTCATAATTATTAGTTTCGTCTTTTTTAAAATTTAGAAATAAGTTTAAATACTGTTACAAGCTAGGCGCCAGCAAAAACAAATTCACACCTGCAGATCTGTAAATACACATTTTATTACCTGTTGGCGTTTGAGCTAATTATGATTCTTTTATGATTGCCTTCTTTTGTTTACTTATTTATTGGCATGCGTTTACTAATTATTATTCTAGATTGTTCTATTGTAATCGTTTACAGCCGTTTGCAGCTGTGGTCATTAGCCAAATGGTACGGATTAGGTTGACTACAATACGGGCACATTTGCACAGCATATTTGTGAGGTATAAAACCAGGGCCCAATGGAGAGGGGAGGCAGATGAGCCAGAACCACCACCAAAACAAGACGTGTGTACAATCGGGAGCCATACTGACGTACTTTGTCACGGCATGTTTAGGATTTTATAGATTCTCATTACATCTTGCAAATCGCGATCTCCCCCAATTTGCACCACATCGCATAGTTTGTCATCTATGTATATCTATCAGATACCAAGTCCCTTTGTCTACGAAATGGATACCCGGTCTTATTGGAGATGCTATTGTTAGCAAGAAAAACAGCAGTTGTTGTTTTCAGTTCCAATTATTCAGTTAGTCGAGGAATTAGTTCGGTTCTGTATTTATTGAGCCTTAGCTGCTGGAAAATAGCAATTTCGAAATGTATTTTTAACCGACTTAGAAAAAAGGAGGAGGTTCTCAATTCGTCGGGATCTTTTTTTTGTTTTTTTTTTAAGTATGTTCACCGATTACTCCGTGATTTACGTGATTCTTTTTTGTTCGACGCGGAATAGCTTCCGATCGGTCCCCTAAAAATTTTACGTAATTTGGCCCAGTAGTTTTCATTTTACGAGCATTTTTTTGTTCCCGTTTCTTGGAACCTATATTTTTTAAGAAGCGCAACACCATTCGTTCGTCCACCCATACATAGCTAGACACTAAAAAGTAACAAATAAATAATATTAACTTCGTTTAAAAAAACCGACTTCAAAAACTAAAATGTATAAAATAACTTATTTCTAAAGCTATTATTATTAATATATATTATATAAAACGTCTTGAAGTCGGTGCAAAGTAAAACATAAAAATTACCATATTATATTTTGAAAATTACTAAGCACCGACTTTAAGATGTTTTAGATAATATATATTAATAATAATAGCTTTAGAAATAAGTTATTTTATACATTTTAGTTTTTTAGTGTTTGAAGTCGGGTTTAGTATCAGTACTTAGCAGTTATCAGTACTGCCGTATTTGTACTGCCTGCAATAATGTTACGACCGACAAAGACCAATCACACCTGCAGTTTATTACCTTTTCGGCATTTGGACTTCATTTGTTTACTTTGTGTTTAAAATTTATAATTAGAAAAACAGTCTATTTTGTATTGTAGTCCTTTATGGCATTAGCTAGGTGTGATTCTTGGACTGTGTCGAGACATATTGTATAGCTTAGTATAAAGGAATGCCCGAACGGAGGGGTGAGACAGTCTAGCGATAGACACAAGCGGGACAAGACGTGTGTACATTCGATAAGCTATATAGGTATATTGCCGGATATTGCGCGTGTTATTGAATCGTGCATCACGTTTGTACAGGTTGCGTCTAGATATATCTGTATCCGTCTTAGACGTGTTTGTATAGTTCTAATAAATTCTATAGTAATTCCAACGGCATTTTTAATTCGAATTCCGTAACTCGTAACAATATTTTTTTAAAATGCTCAACAGCTGTACCGTAGAAGAATAGGCAATCTCCTTTTACTTATTTATCGGTTTTTTTTCAAGAAATTTTTTTGTTGCCAACCAGTTTTAGTCCAGGATAACTATGGCACAATTATCAGTATTTTTCAATTCAGTGGAAAATTAAAAGAAAATCAAAATCTACATAATCCCATCAATAGCGATGACTTTTTTGAGTTTAATATTTCAATCATATAAAATCCCAAGAAACTTCCACTCACGGAAAATTTAATCTCGAGCTGTCACTCTTTTTCAACTCTGCGAAAAGTTTGGACAGTTCTTAGGGGCTCGAAGATGGTCCGACGTAAGAGACCTTACACACTTGTAGAACAATACAATTTAATATTTAAATAGATACAGGAGTTGTTACAGGAGTGTTTATTTTAATTTTAAAGTAACGTATTTATTGTTGTTTTTATCAAAATTTATTTATTTCTTTTACGTATTAAAGTATTATTATTAAGTATTACATAAGTGGAGTTAGTTTTATTATTATTATTAATTCTTTTATCAACCATATTGGGTCATTTTCGTCTTACGCAAAAAAAAAGGTTTGCACTGGAAATCAGCGTTATGTCGGATATGATTCGGTACTTGACAATTTTTGAGAAATAGGTTCATTTTGAGCCTTATGGTCCATTTTAGCCAAAATAATAATATTTCAGCAAAAAAACCAACATTAACATACTTAATTTAGCAATTTTATAAACATTTTGATATTTCGTCACAAAAACGCGTCTCACATGACGTCACAGCGCGCAAAACAAACATCTGTTTCATTGAAGTGTTATCTAAAAATTCATTGGTAACTTTTTGTGTTTTGCACACTATGACGTCAGCGCTCTGATCGGCGTTCATTGTCTGACTAATGGCTGCAATATAACAATTATTTGTCAAAAATATCAATTAATATTTAATATTTTTGTTAAAACAATATATTTTTGTCATATTTAGATCGTAATCTACGATATATATTAAAATCAGCCTATATTTTTCATACTGTCAAGTACCGAATTCCGGCACAGCAATATGCTGAGTGCAAACCTTGTTTTCTGAACATGCGGCGTACAAATTCTCAAATAATGCTTTGTGTATTAAAAAATGTAACTATGTCGCTATTTCTTCAAATAAATTTTCTCTTTCTTTCTTTCAAATATATATATCTAATTTAACTAGATTATATTATCAGAAAATATGTCGTGTAATATTTTACACATTGTACACGACCTTTAACATCTGTACGACATAACCTTGCAACGGCGCGGCGTCCGTATTCGTTCGCAAAAACCATCTTAACTATAGATTGATTAATGATAGCCGGGGGCTGTTAAGAAACCCCGATGCGACCTTGCTCCCGCGTCCTTTTTACAATGTTATCATTGTGGGAGTTTTTTTGCAATTTGAAAAATTGTTTTGTAGTCACTCTGAATTGATGTTCTTTATTTGAAAACGAACTTTTTTTACGAACTTGTCAGTTAACGCCTTTACAACGTTAGTACGAGAGATATTTGGATGGAAACAATGAAAAATTGTTTTTGTTTTTCAAATATCTTCAAAACTCTCATAAAGTACATTTATTGTATTGAGCTTTTATGATGATAAATACTAGATTAAGCTGCCACTTCGTTTGCGTTTTACTCGTATGTTGAATTTTACAAGATATAATCATTATTTATTATATGTATGCTTGAATGCATATCTATGGGAATATTTATTTATAAAATGGATGTTTGTTTGGATGTCCTTTATAGAATCTCAAACTATACACTTGATCATGTGATGATTTTTAGCAGTTGTTGTGCATGAGCCAGAGAAGGTTTCCGATTTGGTTCACAAATGGACCCGGTAGGTGGCGCTGCTGTTGGCATATCGATTGAAGCTTTTCCGGGCAGGATGCCGTCTGCCGGGATAGATAGTTTAAAATAAATTCCTGTTTAGGATATAATATTTTTAAAATCTAATAAGCTCAGTATTAATAACTAACACTAATAAAAATCCCGTTTGAATAAGAAAATGTTCTTAAGAAAAATAAACATTAAATGTAGCGCCATCTAGTTATGAATTTAGGATCAGTAATTCTTTACTGGCGATTTTCATTCTACCCGGCTGTGAATTTTGCCCTCCTTCCACCAACACTTACCTTTACAGAACATTTACCTTTGCCACCCACACGGGTGGCAAAGGTAAATACCAAGTACCGTACATCCTTTATAAGCATTATGTAAAACGTTGTTATTTTGACATTACAAACAGACACTTAAATATTTTTAATTTGTATAGATACTATTATAATAATTATAATAATAAGTAAGAAATTGATTGATCTTGATTGATTGATTGATCTTGCTCACGAGGTTACCGCCATGTGGAACCTTGAAAGGCTCTCGCTTGGTATCTGGTTGAAGGGTCGGATGCAGAAGGCAGCTTTGTTGGACACGGCCCGTATTGTGAGGAGATTCCTGTGTCTGGAGCCTTAAGCACCGGTAGTCTGGACCCGAGGCCCCACTGCCGGCGAAGATCAGTTTTTTATATTTTTTTATAAATATATATATTATAATATATTTATAAAAAATGTAAAAGATATGGATATTAAATATATATATGAAATAACAATAATAATCAGCAGACAAACACACACATTGTACTCATATATCCCCAAGCTAAGCAAGTTACCCTTGTGTATAACACAACGGAGCACTCTGGGGCCGATCCCAGACACCCAGACCATGGTAAATGACGGAGAAATTACGTTTCCGAAATTTACTATACCAGGAATCGAACCCGGAGCCTCTGCGTTGCAGTGAGGCAGGCCGGCAAAGGCTTAGCCCGCTCAGCCACAGAGGCCGTTATTATATCCACTTTTTACTTTTTGGGTGCCGGTGTTATTAATTGCTTTACCATTTTCCACCAAACTGCATTGTAAGTCTTACGACTTACGGTTGCACTTCTTGAAATCTGAGATATATTTCTTAAAAAATATCTATAACAAAAATAATCCGCTTACAACTGGAGCGTTCTTTCTTGGTTTAAGAACTGACATTTTCTTCGCAGTTCGCAGAACAAAAGGTGAAAAAAGACATCTCAAACACGCCAAAAAGTATAATATCTCGTGTTAAAGCAGTTTAGCACTGAAAACATTTACCAAGCTTTGAGATTAAGTAATAAATAACGCCTGAGAAAATTTAGAGAGGAATTTATAAAGTTGTGGTTCCAGTTACGAGATGTAGCGATGTTATGTTTTAGTATATTACGTACTCATTACAATTTATTACACTGAAAAGTGTTACTACGATGTATAACACTTAATATAACGAGCCTTTACCGTCGTTCTTCCGTATAAGACATTTGTACCTAAATAATATTTCTCTTGCAAATGCTTTTTCAAATTATTATACCAAACCTTGGTGAGCTGAAAGTGTAAACTTGAAACAAGATACTAATTATAGCTCAAAAATACCATTTGTAACAAAAAAAAACTAGGTACAAATATCGTTTGCGATAAAATGGCGTTAAATGCTCAATGACTTTAACAAAATCTTTTTGTTTTTATTTTTACCGTCTTTTTCCAGAGCTTCGCTGACGTTAATGTAGATAGAGTGTAAAACCAGTCCCTGAGAGTCCACACTCCCGTGCACGGAGCCAGCCTTATCAAAAGATGTAATTCTTACAAATCGCAAATAATAATTTTTAATTCAAAATACTATTCTTAATACGCGTTACACCACCTAGGGAAGATGTAACTTACCATGAGAGTAACACATTCGATTTAGAAAGTTGCATTCTTTTTGTCATGATGATTTATCTCTCAGGAACAATACATTTTTCGGGATACGAATGAAATAAAAATTGTATCCTTATTTTTTTATACCTCAGAGCACGTACATCCCACATTTCGTGACTAACTGTTGCTTAGTAAAGACGTGATAGCGTCACAAAAAAATGTTTTAGCATTTATGATACTACTAGCTTTTGCCTGCGGTTTCGCTCGATCTAATTATGGCCTTGGGAAGGCCCAAGGACACTGTATATTTGTCTGGGATAAAAAGTAGTTTCGTTCGTTCCGTTCAGCTGTGTGGAGTTACTAACTTTTACATTTATAATAATAGTAACTATAGATTAATACACATCGTTAGGATTGTTAAAGTGTAGACGCGTACTTACCATTGTACCGCATCAGGAATTTAAAAGAAATGACTCGCTACCGCTTATAACTTGGACCATATCCTATCACAGTGGTTGCATCTTGTACACGTTCCTATGATTTATTCAACAACCGCACAGACAAACTTAAATAATGTTCTATAATATAAACGATTTAATATATCAGAATATAACATTATTTTTCTGTCATATCGCTAACAAACGACCAAGCTGTTCGCTGGTGGTACTTTACCACCAGTATATACACCGTACATAGTTCACCGTAACATAAGTATTTGTTTGGAATAAAGATACTTTAATTGCTTTGACATGTATAAGTACAAGTATGCCAAAACACACCCTCTGCCAAAGAAATGTCAGCATCAAAGCTTAAACACCAAGTTAGAAAATGTTTAAAAAGTTTAAATTACAGCGACACAGAATGTATACTACCAAGCCGACTCTAAAACTAGGGGCATATACAATGCGCTGGATCTATTCTATCTATGGATTCTAAATCTCAGCATTTCCTTCACAAACTAAAGCGCAGGGTCGACAGGGAGGAGGGGGTTTTTAGTGGGTATTGTGGTTGCTTGCCCGCATGCAGCATCCTCGGAGTCTCCACACGAGCTGAAGTGGAACGCGGGCTGATCACTGCCAAGAGCATACTATTGCTGCAGTGATACCTCCCCCGACCGACGTGTGTCGTTCCCTAGCAACGACCCAGTAGTGCGTAAATAGGCAGCATTTTCCCTCGCCTGAAAAAAAAAGGGGCATATACAACGAACACACACACACACACACACACACACACACACACACACACACACACACACACACACACACACACACACACACACACACACACACACACACACACACACACACACACACACACACACATACAAACACGCAATCACGCACGCACTTATAGTTTTAGGTTAGTTAATTAATAATTCCATTATATTTAAGTTTCCATAATAAAATTGTGTTGGGTGCCGCGATACAGAGCACGAGTCTAGTGCAGCAACCGCCGCCAAAGAATAATTGGAGCCTTAATTTTAATTCAAAATGTGTTGTTACTATAAGTTTTAGATATAATTATATAAGGTCTAGATATAAGTTTATAAAATAAATGAATTTGAAATTTGATGTAATGGCGGGGAGAGGATCAAAAAGTGTACAATATTTATACTTGAACAGCGCATGACATAATATGCGGAGCAGTAAGTGCTATGTTCACGCATTCGAAATGTAATTTTTTATCCATGCAGGAACGGGGAAAGAATACAATTTCCTGCGGCCGGGTGGCCTGTCGTAAGAGGTGACTAAACAACCCACAGCCAGGTAGTAGGGCATTTGCCCGACTGGATGGCTACCACCCCTGATCTAAAGTATGTCACCATAACAACCTTGAGTTATGTTCCGGTATTGGTGACCAGGTTCCAGTCTCCGTTAATAGAGCAGCAGTGCATTTGTAGTACCATTGTTGTTGCAAATGTCTATAGGCGATGGTAACTGCTTTTCTTCAAGTGGGCCGCCCGGGGCGGAAGACCATTTCGCCGCCCTTTTATTTAGGTATTTCAATTAATCCATGCACTTCAAGAAGTTTAAGTACAGAAGACAATAGGCGGTCTTATCACTAAAAGCAATTTCTTCCAGGCAACCTTAGGATGGATTAGAGAAAATTGTGTAACATGTGGGTTTTGTAATATAAAAAGAATAAAAAGTATATTTATATAAAATTTTGAAATAGCAAGTATACTTAATAGACATAGAAATGAGACAAAAATATATACATATTTTTTGTCATTCATTTTGGCATCAAACAGATATTTACTTTTCAACTTAAATTAAAAATTACATTTAATTTATTCTTATAATCTAACATACATACATACATACACACATACAAACGTCACGCCAGGTCCCTTGCGGGGTAGGCACGAACAACAGAGCGCCACACAGGCCCATTGTTACACACCTCACTTGCTTCTTTGACATTCATAGCTCTTGTCATGCACGCTCGTCTGTTCTTAAGGCTCCTTACATCACCTTCTGCTTACGATCAATTTGATCATGGAAGGTGTGTCGTGGCCTTCCGCGACTTCTGCATCCATCCACTTTTGCATTGTATATCTGTTTAGCCATTCTTTTATCATACATTCGTTCCACATGCCCGAACCACCGGAATATTCCTTTCCTTACCTTCACCGACACTCTCTTTCAGACCAGCTCTCTTTCTTACTTCGGTACTACGAACGCGGTCCGCGAGCGTCACTCCGCAGATTTTGCGCAGTGCTCGCATCTCGACCGCGTTTACTCTACTTTCATGCTCTCTATTCCATGCCTAACTAACAGTGGCTTAAAATTGTTCTTTAAAAAAAATATCTAAAGGTGAGACAGAAAAGCAGTGAAAATGTACTTTACACGCACAAGTTTATATTTTGAAAATTGAGAAAAAACATTTTAAAGGTGATTACTGCAATATTTCATTTAACTTTAGTTTCATTTTAAGCCTATTTACATATATTGACGTCACGAAATTTAGCACCCCTCCCACCCCTTATCACACCTTGTCGACACCCTCTTAACGCGTGACGTCGTTTATCAATGAAGAAGAATAAGGGTAAGGGCCCTTTATTTTTCTTAACCTATTCGCATTTAGCCGATTTATTTTAAGATCATTTTGTTTACTCGAAACCAACCCACTTGAAACCCTTCCGCAGCTTAAAGTATAGCCATTCCCTACTTTACGGTAGATATGACCATTTTTTAGATATTTTATCGCACGTATATAAAAGCTTTAGTGTTAAATAGGGTAAAAAGTATGGGTAAATATATTTTATACATGTTTGTCGAGCGGTTGCGTTATAACCATTTTGGTGTTATTGATAGATATTTCTACGTTATGGTACAAAAATGTTCGTTGAATTTTGAACGAGAACTGGAAGAGTTTTCAAATTGTTCTTCCTTTCGTTTTAATTTGATTAATAAAATTTTATGTTGCTATTTCGCACCTCAACTAATCATTATATTGTTACAACTTTGACCCCCGACAAAGACGAATTTCACGAAGTACATTTTATTACCTGTCGGCATTTGAACTAATTGTAATACTTTTATGATCGTCTTCTTTTGTTCACTTATTTATTAGCATGCGTTTCTATAGAACAGCCCATTGTCCTATTGTAACCGCTCATTAGCATCATTAGCCAGGTGTTACAAGCTGATTCTAGGAACTTCGTTCCGCTTTGTCGGGCGGACACATTGCATTTGTGCAGTATAAAACGATAGCCTGATTGAGGGAGGGTGCAGTTCAGCGATATCTACGATCAAGGCGTGACGTGTGTACAATCGGAAACGCATTAGTGACGGACTTGCGCGTTTTATTGAATTACGACTTTCTGCATTACGTTTTGGATTTGTTGTGTTCGGTTATATTTGTACCTGTTTTATACGTGTTGTATAGTTCTAATAAACTCTATAATAATTTCAACGGCATTTTAATTCGAATCTCGCAACTCGTAACAATATTAATGCGCGAAGCAAAAACACAGCAAACGCCTTTTTACGAAAATTGCGCAGATGGGGGAGTATGAAATTTCGCACACTTGTCTAAATATATAACTAAAACCCACGTATATAGTGACTCATCACAATATATCAGGAACTATAATACCTATAGGCTTGAAATTTGGCCTGGATCTCCTTTTCGCTAAGTAGAGGTCAGCCAAGTACGGTAGTAGACGGCTTTCAGCTAGTAGTTTATATAGAGAAGGAGTGCAAAATGCTAATATTTATTTTAATTATGCAAAAAAAGCATTCATTAAAACAATCAATCATTATTTGTAAGAATGTAGTTTATATTATTTATACAGGTGTTACATGATTGTAGATGCACAGTACATTCTACCACATAGTGGTGTACAAAATTAATGAAATCAAATTTAACATTAAATCAACATAAATATTCTAATTTAAAAAAGTCAATTATCAAAGTTAATTAATCAAAAATACATTACACACACTTCCGTGTATTTGCCACACACACTCGCATATATACTGTTTTGTTTACTGTTCAAGTCAAATCAACAGTGTAGCCTTGGTGAAATCTTAGATTATAGAAATATAGTCTTTGACAACAGAACCTTAATTGATTTCAATTATAAGTATAACTAACTATAAATAGTTTTTGCAATATATTTTTTTTGCATATACTAACTACACAGAAGTATATACAATAATAGTAAGTAATGCAATAAAAGTAAGTAATACAATAATAGTAAGTAATACAATAATAGTAAGTAATACAATAATAGTAAGTAATACAATAATAGTAGGTACCGGCATTTCTGCGCGCGGCTTATAATGCAGAAAACAACACATCGTATTATAATCCTCTGACAAGAATGTGCCGTGTCTACAACGAATTTTCTATGAAGTACGATAAACTGGATATATTTAATGGAAAAGCGTTATCTTTTAAGCATTTGGTTAATTCCATATTGAAAAATCATACCCCGCCTACATCTTCAATATTTTAGTTACACATGTTGTGATTTTTTTATTTACTTATGTTTTCTCATAATAACGTATTATTAAAACAAATTACTTTTTCTTAGATTTAAGTATTTATTAAATAACTAGAGTTTGCCCCGCGGCTGCTCCTCGGGTTAACCTTTAGTGCGTGCCTCTTGTTTAAAGAGGCTACAATACAAGTTACATTATATTAAATTTTTATGTTATCGCTATGTGCCCCGGAAGATTTACTTCATTTTATACCGGAAGCTATCCCAACTCACGGATGACAAGTATCTATGTCAATTTTCGGTATATAATTATGTACACCAAAATGACCACATCGACCACATTGATCACATCGACCTACTCGATCACATCAACCTACTCGACCACATCGACCACATCGATCACATCGACCTCATCGAACACATCTATCACATCGAACTCATCGATCACATATATCACATCGAACTCATCGATCACATCGACCACAACGACCACATTGACCAAATCGGCCAAATTGACCACATCGATCATATCGACCAAATCAATAACATCGACCACACCCATCCTACATATATCTACATCCTACTTTCTGGTATAATCTTTATATAAATCTATCCCCAAACATCTTCCATTATCCGGGATAAAAATTATCCCTTGTCTCCGATATATCCCTCGATATTTAAATTGCATATATACTGAGTTTCAGCCAAATCGGTCAAGTAGTTTTTCCGTGAAAACGGAACAGACACTGTATCACGGTATTACCAATAGGAACGGAGCGCCAGTGAAGAATGTTTCAAAATCGGGAGGTTTTTATAACTTACTTTTTTTAACTATAACGCGGACGAAGTCGCGGGGAGAAGCTAGTCATTTATGAACGCTTTTAAAATATTTGGAGGCAAATGAGTTTGATAATATAACAGAGTAACTTGTTAAATATTTAAAATGCTTGAGCCAAATTGTCTGTACGGCGAGAGGCTCACAAAAGGAATTTGTGCCTTTCCAAAATTATTCGAGATTTGTTCAAAACCTCATTCAAATTTCCCTTCGTGTTTATTTAAAGGCACATAATTAAAATGGCGAGATTTTGCAGTTCTTGTTCATTTATAATATTAGCTGGCTATATTGTTTAATTCAAAACCAGTGCGGTAAAGATTAACAGTCTTACTTACATACCGACAAAGGTGAATGCACACCTGTCTGTCATAAGGCGCAGTTTATTACCTTTCCCTCATTCGGACTTCTTTTGTTTAAAATTTGCAATTAGACCTATAATGCCTATTGTTGTAGTACTCGTTTATGGCCGCATGTGTGCAGATTACGTTTTCTCGGCAAAAATTCCAGTCCACGCGGTCGAGTGTTGTATTGTATAGTCAGTATAAAACAATGCCTGAACGGGGGTTGAGGCAGTCGAGCGAGGATTACGATACGAGCAAGACGTACATTCGATGAGCGATATAGTGACGGACTTTGCGCATGTTATTGAATCATGCAATTTGTACTGGTAGTGTCTAGTAATATTTGTATCTATGTTATACGTGTTTGTATAGTTGCAATAAATTCTATAGTAACTCCAACGGCATTTTGATTCGAGTCCCGCTCACGTAACAATATTGAGCCTAGAGTATGCCGCTATAAAAATCTTGTGTTGTGTTCCGGCATTAGTGACCAGGTTCTAGGTTTCCTTAAAAGAAGAAGGTACAGTGGTATCTTTCATTATACTACAAGCCACACGTGTCCACATTACCCCCATTAACGGTACCCAACTTAAGGTAGTGCAAATGCGTTAAGCCTGACGCGGCGTGGTTTGGCCCGGTGGTACGGCAACTGGGAATAATTGTTACCAAGATCACTCGCTCATGGCCATGTGTAGGCACTTGACTAATTGCCTTTTAAGTGGTCTTCATAGTATAACATCAAGCGCTTTTGAAGACAAACGAATTTCACCGTTTTCTTAAATAAATTATTTAAGCCCTTGATTGTCCATGCACAATGAAGGTGTGTATTAATAAAATTAAGGTATTTTTAATACACTTTGGATAATTTTCATAAAAAGTATCCAAAGTGTTGACTCATGATATAAGCTAGCTCAATGTGGACTTTCATTAAAATCTGTTCAGTAGTTTTCATGTGATGTTATGACAGACGGAAAAATTGTATTTTAGAAGTCTGTTAGGCCGAATTATAACATTTTTCTCCTTTTTAAATTCATTGTATAAACTGAACTCCTCTACAGATTCATTATATTATAGATAACTAGCTGTCCGGGCAGACGTCGTCCTGCCCGGGAAAGCTTCAATCGATATGCCAACAGCAGCGCCACCAACCGGGTCCAATTGTGAACCAACTCAGAAATCTTCTCTTGCTCATGCACAACAACTTTGCTAAGGATCGTCACATGATCAAATGTATACTTTACGATTCTATAAAGGACATACAGACAAACATTAATTTTTATATATAAGATTGTAGAATTTATAGTAAGTAACACGTGTCCACGTCCTTATTACCCCCATTAACGGTACCCAACTTAAGGTAGTGCAAATGCGTTAAGCCTGACACGGCGCGGTTTGGCCCGGTGGTACCGCAACTGGGACTAATTGTTACCAAGATCGCTCGCTCATGGCCACGTGCAGTCACTTGACTAATTGCCTTAGAGTGGTCTTAGTGATGAGACGAAGCGCTTTTGATAGGGTTCGGTATTCTATTTAATATATTGATTATATCAGGAGCTTTAAGAACAGACGAGCGTGCATGACAAAGAACTATGAATGTCAAAGAAGCAAGTGAGGTGTGTAAGAATGGGCCTGTGTGGCGCTCTGTTGTTCGTGCCTACCCCGCAAGGGACCTGGCGTGAAGTTATGTATGTATGTATATTGATTATGTGCTGAGCAGTATACAGTGAGAGCAGTGTACGAAAGGATGTTTTTAACCAACTGCTAAAAGGAGGTTTTAATTCAAAAGAATATACTCCTGGGATGGTCCCATTGTCGCCAAGTCATTATCTGATGAGGAGTTTTTGGTGAGAACTGAAAGGAGATGTTGTGCTGCGCAGTTTTATTTTTTAAAAGTGTAAAATATCTCTAAATTGAACACTAGTTGTAGGATATTGATAGTTTTTGAGTAGTAATGTATTTTTGTAAAATATGTGAATTGTATAGTCAAATGTGGCCTTTAGAGTTGTCACAAGAACTCCGTTGAATGGCTATAATTGATAACCTACAGTTCAACTGAACTATACATAGGCTTAAAGAAAATGAAGAAACTATATTGTAATCTAAAATCTGGCTTAAAGGCCTAGCTTACAAGCCATAAACCTAAATAAATAAATAATTATCTGATGAGTGGATCCCAGCAAAAGTTTTATGTTTGGCTTTCTAAATCTGTTCAAGTATTTGCGTAACAAAAAAGTAAAAAATAACAAAAATGTCTACAACATCTTGAAGGTGTAGAAAATACAGTGTAAACTCTATATAACGACACTGAAGTGACTGTTCATTTTATGGCGTTATAGAGAGTCGTCGTTAAATGTCTGTTATTTTTATCTGACGTCTTTTGCTGCACCAGTAATTTTATTGTATTTCTTTTACTTATTTTATTCATATCGTGCGATATTGAGGCATCTTGGTGATAAAGGAAGTAGAAATTTCGGAATTTCTTAGAAATTTGTTATGCATGATCCCGACATTCGAGCTTATTACGACCTGGGATAATTACGCGACAAAAGAATGTACACGCAGCTTTTACTAATTTTGGCAACTTAAAAGGTACTTTTTCTTACTTAATTGTTGTCGTTATTGAGAGTGCGTATAATGCTATATACCGTGTATCATTGTATGGAAGACAAGCTTAAACAACCAAAGCCAAGTGATTGCGACGCTTAAGGGAGTTTATCGTTATATCGAGTGACGTTACATGGAGTTTACGCTGTATTTATTTTGAGTTATTTATAAAGTATTTTCACCATATCTCATGTATTAAGCACAAAGGTTACCTGAATAGACGTACTCCAATAAAACTACACCGAAAGTGCATTATTTGCATTGATAGCGATCTTCCCACGGTTTCCAAACACTTGGGGTACGCCCTCATCCGTGACCTGCATTCAACTTATAATTGACCCATTGGTGGGGCATTTCTTTAATTATTCTTTGTATGTATTAAGTGAATTAGAATAGGATGTCTTAATGTGTACAATACCTGACAAAATAACCTACCATTGTTGTTGAAGAAAAGAGGAGTGAATTTGCTACACGTGCGCAAAAGGTTTGCCGATAGCCTCATGTCACGCGACGATGGTCTGTAGGGTTAACAAAAAAGCTTACATAAATAGTTTGTGATATTGAAATAACCGCTTTTTACTACGTGCATATGAATATGGTACATACACCAAAATAACATTTTTACAATTTTTGTGTGTCTGTTTTGCTGTTTGTTCCGGCTAATCTCTGAATTGGCTGGACTGATTTTGACGGGGCTTTTATTGGCAGGTAGCTAATGTAATAAGTAGTGACTTGGGCTACTTTTATTTTAGAAAATTCTTTTAATTTGGAATTATGACGATTTTCAATCACCACGCGGGAGAGACCGCGGGGCGCAGCTAGTATACAATAATAGTAAGTAGTCGTCGGCAAACCTTCTGCGCGCGAGTTATATATAGTTCTTCACTTCTGATCATCATCATCAATATAAATAAATAAAATTGAAGTGTCTGTTTGTAATGTCGGAATAACAGCTTTTTACTAAATGCAAGTATGAAAGTATGAATATGAAAGTATATACGGTAGTCATATAAAAAAAAACATTTTTTTAAATATTTGTCTATCTGTTTGGTTCCGGCTAATCTTTGAAAAGACTGGACCGATTTTAATGAAATTTAGTATGCTGGTAGCTTATATCCCTAGTCAACATATAAGATACTACTGATCCCGAAATATTAATGAGTTCCCGTGGGATATTTAAAAAACCACACAATGCGGACGAAGTCACTGGCATCGGCTAGTGTATACATATAATTCGATGAGTGCAAGAGCCCCAATTTCCCATGGCTATCTGTAACGCGATCCCATGGGAAACGGCGTTGACCGCAAAGCGTATTTCTCTCATACTGTGACACCCCATTGATTCACGGCTGTCTTGAAAAAAAAGTAGATCGGTACAAACCTGTTGTCTAAACAAAATTTATTAAGGCTTATCGCACATTGACGATGGTTTGGTAGATGATAAATGTTACAGTACTGTTAGTGGAGGATTTATACAACTAGATGGTAGAGTATTTGCTCCGTAATTGTAGCACCTTTAGTGTTGAAAGAAATAATTCCTAAATAAGTAGAAATAATTCTATATAAATAAATGAATTTGACATACTTCTCTCTTTTCTTTCACCATATCCCAATTAATTGGGGTCGGCACAACATGTTGATATACTTGTGTTCGGTGCTTGGCTAGTATAAGGTAGGCAAAATATCGCTCCCTCAATTTTGCTGTCTACCCCCTTTCTGTGTGAGGCGATGGACAATACAGAGCAGGGTAGGAGTAGTCATTGAACAGTTCTGTCGACGTTTTATCGAGACAACAACGCGCGCTGCGCTCGTTTTATTTAATAACTTTATACTTATTGTGATTACTGGCCGTGCCAAGAACTTACTATATGTACCTAGACTTTGTTAAAAGTGTTAGCTCTAAGGTGGAGCTTGGTGCCGTTTTCTGTTCCTGTGTGTAACCTAAACCGAGTCAGGAGAGGGCCGATCTCAAAGTTGGTGGAGCTTCTACTTTTCTAGTTCAAGGATATATGGCATCTCTCTCATACATACATACATACATAACTTCACGCCAGGTCCCTTGCGGGGTAGGCACGAACAACAGAGCGCCATTTACACACCTCACTTGCTTCTTTTACATTCATAGTTCTTGTCATGCACGCTCGTCTGTTCTTAAGGCTCCTGATATCACCTTCTGCTAGTACACGATCAATTTGATCATGGAAGGTGTGTCGTGGCCTTCCGCGACTTCTGCATCCATCCACTTTTGCATTGTATATCTGTTTAGTCATTCTTTCATCATACATTCTTTCCACATGCCCGAACCACCGGAGCATTCCTTTCCTTACCTTCACCCCGACACTCTCGTTCAGACCAACTCTCTTTCTTACTTCGGTATTACGAACGCGGTCCGCGAGGGTCACTCCGCAGATTTTGCGCAGTGCTCGCATCTCGACCGCGTTTACTCTACTTTCGTGCTCTCTATTCCATACCCAACTCTCGCTTCCATACGTGAGCGTAGGAATTAAAATTAAATTAAATTAATTATTAGTGAAATTAAATTAAAATTTGAATTAAAATCTCTCATACAGTCCATTAAAAACTCAGCCAACATTTTATCTGTGGACTACAGCGCCCCGCAACTTGTGTGCGTAAATTAATATAGTATACGCGTCTAACCTCTGGAAACTATCCCACGTTTGTTCATACTAATTCGGCTTAATACTGTGGTTCTCGTTACACACTGAGGCGCAATCGGCGACCTGTTCTAAAACTGGCTTCCTTTAGCAGGCTTCTCTTTGCTAGTCTCCATCTTTCTATTAATGGTCAATGGAGATAATTTATATTTTTTTCACAAATTTACACCAAGAATTTGTCACCAATTTTCCTAAGTGGCGTAACTATAAGAAGCGTAGATATCAAGCGCGCCCCAGTTTAACATTTTAACATTGTTCAGCGGGAAATTTTATGTGAAAATTATTCATCTCGCAGTGAAAATTTCTAGAAAGTTCTGAACTAGACCAAGTTTAAGTCTAACTTATAACATCTATCTTTATTTATTATTACGAAATTGTAACACCAGCCGTCTGTACAGCTTCATTGGAGAATTATTATTCGAAAGATTAGAAAAAACTTTATGGATAAAATAGGTATTGATTCTAGAAAGTTGTGTGTTCAGATCGCGTCGAGGTTACCAGTTTAGTGAAGAAGTGACCCATATATGATGGAGGTGCGAGATGGAATTCTCTTACGATGAGCAGTAAACGTGTAACCCAGTACATTTGTCCCGTACAAAATACATTTGAACTGATACGGCTGAAAATTTGAAATGTACTACTTCAAAATTTTTGTCGCTTTTGAGTAAAGACTCAAAAGTAATAGAAAGGACGGAACGAGGCTTATGCTACATCAGTACAATAACACCTGTACGGATATTGACAAAGAGGGATAACATGACTATGTCATAGTACGACTGTTAGCAAAATGAGGTGACCAAGGCCGAACACATCCGATACTACACGAACATTTCCGAACTAGTTTTGAAAAGGACAAATGAGGGATTGACGTTCACCGCTTCACCAGCCTCATCGCTTCAAATGTACTACCGCGGTACAAACCATACAAATCTTCTCGCCTCATCTGAAGTGATACATTGGACTGGTTCAGTACACAATGTCATGTGACTCTTACAAACTCATTTTAAAATCATGTCCTACCCAACTAGTCCCTAATGTAGAATTTTGTATATATTGTTTGTACGTGTCGGGAATCGTTTGCGACCTCAATAATTGCACAGCGCCATCTAGTGTTCATCTATTTATCCATGAAAAATATTGTTACCACTTAGGTTCCGACAAAAACAGATTCCACTCCTAATCTGTATAAAAACACATTTTATTACTTGTCGGCATTTGAACTAATTGTAATTCTTCTTGAATCGTCTTCTTTCTTTTACTTATTTATTGGTATACGTTTCTAGAGAATAGCCTATTGTTCCATTGTATTCGTTTACGGCTGCTTGCTTGTTGAATCATTAGCCAGATGTTGCAGATTACGTCCGTCGTTACGTCGTCAGTTTTTGAGATATAAAACGACAGCCTTATGGAGAGAAGTGGAGGTCAAGCGACGGTTACGATACGGGCGTGACCTGCTTACATTCGGGAATCTATTAGTGACGGACTTTAAGCCTTTTATTGAATTACGACCTTCTGCATTAGGTTTGGATTTCTTGTGGTCGGTTATATTTGTACCTGTGTTATAGGTGTATGTATCGTTCTAACTAAATATATATATAAATAATTAAATAAATAAAACAAAACCTAAACCACGTAACGGATTTTAAGCAATTTGGAGGTTGATAATTTTTCACTGAAGGTTCTGTACAGGTGATTCCGTTGTAGCCAAAATGGTTGCGGAATCCAAATTTTGAGTCAGTGAAAAGCTCAGATCCAACATCGTGGAAGAAATACGATATTAATCCCATGTTAGCCCTTATTTTTTAGCGAGCTCCCGATACTTTCACTCCCGGCGCTTTAGCACAAAAAAGCTCTTATATTTCCATTCATTTTCAACTTAAAGCTCACTCCAGAGCTTTATATCGTTTGTTTTTTCAGATGAACGTTGAAGCCTACTTTAATGTTAAACAACTTTCATGTCTAGTTTTTACTTAATACATTAAAAACCTGGCTTGTCTGCTTTTTGAGTGCTGGGATTTATGAGTGGATGACTTTTTAATGTATTTAATGGTGGATTATCTAATATTATTGTTGTCATTGTTTAAGTGCTTTATAAAGTTCAAACCGACCTTCACATTAGTTTTAATATAGTCCTGTAAGAAGATATAATTTTTGTAACAAAAACAAATCCGATTTCAAATCAAACTAAACCAAAAATAGCATAAAAACAACAATAATTTTGTAAAATATAATATTTTTTTTATATTTTACTTCACAACCATTTCAAGATGTTGTAGAGATTTTTTTTGCTTTTTGGTTTAAAGTCAGTTTTTTATTTTCTAAAGTAGTTGTGTAATGTCTAGCGCACGGGTCCCAAACTCAAGGGGCGCGGATCTGAATCCTGGCCAGAAGAAATTTACCACTTAAGCAGTTTTCTGACCTAACGTGCATACTGTTATAATTACCACGTGCTAACAACGGTGAAGGAAAACATCAAGATGACCTATGTGTCAAACGTGGCGGGTATATATATATATATATATATATATATATATATATATATATATATATATATATATATAGGAACGGAGAAAGAATACAATTTTCTGCGGGTAGGGCATTCACACGACTGGACGACTGCCATCCCTGGTCTAAATTATGTCGCCATAACAACCTGGGGCTATGTTCCGATATTAGAGCCTAGGTTCCACTTTCCCTTTTGAGAGCTGCAGCACATTGCTAGCACCTTTGGTTGTATAAATGTCCATAGGCCATGGTAACCGCTTTCCATCAGGCGGCCGTCTGCCTGTCTGCTGAACTCTTGCAATAAAAAGAAATGTATGTCTAATTTTGTTATTGGTGACTTGGTAACTAAACTTACGTAAATACGTTAAGGAAAAGTTCAGAAAAATACCTGAAATAATTTAAAGTAACTTCGGGGAAGAGCAATTGCTGTAACAAGGAAATTCGCTTTTTTGAACTTATACCATCATATTTTCTTAAATGTAAAAGGTAGAAAATTACTTTACGGCGTTACTGTTTTTACAAACTTTTCTCATAACTATTGTGTGCGATTTTTTTTTAAAGTATATCTTGGTGTAAAATTTACGTGGGGAACAAATGTCTAGCCATGCCGCCTCCGCCAGGTCCCGGTCGAAGGGGAAGGCCCAAGAAATGCTGGCTTGACGTCGTGAGGGATGACATGCGTGCCAATGGTCTCAAAACGGGGGATGCTGAAGACCGCGCGAAGTGGAGTAGGAAAAGTAGGAAAGCGGACACTGGGCGTCGGAGTGAACGCTCCGAACGCAACCGGGATTTTACGCTCGGATGATGATGATGATGATCTTGGTGTAAAATGTAATGTCTCTGTTATAACTGTCAACCGACTCTCTCGTTTCATTCACCGTATCCCAATTCATTGCGGTCGGCACAGTATTATGTCTTTTCTTTCCACACTCCTCTGTTCTGACATACATCTTCTGTCACATCAAAAATTATCATATCATCCTTCACACTATCCATCCACGCAACTGTCAACCGACAAAAAAAAATTATATGTGTGCAATTCAGACACGACAGAAGTGTACCTTCAGAGTAGTACGAGAGGATGAGATAAATAGTATCAGGAGTATTAGGACAACAAAGGAACACCCTGTTGTATATGTATTGTGTATATATATAATGATTATTCATTAACCAGGTGTTACGGATTTTAAAGTACAAGCTGATTCTAGGAAATTCGGTCCACGTCGCCGGGCGGGCATATTGCATTTGCGCAGCATAAACCGAGCGAGGACCACGATTAAGACGTGTGTACTACAATCGGGAAACTAATTGTGACGGACTTTGCGCATTTTATTGAATTACCATTTTCTGCATTACGTTTGGATTTGTTGTGTTCGGTTATATCTGTACCTGTGTTATACGTGTTTGTATAGTTCTAATAAACTCCATAGTAATTCTAACGGCATTTTAATTCGAGTCCCTCAATTCGTAACAATATGTAAAGATTAGTAATTTTTATTAAGAAATTGCATGTAATTAAACGATGGTCAAATTAAGACCACTGGTCGTCCACTAGTTTATAAGAAAGCACGTAATTTGAACACCGTCTAAACTGGGCTTTAAAAACAATTTATCTCGAGCAAAAACGTGCAGCGTTTAAACTAAAACCTAATTATAAATTCAAAGGCCACCCTCAAAGGGGCGAGTGATGGGGATGAAACGGGGGTAGATATAGGATAAGTCAAACTTCCGTTCCGCGAGATTGTTTTCAAGTTTTCCCAACTTAGACCGTTTCTCCACCGAGGGACCTACTCAATTATTTGCAGAGATGACTTACATCACTTTTTATTTTGTGTCCCCCCCCCCGCGTTATGATTTATTTACCACTTTGGGAGATGTTATTTTTGATTGCGGAAAATTATTTTTCAAAGTTCATCTTGGGATTTATCTATATATAATATATTGTTACGAGGTGCAGGACTCGAATTAATGCCGTTGGAATTATTATAAAAATTATTAGAACTATACAGACATGTATAAAACAGGTACAAATATAACTGGACACAACAAGTACAAACGCGTAATAACACGCGCAAAGTCCGTTACTATATAACTTATCGAACGTACACGTCTTGCTCGTATCGTAATCCTCGCTTGACTGCTTCACTCCTCCGTTCGAGCATTATACTAAACTTTACAATACAGCAATCGACCACGTGGACTGAATTTTCCAAGAGCAAATAATCTGCACACCTGCGGCCATAAACGAGTACAATAACAATAGGATTTTTTCCTCAATTACAAATTTAAACACTAAGTAAACAAAAGAAGTCCAAACGAGGTGTGTCGGGCTGGCAGCCATATTGTGTCGGTGCAGCAATGGCCCCATGAAGATATTGGCAGTCTAGCGAGAACCACGATCAAAGCAAAACGTGTACATTCGATAAGCTATATAGTGACGGACTTTGCGCGTGTTATTGAATCGTGCAGTTTATACTGGTTGTGTCTAGCTATATTTGTTGTTGTTTAGTTCTAATAAATTCTATAGTAATTCCAACAGTATTTTAATTCGAGTCCGGCACTCGTAACACTATTGTAAGCGCCCATGTGTCATCTACCCAATAGCCATGAATTTCTAGCACTAGTTACATCTTTAATTATGTTTTTCTGATTTGTTCTAGAACGAGCGGTCGTATGTCGGAGAATGTGCTGTCGTTCAAAGCTGATGCTTCTGATAACAAGGCGCGGTACACCTGTGAGGCGAAGAACGTTATGATCAGCAACACCCTGAAGGCCGAGATAGACCTCACTGTTCTCTGTAAGTATACCTTGGTTACCTCACACTCTTCTCTCTAAGTATTTCTTGACGGCATCTGTTGTTCAACGGGCTAGGCCTTTGCCAGCCTATGTCACTGCAACGCAGAGGTTCCGGGTTCGATTCCTGGTATAGTAAATTTCGGGAACGTATTTTCTCCGTTATTTACTATGGTCTGGGTGTCTGGGGTCGGCCCCAAGTAGTTCGTTGTATAATACCCATAACACAAACGTAACTTGCTTAATTTGGGGATATACAATGTGTGTGTTTGTCTGCCGATTATTATTATTAATATTTGTATGTCTTGGAAGACCACGGACCATAAGAATGGCCCGGACTTTTGGAGGGCTTGCGTGGGGCCATAGGAAGGCCAACACGTAGAGGCCCCTTGACAAGTTTAATGGAAATGTGGCGTGACACTGACCGGCGATTATCCCTGTCTCCACCATATAGTAATGTACCCAAGGACAAGCCCCGGCCAGTGCAGGACTATTGTGGGAAATGAGGACATAAAGTACCAGGCTATTGGGGTGAACTACTAGCGGTACTAGTGGTCTGAGAATATGGGGACTATGGCGTCTGTCCGTCGCAATGTTCAGGGAACATGGAAAAATGGGCAGACGGTGACTCGCCACTCCCTGCATGGGCCCCAAAAAATGTTATTATTATATTGTATGTCTTTCAAGACCACTTATTATTATTATTATATAATTCATTGTTGTTATTGATGAGTTCAGCAGACAGGCAGGCGGCCCACCAGAAAGCGGTTATCATCGCCTATAGACATTTATGACACCAAAGGTGCTGCTGATCTCTTAAGGGAGACTGGGATCTGGGCACTGATGCCGGTACACAACTCAAGGTTGTGATGACGGCATACTCTAGACCAGGGGTGGTAGACATCCAGTCAGGCAAAGACCCTGCCACCTGGCTGTAGATTGTTATGTCGCCTCTTACAACAGGCCGCCCGGCTGCAGGAAATTGTATTCTTTCTCCGCTACTGCACGGATGGTAAAAAGGGGTACAATGTTTTTTTCTTCACGTTTTAATATAATATTAATTGCAATATTTCATTTCATACATCCTGGTTTTTGTGTTGTATATAAATGTAAATTTAAAAAAATAGCCAATATAATATTCTTAAGTTTTCGAGAGTTGTACACATAAAAAACTACGTTTCAACGGTTTTAAGCGCGGTAATTTGTTTGATCTTTGTTATTCTTTTATTTTTATTTTTCCTTTCACCCATTTTAATATTATATAAAATTAGTTTTAGGCATGTTTGCTGAAGAATTTCTTGCGCCGCTTCTTCTCTTCAAGCCATAACATGTTGCGAAGCGGTGGTAAATTACAGGCTCCCATAGCGTAAATAATAGCCTCAAACAAAAAAACTAAATAATTAAAATGCGGTAGGCTAAATAAAACTTTAACAATACTTGTTGACACTTGACATCATTGTCTTCCGTGATCACGGCCATTGAAAAGTTGCCGAAACTTCGGAACAACAAAATCCTATAAATTACCGCGCTAAAAACCGTTGAAACGTAGTTTTATTATGTTATAGCCAATATTCCAAAATAATTCACAGTTTCATTTACTCTTGAGACAAAATCGCTATTGTAATATCCAGGGCATCAAAACCACTGTTTACCAGTGTAATGGCAAAGCTGCCAGTCTAAAAGCTTCTTTTTCACACCATGGCTCTCGTGTCGATTTGTGTTGCTATGCGAACTATGTGCACATTCCCTATAGCTTGTACTTTGTTAACAAAGCTCATAAGTTAACAAATCAAGTTCTGTGATCGTCCGACCGTTTTGTTTTCCTCGGAAGATCCCTCTGGATGTTCCTGGACGTCCCCCTCAAACTTAGGAACGTCGGCTGATTTGGCAGCGTCACGGGATACCTGTGTCTTTGTAAATAAACAATGAGTGAGATTTCCTTAACGGCCTTTTTAGTGTGGCGTAAATGATAGGAGGTAGCGTGGCGGGTTCATAAGATTTAGCAGTTTATGAAGGCATAAATGATTTTATTTGCTACTGAATATATTCTCGTATCTGTCTTCTTCTTCTGCATACGGGTGGTTTCCGCAACTCGACGTCAAGGCGCCTATTTTGCTTGCGAGGGTAAATGAGAGGTTACTCTATCCAGCCCAGCTCCTCCAGGAAGTCCAGCAGTTTCTTAACGTCGCTGCAGACTTCACGGAGCTATTGCTGTCACGATGTTTTTGACGTTTAGGGAATTACATACGTTTGCGCCATCTCTTTAGTTATATTCGTGTACCTCACGGAAAAGGTGACTTTTGGCATAATAACTATACTAAACGTTGACGCAGGATATTAAATAGCTGGGGATCCCGCGGACTTCCCCCCCTGTTGATGAAGAGGGTGTCCTTCCCCGCAGGATACCCTAAGTTCGTCGACAAGCGTTGGGGCGTCACTGATGTAGTACCTATTGGTCCAGTTCCTGTGGCGCCCTGTAAAAGCGTGTGAGCTAGGGGCGCAGGTTAGGTTTAGTGGGTAGTTTGAAGGCCGACCATCCCCCTTGCCCTCCGTTTGGAGGTCATGGCATACGGTCGATCAAGAGTCCCACACATCCCTCGGCGAGCCTTTCCCCCAGGCCCGAGGATGGTGTCCCAAGAAAAGACATTCCTCCTGCGTCATAAAAAAGACCTGTTAAGTAGTTTTCATGTGATAATATAACAGACAGACTGTTACTACTATTGTCATCTGGTAAACAACAATGAATTTACTATAAAAAATTATTAAAAATGAAAAGATTGCAACAAATCAAAGAAACCCTTTCATTAATGAAAGTTAAATACCATTTATTTTCCAATGAACAGCAGGAAGTGATTGATACATTTGAAAAATCAACTTATTTACCTACATATTTTCTTTTTTAAACTATTTAAGAGCGGTCCGGATTGTCGACGATCCCGAACTTATAGACGGCTTAGAACCTTTAAGTCTCAGAAGAGACGTAGGCGCTCTCAGCGCGTTCTACCGTCTGTATAATGGGGAGTGTTCTGAGGAGCTGTTTGGTTTGGTACCTACATCGCCATTTCACCACCGCACTGCTCGCCGGCGACTGGAAGTTCATCCACACTTCCTTGACACCTGGAAGTTATCCACTGTACGTGGCGCTCGCTCTTTTATGCCATATGTGAGCAAGCTGTGGAATGAGCTCCCTCCTGCGGTTTTCCCAGAGCGCTACAATATGGGGCTCTTCAAAAAGGGCGTAAACAGATTTTTAAAGTCTCAACGAGGTAGGCAACGCATCGGCTCCCTTAGTGTTGCAGATGTCCATGGGCGACGGTAGCCACTTGCCATCAAGTGGACCCGTCTGCCAGTTTGCCTATACGCAAACATAAAAAAAAATATCTTAAAAATTATCACTAGGTGGAAACTACTTCGCGAGCCCTCCTCAATTTTATTATTTATAATTGTATCATTTATATCTTTCGCTTTTGACATTTAATTTATTCTGTTTTCTTGACATTGTTTTATTTCTGTTTTTATTTATATAACGAATCATACATACATAACTTCACGCCAGGTCCCTTGCGGGGTAGGCACGAACAACAGAGCGCCATACAGGCCCACTCTTACACACCTCATTTGCTTCTTTGACACTCATAGCTCTTGTCATGCACGCTCGTCTGTTCTTAAGGCTCCTGACATCACCTTCTGCTAGCACACGATCAATTTGATCATGGAAGGTGTGTCGTGGCCTTCCGCGACTTCTGCATCCATCCACTTTTGCATTGTATATCTGTTTAGTCATTCTTTCATCATACATTCTTTCCACATGCCCGAACCACCGGAGCGAATAACGAATCAATTAATTTTATACTATTTGTAATGCACTTAAATATTTGTATGACCATGTGTAGGTCAAATACAGTGACGACATCTGACTTTTCTACCATCCTGGTTATATCCTGTATTTTTACAAATAAAATTTAATTCATTCATTCATTCACTGATATGATACCTACACTATTCAACCATATTTTATTGGTGATCTAATCGCCAAATCTTATGACCGAGACCGCAAGATATTCGAATTACTGTGCTCTTTGACAGGCAGCTATTCTGATAGGGTTACTTTGTCAAAGGATTTGAGAATTCACGAAAACTAGGGGGCGGTTTAATCAAACTACTCAAATATAGACCTTAATATATCGAGAATTGGGTATATTGTTAACCATATCATATCTAAGAATGGAGAGTTTATCTAGTTCATTGAACTTAGTGGTAGTTAGTCTCTTTGTGACAATTACAATTATGCTGTTGTCGTGATATAGCGTATTTCAATTCAAAATTCTAACTTTGCGCAAGCGAAGCTGTGGAACAATGTCTGACTAATATTTAAGAGCTAACCCTATATAAATGTTTTTATATTTTAACAATCCAGATCTAACTTGTATAAGGTAAAATTTTAACATTTTTACTGAAGAAGTACAAGAATTTTGGCATTTTTTAAATATATTTTTTATGTATCATAATTTTTGTTAGTTCATGGAAATTATTTTCTCAACAATATATTAACTCAAAAATAAAGCGTGATAATTTTTTAAATATCTCCAAACAGTTTTTTTGTAAAAGAAGTGGCGTCAACATGCCGCAACAACTCTTCAAGCGACAACATGTTGCGAAGCGGTGGTAAATTAGATTAGACTCCCATAGAGTAAAGAAAAACCATAAATAAAATTAAAATTAGAATAATTGAAATGAACAAGTTGGCGGTTGGTCTGCCGTGATCACGGCTACTGGCAAGTGGCCGAAACGTCGGAATAATAATAAAAAAAATACCACACTTAAAACCGTTAGAACGTAGTTTTACTGTGTAAACAGGTCGCGAAAACTTAGGAAATATTAGATGTAGGTATATAGGCGATAGGCGATGCTTGACGCTGTTTTTAACTACACCTTAGGATGGGAGGATGTAGTATGAATTTGGATTTTGCCCGGTGGTAGGGTATTTCCTCGACTGAATGACTACCACCCCTGGTCTAGAGTAAGCCGCCATGACAACCTTGTGTTGTGTACCGGCATTAGTAATCAGGTTCCCATCTGTCTTAAGAGAGCAGCAGCGCATTTGTAGCACCTTTACTGTTGCAAATGTCCATAGGCGATGGTAACCATTTTCTTTCAAGTGGTCTGCCTGTCTGCTGAACTTCTGACATAAAAAAGGAAAGATTCTATATACGTATTTTGTAACTGGTTGAACTTTTTAACGGGTTAACAGGCCTTGTGTGTGCGAATGAAGAATGTGTAGGATGGGCTCTTAATGAAATGCAAAACAGAACGCTCTGTTTTCTTTCATTTTCAAAATACTCGCCCACAAACCTACCCGAAATTAAATCGAAACCAATTCGGATCGTTAAAATATATTAATTCAGCCTACACCCGAACGGGCACGGCGATATGATAAGAGTCGGAACTCCGAAACTCGTTACCAACTTCCAATTTATTTGACATTTATTCAGAGTCCGGGAAAGTTTTAATTTCGCACCGAATCGAACTCATTGACGCCACTACGCCCCCTGTATTATTTGGGGCGTAGCAGATTGCGTCGTGGAACTTCGCAGATAATCGCAGCGCTTTTATATTATAATATTCTGGCTTAATAATAAAATCTAATCTTTGAAAATTTAACCCTGAAGGGGTTCAACAAGGTAATGAAAATTTATAATTTTCAAATCAAAATGCACAAAATTATATATACCTATTTCTTGTTAGAAAAAATGTACACATGTATCGGTAGAAATTCAATCCCTAAGAGTTTATGAAGGTGTAGAAAGTTTGTTCAAACATTGACTATTTAATACTACGCGAGCGAAGCCACGAATTACAACAGTTCGTAATAATTGACTTGACTGTAAATTAACCTGATATTATTCGACATCGTTAAACTTAACTTTAATTTAAATATGAAGAATAATAATTATTTTTTAAGATTTAAGTATTATATATTTCAGAACTTGTTCCATATGAATAACAATTTAAAATTAAAATATGTCACATTCTTAAAATGAAATTAGGTTAAAAATTGAGTAATATTGAGGCAAGCCGCGTTATTATTAATACCGCGGGGTATTAAACTCCAGTGTAGAACCTCCGCGGCGTCATCAGTCACCATATTCATAGCCTCAATAAAACACATTGATTATTATTGAAACAAGAACTTTAAAAAATGAGTTGTAATTATTATGTAGTATTTTCTACTTGATGAAATTATTATATGATTGATTTCAAAACGCAATATATATATATATATATATATATATATATATATATATATATATATATATATATATATATATATATATATATATATATATATATATATATATATATATATATATATATATATATATATATATATATATATATATATATATATATATATATATATATATATATATATATATATATATATATAATAACATAACATTTTTGGGGCCCATGTAGGGAGTGCCGAGTCACCGTCTGCCCATTATTCCATGTTCCCCGAACATTGCGACGGGCAGACGCCATATTCCCAGACCCCTAGTACCACTAGCAATTCACCCCAATAGCCCGGTACTTTTTGTCCTCATATCCCACAATAATCCTCCACGGGCCGAAGCTTGTCCTTGGGTGCATTATGTTACGATGTAGATAGGGATAATCGCCGGTCAGTGTCATGCCACATTTATATTACATTTGTCTAGGGGCCTCTACGTGTTGGCCTTCCCATGGCCCCAACGCAAGCCCTCCAAAAGTCCGGGCCATTTTTATGGCCCATGGTCTTGAAGACATACAATAGTAACAATAAAATGATTTATTTGTCTCAAAAATAAGTAACAATCTTAAAGTTATTTCTACACGCTTCAAATATTTTTCAACAGCTAAGTTCAAATAATGTTATTACTGATGTGAAATTCTTTAAATAGCTTCATGTTATAAAGAAACGATTGTTATCATGTTTTAAGAAAGATAATATGTCCCGAGTTAAAGTCGTTGTTAAGCGTATAAATCTGTACGGCCCCTAATCGTTTTGTCCGCTTTCCGTTTAGAAAAACTTTCCGTTGCAGAATAAAATATAATACACAGAAATCGATCATTACGTTTCCTGAACAATTAAGAAAATACAATCAATGAAATCAGAGGTACTATTCTTAAGAAGCCATTTACGTATAATTTTGTGTGTTTTTTTATTGCAGGAGTTAAGTAGATAGGCAGACGGCCCACTAGATGGAGAGCGGTTACCATCGACTACGGACATTTGCAACACCAAAGGTGCTACAAATGCGCTGGTGCTCTCTTAAAGAAGACTGGAACCTGGTCGCTAGTGCCGGAACACAACTCAAGGTTGTTATGGCGGCATACTTACACCAGGGGTGGTAGCCATCCAGTCGTGCTAATACCCTACCATCTGACTGTTGGTTGTTTTGTCCCCTCTTACGACCGGCCGCCCGGCCGCAGAAAACTGTATTCTTTGTACATTCCTTTGCTTGTCAGTCCACAAACTATGAAGGCTTCCTTAGAGGGCAGTATTAGGCTTGGTTTACACTATAATACGTCATAGTGTATATCGAGCTTTAGTATTTGCCATAAAAGCTCGTAATAAAACTTCAAAGTTCATACACCTTGCCTTGACTTTTTGAAATAAATACATTTTTATTTTTATTTTTATTTATTTTATTTTATGATATATATATATATATATATATATATATATATATATATATATATATATATATATATATATATATTGTTACGAGTGCGGGACTCGTATTAAAAATGACGTTGGAATTACTATAGAATTTATTAGAACTTAACAAACAATAATAACACAAGTACAAATATAACTTAACACAATCAGTTCAAACGTAATGCGCTATTCAATAACATGCGCAAAGTTTGTCACTATATATAGGTTATCGAATGTACACAAGTCTCGCCTTGATCGTGGTTCTCGCTAGACTGTCCATCTCTCCATTGGGCCATTGCTTTATAAAGCACCCATGCAATATGTCTACCTGGTAAGCGTCGATGCAATTTCCCAGAAAACGTAATCCGCACACCTGCCTAATTATGCCTGCGAACGACCATAAATGAGTACAATACACAATAGACTATTTTCTAATTACAATTTTTAAACACAAAGTAAACAAAAGAAGATAGTCATTAGGGGCAGCTCAGCCAAATTGTAGGTTCTTTGACTGCCATGTTTCACAAAAACATAGTTAAAAGATATATTTCTATTTCAGTTGCGCCCTCCCACGTCACTATCTCCGGACCTTCAGAAGCGAGGGTTGGTGATCCAGTACCCCTGACCTGCAGCACAGCACCATCCAACCCAGCAGCCGATATCAAGTGGGTGGTTCTGGGCAAGAATCATAAAGAAGCCAGTAATAGGACTGTCATATCTCCTGAAGGTACGTACCAGCTGGTTTGGTTCAGAATCCTTGCGTGTATTTAAAAGGCATGTAGACTCTTGACTACCTGTAGCAAAACCTTAGGTGAGTAGCGGCACATCAGACCTGACTCCGGGGGCCAAGGCAAGGCCCCGCACCTCCGTGCTTGCCTTAGCCAGCCGGCACGGAATAGAGTTCGCTAAAGCCAAGACTCAAGCTCCAGGGGTGGTAGTGATAAATGACTTAACGTTAGAAGTAACTTTAGCAACCTGCAGTTCACCTCTCTACACTCTTTAGCCACTCACAGCTATGTTGCTCCCGCGTTCTATGGCATTTTTTGGGGTCCATGCAGACAGTGGCGAGTCAGCGGTTGCCCATTTCTCCATGTTCCCGAACATTGCGACGGAAAGACGCCATAGAAAGACATTTAGTGGAGGTCCACCCATTTCAGGGTGTACTCTAAATGGGCATTGTTAGTGTATGAAACTGGGTCTTGGTTGACCAAAATATCTTGAAAACGTTACTCCTGTTCTAGGTGGCTGGATAACGACGTCGAATATCACAGTGGTGGTGGAACCTGACAGAAGGTCCATCGTAGTCGTCTGCCATGGGATCAACGGCCAACTGACCGAAAACGTCGTAGCCACCCACACCATCAACGTGCTATGTGAGTAATAATTCAAATTCCATGAATCAATCGATCTCTATTTGCAAAAACATAGATACATTAATTTGTCATTTACATGACGTGCAAATACTTACACTCACTAAATGTTTTGAAGCTATAGCCCTTGACTTATGTTGTTTGATTATCATACATGATGGAGGAAGTGAATAATATTATTTTTTTATTAAACAGTAAACGAAGTAAACATGTTAATGTTTGACGGAAGTAAAAACATCGTTCAACAGGATACATGTGAAATTGAAATTCAGAAAAATCAACATACAAAGTTTTCGTATGAAACATGAAATATGCCTCTAGCGTTCCCATCAATCGACCCAATACAGTTTTTTGAAACAAATTCGTTTAAACTGGTCACGCCTGTATTTGAATTTGAGGGCTATTATAAAACTAGGGCTCCCAGCCCTACTATGATATATAGATTGTTCTATATTTTACTTGACATGAAATTCCCGCGGGCTTCCCGAGTCAGAGAGTATTGTGTGTTTTGTGAATGAGTGTTATCCTATTGCTTACACGGTTATACTTCATCCGGTTTTACTTGAAAATTCAAATATTGAAATTTCGTACACAAGACTTCGATCAATTTTGATTACTAAAAGCATATTAAGCGCTATATTAAAACAGTTCTGTGCTGTAAGGCTTGTCTATATTTATGTAGATACTGAACTTGTAAATAATTTAATTAAATACACAGTTTTAAACGAATAACCTACATCGTTCAAGCACTGTTTTTTTCTTTAACCAATAATCAACAACGAATGTTCTATTGATTACACGGTTGTACTTCATCTGGTTTAATTTGAAAATTTTAATGTTGAGCATTCTTACACAACACTTCGTTCAGTTTTGGTTACTAAAAACTTATTAGTCGCTATATTAAAGAAGTGCCTATTGGTAAGGCTTGTAATATACTTATGTACGTACTGAATTTATAAATAATTTAATAAAATACAGAGTTTCAAACAAATAATCTACTTCGCTCAAGCTTTGTTTTTGCTTTAGCCTATAATAAACAAAGAAAGTTATCCCATTGACTACACGGTTATACTTGATCCGGTTTAATTGGAAAACTCTAACATCGAATATTTGAATACAATATTTCGATTAATTTCGGTTACCAAAAACTTATTAAAGATATCTATTTTTGTTTAAATTTAATTTTACATCCCATAGTTGAAACTTTAGAGAGCCTGGGCCTTGATAGAGAAGATGGTTGGCAAGTGCCACCTGTTTGGGATCTGATTATCAAAACTATTAAGACCCCAAATCCAGCAAAAACCAACTGCCAGTTCTCAAGGCACTGTGACCGGAACACAAACCAACTTGACTGATAATTTCTTTTATTTTCCCTTCCACCCAGTTTAATATTATATAAAATATTAGAGCTAGGCATGATTGCTGAAGAGTTTCTTGCGTCGCTTCTTTTCTTCAAGCCATAAAATCTTGCGAAACTGTGGTAAATTAGTCTAGACTCCCATAGAGTGAAATATTGAACAAATTGGCGATAGGCTAAATAAATCTTTAAAAACACACTTGATATCCTTTTCTTCCTTGATCACGGCCACTGAAAAGTAGCCGAAACGTCAGAAGAAAAAATCAAAGAAATTACCGCGCGTAAAACTGTTAACACGTAGTTTTATTATGTATACAAGTCGCGGAAACTTAATAAAATATCATATGCACATTATGTCAGAAAACTGTCTAGGAGAATGCTTGGAGGTCAGGGCTCGAATCCGCGTCTATTGGTTTCAGATACGTGCGTAACCACTAAGCTGCTAAACCTTTTTAAGTTGTTTAGTTTATAATTATTTTATAATTTTCCATTTGCAATAAGGATTTGCTTCATATGATATGAGATTATCGTTTCAGTCAAACCAACAGGTTCCATCCCACCGAAGTAAATAAGTCTCCCCAATTTCCCTCTAAATATTGTATTTATAAATAATATTCGCTTAAAGTTTTCGAAAACTCATCGCGGCGCCCTCCATTCACGGGGTGCTGGTATTGACAGTCGTCTAATCACATTTTCGGTAAACTTCGGTGTACATCGGTGAAATTCGCACAAGTTTATGTGTAAAGTTATCGAGGTCGACAAACTACGAACATTATCGCGGACATTTTGTTCGCGTACAACTATAAATTTATCAGCATAAAATCAGTACATGTACTGTGTGGGTATTTACTTACATGTATATAAACAACCAACCAACATAATTACCTATATCTATATTGTTACGAATTTATAGGGGACTTGTAGGATGTAAATTCGAAAATGCCGTTTGAATGATCACAAAGAAGTACACACACGTAATTCACAGCGCTTACAAGTAGAGCCCAATACAACAAAACCAAACTGTAGGGCAGAAATTCGTTCTCACAAAAGATACTCGATCCAAAAGTGCGCTAGGTAACGCCTCGTTCACAATCAGAACACTGACACTGCCGCATTTCTCGACTGACTAACCCTCATCTATTATTTGTATATTAGACATGGCCTCCTAGCAACCCACCCACTGGCTCTTGAAATCGTTAAATGGTCAAATTAATGACTAAGAATTGGCATGAATACCAAGAAAGGAAGAAAGTTTTATTACGTCTTACGGCGATATGAACAAAGAGATTAGCGCGAACAATAGATTAGTCAAATTCAAATGCGTAATAAGACACCTGCAAAGGATTAGTGTTGGCTATATTATATATTTGGCTGTAAAATTATATGCCGATTACTAGAATAATTAGTAATATATTACTGGATATTACATGCTACTTCACCTGCATCTTTTTCGTTCCTGAATTAAGTAAATCGGCAACTACGACGCCAAAACCTCATTTATTAATTTTTTACTATAAGCCTAAATATAAATTTCATATCAAGGGCTTCATAACATATAGGTGTATATGCAAAAATGGCATTTTTGTTTACTTAAAACTATGTATGTCACAATTTAGAAAGTCCAGTATGCAAGTGTACCTAAGAACTCCGAATTTCAGCTTTATACAATCAACTAGTTTTGTTTTATGCACAATATTGTCCCTTTTATAAAACTGTACTTACGCCCATTTGTTACGAAGCCCTCGACCTAACTTAAGGAATTGTAGATTGTTTATACACATCCCCTTCAAGATCGGTTATTTAAATAAATAATAATAAAACCGAGTTACTGTTACATATATTTATAGTAGGTTGTTTTTCGAATTTCTAGAGCCTTAGGTGCGTAGTTTAAGACGCGCAGAATTGTTAAATACTCATACCCTCCGGACTTTTTTTAAATATATCACTTAATAGGTTTTCAGTAACCGAAATTAATCGAAGAATGGAGTTTGAATATTCCTTATTAAATTTTTCAAAATAAACCGGATGAAGTATAACCGGGTAGTCAATGGGATAATGTTCTTTGTATATTGGATAAAGTGAAAACAGTGCTTGAGTGAAGTAGATTATTTGTTTAAAAATTCTTACATACATACATACATACATAACTTCACGCCAGGTCCCTTGCTGGGTAGGCACGAACAACAGAGTGCCATACAGGCTTATTCTTACACACCTCACTTGCTTCTTTGACATTCATAGCTCTTGTCATGCACGCTCGTCTATTCCTTATTCTGTTAAATTATTATTGAAACGGAAATAGAAGATCTTTTCCATTCTATACGTTCTAGGAACTTCTAGAAACAATTAGTTTACAAAGCGTCAAAAACATTTGCAATCAACATTGGTGAAAACAAGATCCGTTGAGTAGTAGACGACCCACCTGCTTCAAAAACCTCTTTTCTGCCTTTTTTCCAATATTTTTTTTTGTCAAGGTTAATAAATTTTATGAAAAATAATTTATTATTAGAAATCCCTTATCCAAAGATACATAGGACCTTTGTTGACTGCTTGGCCTGCCTTAAGGCGTCCATTCAGTCATTCTAACTTTACACGACAAGTCAACTAAAGTGACTTTACAACTTGCAAGTTTTCTAAAGTGACTTTATCCCTTCACTCAACACTTTCAGCATGACGGGCGTCCTTATAATACGTGATCAGAAAACTGTATCAGTTTGTCACAGTATAAATTAGTATAAGTCGTAAAACCACACAAGATTCGAATAATTTCACGTATACTAAAAACATTAATGCAAAAATTAATAAAAATTAAATTAAAATAAATCTATACATACAGATTAATTATTGAACCTTAAAAATAAACTATATCTATAATGATATTATAGAGATAAAGCTTTTGACGTTATAGGGGGTTATCTCTGGATCAACTAAACCGATTTTGGAAATTCTTTCACCAGTGGAAAACTACATTATTCTTGATTGACATAGGGTATATTTGATTGTGATTAATAGTAAGTTTTTTTTCCTGATGCCCAGCCAAGTGAGCACGGGTCAGCTAGTACCTATATAAAAAAACTAGAACATCTAGTGCCAGAACGCTGTCCAGATCGAAATATCCCCAAAAGACTGGCCGCGTTATCTCGTTGAATCGTAACGGTTATGTTTATTTATATAGACATACTCAAAGTTCGATGTTAGATTTGATTGCTTATATCATTTCAAGATACATACATAGATAACTTCACGCCAGGTAGGCACAAACAACAGAACGCCATTCAGGCTTATTCTTACACACCTCACTTGCTTCTTTGACATTCATAGCTCTTGTCATGGACGCTTGTCTGTTTTTGAGGCTTTTGACATCACCTTCTACTACACGATCAATTTGATCATGGAAGGCGTGTCGAGGCCTTCCGCGACTTCTGCATCCATCCACTTTTGCATTGTATATATGTTTAGTCATTCCTCCATCATACATTTCATTTCAAATAAACTATCAACAAAGATAAACATTTAATTAATCAATGAAGCAATTATTGAAATAACATAAGTAGTAAAAGTTAAATAAAAATGGTTCAAAACGTAATATGAAATATATTAAAAATTCTTATCCTTTTCAATGTAATTATTACATACTAAAATATTATATAATTGTTATTAGAGACTAGTCTAGCAGCGCTTGGAATGTAAAATTTAAGTTTTATCTGTGTTTCTTATAAAAATGAACGTTATTTTTCAAGAATTATTAATTATAAAAGCTTAAAGAATTTATCATTTCTATGTAAAATTTTGTAAATTACACAGCGTCGCAAATTTATTAAAAACTATCTATACTATATGAGTATCTAGCTGTGCCCGCGGTTTCATCCACGTGGTGATGGAAAACCTTTATATTTTGGATAATTCACACAATATCTATATAAAGTATGTATATATGTATGCGTATGTGTTATTCTGATGTGTAAGCTATTGTTACGCGATGCTCATTACAGCAGTTATGAGAACCATAGAGTATATTAATATAACATAGACAATCGTCATAGATAATAATATGATCCTGGCAACACATGATATAATTGGTATTGAGATTTTGGCGGGAACTGAAAGGAGACGTTGTGCTGTGCAGTTTTATTTTCTAAAAATGTGTATAATTACTCTAAAATGAACAATAGTTGCAGGATATTGATAGTTTTTGAGTAGAAATTATGTGTTTTTGTGAGAAATGTGAACTGTACAGTCAGATGTGATCTTTCGAGTTTTCACAAGAACTCCATTGAATGGCGTCGGTTGTAGACTGCAATACAACTGCGCTACTATACGAAGACCTATTAATTAACATGTTTCCGACTGAAAGACTTTGATTCTATGGTCATGAATAAATTAATACAAATAAAAAAAAATGGTATTTTTAGCAATATGGTAATATTATTATTTTGTAAGGTAGTTTCGTAGTATTTTCGTATAAAAGGGCGGTGTGGCGTGTAGACTTGGTTCATTTGCTTACTGTACGGTGTGAATGGTCACACCAAAGGCTGAACTATAAAGGGGAATCCCTGCCCAAATAGTTAATTTTTGGTATCTTCGGTACTTTCTTACCCAAATCTCTGCAAGGCTGTTTACACTATATTACTGTAAAGTTTCAGCAAAATCCATTCAGTAGTTTGCGTGAAAGAGTACCAAACATACATCCGTACATCTATACATCAATTCTTACAAACTTTCGTGTTTATAGAGCTTATTATTATAGATATAGAGATTATAGAGATTACCGGTATAAAATACTAGTGAGAGAACAGTAAGAATATAGTATTCATATTATTATCATTCCAATAACTCAATGTCTAGATGGGCTGTATTTCATCATAAACAACAGTACGTGGGTTTACTGTAATAATATTTAAACTGTGACTGTATCCAACATTATCTTGATCAAGATATGATGTCAAGTAATGTGGGCCCCTTATGATATTAATGCTGATCACATGTCCCCAGCAGATTGGATTTAGCTGATTTCGTGGAAAATGGGTTATGTGTTTATTACACAATACAAGATGATTTGGCCTGAAATATAGATAGTATGAAGAACCGACTCCGCAGCGAATATGGACACGTCTTTACTTTGTAAATACTTATTTATTACTGGCTAAATCTTATGACACCACACGCCATATATATATATATATATATATATATATATATATATATATATAAGTTCGTCTACACATAAAAACATACAGAATATACACATACATACACATATATAAATATACTGTGATTATAATTACAAAACATACAGTAATATTATTAAATAAAAAAATAATATATATGTAGTGAAATTACAAAAGACTTAATTATTATGGTCGAATGTCGACCACGGGCGACCACTAGTATACTATAAAATTAAAAAGTAAATTGTTACGTACGAGCGGGGATACGCACTTATGGATTGGAAGAAAACACCAGTTTTTAATTTAAAAGCTTTTATTGACTTAAACAGCCGCACGCAGTACCTCTATGCAGGGTTGCCCCTACACGCACGACCGACGATGCACAGTCCCGACGATAACTTCTCACACCCTCAATACCGTCGCCGATATTGCATAGACACCTCCGATATTATCACGTGAAGCTCAATTCTGGATCCCCTCTATGCTACACACCTCCTTCACGTATCTGCCCACCAAACTTGTCACTAAATTCATCTCTGCCTTCTATTAACCTTCTCTTCCAACTCTTTAGTATCGCACTTATCGTTTCACCGTTTTGGACTGAACTCAACTTTAAACTGCCCGGTAGGCGCGCCTTACGCTGTTTACATACCCTGAAGAATTTTCTAGAACCCATCTATCTATCTCTGTTTTTTCTTTCGCGAACCTTCTGTTGGGGAACTTTCGTTTATACATCTATCCCTTTCTAACATAAATCTATCTCTTTCTTTCGTTTATCACTTATCCTTTTCTAAATACATCCGTCCTTGTCTTTTCGTTCTACATTGTTCTAGATTTTTCCAAAAGTTCTAAAACTAACTAGATGGTTCCACCGTCAGTCGCCACAGTAATATTAATTACTTTTACGTAAATCAAAGCAATTTGTTAATAAAAAAAAAATACCTTTCTTTGTTGAACTCGAAACAATAAGAGTATTTTTACAAAATTTTCTTTGGCAGCACTTAAACGCTGATTGCTTAATGAATACATTAGTGAACAGACGTTCTCTTGTAATTCAGATTTAATTAAAAACCAACACTCGCTCCGGCACAAAACGAAAATTGTAGCGAATATTAATTGAGTACAAGATAATGATCAGTTTTCCTTAACGAGTGTTTCTCTTCCAAAAACAAGGATAAACATTTTATAATTTTTGAAGTGAAACTTCTTTATAGACGCTACTGGAAGCCATCATCATCATCATCCGAGCGTTAAATCCCGGTTGCGTTCGGAGCGTTCACTCCGACGCCCAGGGTCCGCTTTCCTACTTTTTCTACTCCACTTCGCGCGGTCTTCAGCATCCCCCGTTTTGAGACCATTGGCACGCATGTCATCCTTCACGACGTCAAGCCAGCATTTCTTGGGCCTTCCCCGTCGACCGGGACCTGGCGGAGGCGGCATGGCTAGACATTTGTTCCCCACGTAATTAGCTGGTCTGCGTAAAACGTGGCCGTACCAGCGTAAGCGACACTCTTGCAGTTTGTCTGCTATGTCACGGACATGAAGACTGCCGCGGATGCGGGAGTTCTTGACCCGGTCTTTCCGCGTCACTCCACACATCCATCGCAGCATATTCATCTCCGTGACACGCAGCTCTTGCTTGTGTCGCTCAAGTACTGGCCACGCTTCACTGCCATACAAAAAGACAGGTCTAAGACGCTACTGGAAGCCATTCCATCTTTATCCGTGGAAGTTCGATTAATTAATATAACTAATTCTAAGACTCCCATATCATAAAATCGGGTTCCTTTTGCCGGCTTCACTGTGAAGTGTTCAGGTTAGGGCTTCTTCATAAAATAAAACTGAGAAAAACTACTAATATGTTTTATTTAAGATTTGCTTTGCTGCACAGTAAAAAGACATATAGCCACATCAACAAAAAAACGGTACTGCCATCTATGCGAAAAATAAAAAGAAAAACACAATGGGCAACAACCCTGTAGCTATACATCCAAGATCTAAAATTTTAACTACTAAGTTAACATGAAGCGTCGGGACTCTATCTACCATCTCGATAATACCTATTTACACGGGACGTAAGAGACCTCTATTGTTATATGCATTTATCAAAAGCTGTTATTTTGAATTCATTTTTTTATTGCATTAATTCAGCAGACAGGCAGACCTGGTGGAAAGGGGTTACCATCGTCTATGGACATTTACAACACCAAAGATGCTTCCAATGTGCTGCAGCTCTCTAAGGGAGACTGGAACCTGGCTACTAATGAGTTGCGTTCCGGCATTAGTGGCCAGGTTCCAATCTCCCTTAAGAGAGCAACAGCGCATTTGTAGCACCTTTGGTGTTGCAAATGTCCATAGGTGATGGTAACCGCTTTCCATCAAGTGGGCCGTCTGCCTGTCTGCTGAACTTCTGCAATAAAAAATAAACTAATGCCGGAACACTACTAAGGTTGTTATAGCAGCATACTCTAGACTAGGGATGGTAGCTATCCCGGCAGGCAGATACCCTACCACCTGGCTATGGGTTGGTTTGTCGCCTCCTTAGACAGACTGCCCGATTTATTGATTAGAAACATTCTTCAATTTATTTGCATAGATATAGATTTTAGAAAGAAAGAATGTATTTATTTGAAGAAATAGCGAAGTACTTACATTGCTAACATGTATTAAAGGTAACATATATTGAGTACTTGTACCCCGCATTTTCCGCAAACAAGGTTCGCACTCAGCTTGTTGCTGTGCCGGAATAATGTCCGACACAACGCTGATTTTCAGTGCAAACCTTCTTTTGGCTTAATACTAATAATAATACGACCCGAATAATTTAAATCTATTTAACTTAAAAACTATTTACTTTGTAAATTATAATATATACATACATAGAATAAATGGTATAAATATTTGGTAAATATTGTGATTCAAATAATAAAAAACAAAAAACACACATATATATATATATATATATATATAATATATATATATATATCTCTAATATATAAAATTCTCGTGTCACAGTTCTCGTTGCCATACTCCTCCGAAACGGCTTGACCGATTTTGATGAAATTTTTTGTGCTTATCCGGTATCTATGAGAATCGGCCAACATCTATTTTTCATCCCCCTAAATGTTAGGGGTAGTCCACCCCTAAATTTTATTTTTTATTTTTTAGACAAAATTTTTAATTTCTATTTTTTTATGATACAACATACAAAAATACATACAACCCTAATTTATCAACCCTCTGCGACAAACCCCTATTTTTACCAGGCAGGACGACGTCTGCCGGGACAGCTAGTATTATATATAACTGATACTTGTCTATGTTGTAACATGTATATTTCCCATAAAAAAACGTATATCGATTTACGCTACATAGCCCTGTACTCAGTTTTCAGTGCAAGGACTTGTATCGTATCTTAGTAAGTTGTTAAACAAATATATTCCTCAAATACTTAAAATTAAATTATTTTGTATGATGTTATGCATGCTCTATGATGTTGTTATGCAATACACAGTATTGTATGTAACCTTTTATTGCTAAAAGGGCCGTTTACACTACACATTACAATAATAAATCAGAATGATAAATTGTTAGGTTATGATACGATTTCATAACATAACCGTCCTATTTACATCGTATGTCCGCGGAAAGTGCGAAATACAACTTTTATCCAGTTCGCAGGCCCGGCCGCCATGTTGGATAGAGCCTACTTCCGGTTCCGCGAATATTATGATAATTTCAGGCCGGAAGTGCCGGGCGCGCCTGTTTATTTGTTCTACCCGCAATAGTTTTGTCATTTTAACTCGAAAACCATTTAAAGCGGCATTTCAGTGTTTTCCGTACGAACTTTTGACTCTGTTCTGTTTGTTTGGTAGTTTTAGGCCAAATTTACGAAATATAGCAATTTTTATGTTTTGCTTGGTACCGGCTTCAAGATCTAGAGATTTCGGTTGAGTATTTATTTTTTGGTTTTTGGGACGGATTTGCTTTTCTTTTTTATTGCACTGATGGCAAACAGGCAGCTGGCACACGTCATAGAAAGTGGTTACTGGCGCCTATAGACGTTTGTAACACCAGAGCGAAACTAACGTATTGCCAGCCTTTAAGTAAACGCAAAGTAAACAAAAGAAGTCCAAATGCGGTAAAGGTAATAAAACCAGGTTTATGGCGCGCAGGTGTGCATTCACTTTTTGTTGGTATATAACATTTCATTAGCGGTTTTCAGCGGCAATTTTGTGAAGGAATATCTCGATTATTTTAGCTGGGTTTCCTCGCAAATATTTCTTAAAGAAACAATGAAAACAATTAAAATTGTAATATTGTATATTGTGCCACATTGTAAGATCATCTCGGGCCTTTCAGGCATATGGCTTAACCAGCATTTAGGCAGTATACAAACACGAACTTGTTATCTGACGTACATTAATCATGTCTTATGTAGTTGGCCCAAGTTTAAAGCTTGTGGCGATTTAATAAAAGAATATCATCAACGACTTTCATCGAACCGGTTGTTTTTTTTAATTAGAGAGGGACATAACACTATTGCACACCAAAATATGCAATAACAAAAACAGAATATATTTAAAATATTTTCTAGGCAATACAATAAATAGGTGGCCTAATCACTCAAAGCGATCTCAGGCAACCTAAATTAAAGACATTTGAAACAGGTGATGTAGGTTGTGTAATTGGAGTCTTTTATAGTGTATATATGTTTGTTAGGCATATAATATAGTATATAATAATAGATAATAACAACCCATGAACGTCCTACTACTGGGCTTGGGCCTCCTACTATAGGGGGGAACGGACAGTGTACCCGCCACGCTTGTTCTAGGCTTGGCTGGTTTGACATATCGGCTTCACCGTTGTTAGCACGCTATAATTGTAGTAATATACACATTAGGACCGAAAATTACCTAAGTGGTGCATACATCCGTGCGCTCTAAATTTTATGGATTCGTGCGACAGCCATAACGCTACCACGACTTCCACACCAAACACTAAATGTGTTATTAATGTGCTGCCGCTCTCCAAACGGAGATTGAAATCTGGCCACTAATACCGGGACGCAATTTAAGGTTGTTATTGCGGCGTAATCTAAACCAGTGGTAGCCGTCCAGAGGGGCAGACACCCTACCACCTGGCTGTGGGTTATTTTGTCGTCCCTTAGGACAGGCCACCCGGCCGTAGGAAATTGTATTCTTGGTTCCTGCAGGGATAAGTACGTTAATATAAGTATGGGAAAGTTTTAATAACTGCAAAAAAAATCGTCCTTCAAATTACATACAGCATCGCGTCGTCGTAAAGTTAAAGCCGGCTGCCGCTTATGGCTCGCGCCCTACTATTCTGTAGCGAAATGACGTAGCAAAAAAAACCTATTCAACGTCTTTTTGAATAACGCTCGTCGTCGACTACGTTATATAGACGCTTTGCCATATTTGTTTTAAAATAGCTTTCGGCCGTGACAGAGTTATCTTGAATATAATTTTTAGGCGTGGGTTATTCAGAGTGAGTGACCTATGGCGCGATTTAGTATAGCATTTAAGGAACTACCTCGCTAATTACCAGATTTTTCAAGATTGTTACAACCTAGGCCCCGACAAAGACAAATTCCACGTACACATCTGTGGAAGCATATTTTATTACCTGTCGGCATTTGAAATATTTGTAATCCTTTTATCATCGTCTTCTTTTGTACGCTTGTTTATTGACATACGTTTTTAGAGAACAGCCCATTATCGTATTATACCCGCTCTTAGCATCATTAGCTAGGTGTTATAAGCTGATTCTAGGAAATTTGGTCCACGTTGAAGGGCGGGACCATTGCATTTGTGCAGTATAAAACGATGGCCTGATTCACGGAAGGGGCAATCGAGCGAGAACCACGATCAAAGCGAGACGTGTGTACTATAATCAGGGAACTAATAGCGACGAACTTTGCGCGTTTTATTGAATTACGACCTTTTGCATTACGTTTAGATTTGTTGTGTTTGGCTATATTTGTACCTGTGTTATACGTGTTTGTATAGTTTTAATAAACTCGAACTCGCATTTTAATTCGAGTCCGAAAATTTACTTACACAATTCCGTTCGCGAGCTTCAGCCGTTGAAACAGTGTTGCCAAACCTTCGCTACGGGGTCCTCCAGCATCTGGAGAGGGGAGGATCAAATCCCTGTTGACGAAGTGCGTTTACCTCTCTCGGGGCATTCTCAAGCACTGATGCGCAGGATCAACGTGTGTGCAACTACGTTCTTAGTCTTACGCTTTTGCTACCATGAGCGCGGGGCACATGGGAGGAAGGGTTACCTCTTTAATAGGGGTACTTTGCTGAGTCTCCACACAAGCCGGCAATTGACTTTGTTATCTGCACCATCTTGGGGTTGTCTGGAAGAGATCGCTTTTAGCGATAAGACCGCCCTTTGTACATAAGTAGATATAATTTTAGTCTTTAAGTTCATGTTTGTATTGGTGTACAATAAAGTGTTATCTATCTATCTATCATCTTCAATGGATAACTCTCATTGCTTTGGTCTAATTCCAGTAAAGGACATTGTCACGATATAATGTCAATAACAATGTATTACGTCGGACGTGACATTACAATAATGACAATGTAATGTCACGTCCGACGTCTGAGACAAGAGAGGCACTATGAACACGCCGTCATACTCCCTTAATATCCGATTAAAATCTGGGATCCTTACACGTCCATATGTGTCCACCAGGCGAGATCTTCGGCATGTACAATATAATAACATGGCGTCCATACGGGTTCACCATTACCCGCTATATAACATGCATGGGCTCCGACGGCGTACGCGGCTGACGTGTGCCTGACGTAGTTTTAATTTCATTGAGGCCGGCATGGTGAGATTTTCGGCATATACAACATAACAACCCATGGGGTCCAACATTAGCCGCTATATAAAATGTATGGGCTCTGACGGCGTACGCGGCTGACGTGTGCCTGACGTAGTTTTAATTTCATTGAGGCCGGCATGGTGAGATCTTCGGCATATACAACATAACAACCCATGGGGTCCAACATTAGCCGCTATATAAAATGCATGGGCTTTGACGGCGTACGCGGCTGACGTGTGCCTGACGTAGTTTTAATTTCATTGAGGCCGGCATGGTGAGATCTTCGGCATATACAACATAACAACCCATGGGGTCCAACATTAGCCGCTATATAAAATGTATGGGCTCTGACGGCGTACGCGTCTGACGTGTGCCTGACGTAGTTTTAATTTCATTGAGGCCGGCATGGTGACATCTTCGGCATATACAACATAACAACCCATGGGGTCCAACATTAGCCGCTATATAAAATGTATGGGCTCTGACGGCGTACGCGGCTGACGTGTGCCTGACGTAGTTTTAATTTCATTGAGGCCGGCATGGTGAGATCTTCGGCATATACAACATAACAACCCATGGGGTCCAACATTAGCCGCTATATAAAATGTATGGGCTCTGACGGCGTACGCGGCTGACGTATGCCTAATGTAGTTTTAATTTCATTGAGGCCAGCATGGCGAGATCTTCGGCATTTGCAATATAATAACCCATGGCGTCCAGGTTCACCATAGTCCAACACTGACCGCGAGCGTGTACGCAACATGAAGTATCGTACGAAAATTGTATGTGTCTATTTAATTTTAAATGAAATTAATAAAATATGAAAGACAAACTTTAAATTGACTATATAAACAGTGCGTCGTATATAGGGCTGTCACCGAAGGCACGTTCCGCTCATTAAAATAATGAGACTGCGGGCTACGCGCGAAATAATTGAACAAATTGTTAGCACAGCGAGTTCAGCGTGGTAACCCTGAACTCCATTGAAACCTACTTTTAAAATAAGCTTTTTTAAAAAAGGTTTTTAAATACAAGCTTTCGGGATCCTGGATATCATGCAGCAGCAGCAGTTTTTAGTACAGGAGTTCCTATGGCTGCCTTCCGACACCATAATCAGCTCAGCTCCATGGTACCATATTATTGCATTGTCACGCGATATACATATGCGTGCAAAATTACAGCTCAATCGGAAACCGAGAAGTTAGTAAAATTTGTCTTGCAAGATTCCACCCGAACTTACATACATAGCATCATTATACTTACATACATAACATCCATTGCAAGTAAAATAGAAGCTTGTAAAAAAAGCAGTCTTTGTCGGAAATTTTATTTTCTTATTTTTGATTGCGAAGCTGGAAAAGAGACAGTTGGCCCAGCTGATGGAAAGTGGTCACCTGTAAACGTTCGCATCATCACGGGAGTGATCACCTTTCAAGCCATGTAAATGGTATATATATATATATATATATATATATATATATATGTCGCAGAACGGCCTCGTTCTCACGACATCTCCTTTAGTTATTGCAGGTTTAGTGGGCGTCATCAGGATAAAATGCGAGCATAAAACACAATAGCCACGGTTTATACACTTTTAATTAAGATTTGATCAACATTATGACATAGTTTAGACCGAGCAGCGGGTTCAGGGCACCCGCTCATACTTCTAACTTAAAACACTTTCTTTAAAAATACTCTAAGGTCCTACTCGACCTGCTGCCATCAACCCAATGTGCCACAAAAACTTCTCCGTCTACCGAAGTAGATACTACCAAAGTATAGAGGGCACGTCTGACCCCGCTCCGCCATATGCTCTGATCTCATTGGTCGTTTATTAAATTACAATACTCATAATTTTTATTAGGTTAGAACGATCTTTAAGTTATAGAAACATTTAACAAATCTAATTAAATTAAATTAAGATTTTAGAAGTAATTAAAATGTAAACAAATGATATTGTGCGTTATACATCCAGTCAACAATACACCAATATAGCTTCCCTCCGACATATATATATATATATATATATATATATATATATATATATATATATATATATATAAATCAATTGCTGTTCGTTACTCTCGCTACAACTCGAGAACGGCTGGACTGATTTGGCAAATTTTGGTTTTCAATTATTTGTAGAAGTCCAGGGAAGAGTTAAAAAGTGAATAAATATGAAACAATATAGTAAAAACGACAATTTCGCTTTCCCTTAGAAACTATTCGAACCTTCATCCGTCGTTTAAGGATCAATTAAATTTAAAAGTTTAGTTTTTTCTTATTTTTTTGGGTTTTGAATATCAAACTTTTGATGTTCGTCCAGTCATTCAGAAATTAACGTTTTTTATTGATTGATTCTGAGACGGTACGAAGGTTTCCGGGTCAGCTAGTATCAAATAATAATACAATGTTTATGAAACTATCCTGATGCTGAATTCAATACAAAGAGAATGATCAAAAATTATGACTGAAAACCACCAAAGCACATTTTCAGTCCGATTCAAATGAATTTTCTGTAACCCAAAATCCAATAACAATAAAACTTATATGGAAACATTCTGTAGCTTTACTGAATCCAACGCAAAAAACTCGACAAAATCAATTCAGAAAAAAGTTATAGCTTACATTAAAAAACATCACGATGAAATAAGAACCTCCTCTCTTTTTTTGGAAGCGGTTAAGACAAAATAAATCTACTCACCCCCTCTTCTCATACAGTAATCAAGATTGTTTAATTTTGACAAAAATCTTTACATGTAATAAAGTCAGGCAAAAGCCTTATAAAGGTAATACGAGTGCGAAATAAGGTGATTTGTCACGTAGCAAAGGTCGTGTAAGGTCATTTAGGGAGATATGAAATACTTATTAACATTTAAGTTACCGCCATACTCAGAGACAAATAATGATTCGTTAATTTAAAGTTTTAAACCATCGATTGATATTGTTACAAGCCGAAAAACTAAATGCACACCCCAGGTGTGCATTCAGTTCATTACCGCATTTGGACTTCTTTAGTTTACTTTGTGTTTAAAATTTGTCATTAGATTAACATCCTATTGTTATTGCACTCGTAAATGGCTGCATGTGTGCGGATTACGTTTTGTGGGAAATTGCGTCGACGCTTGCCAGGTAGACAGATTGCATCGGTGCATTATAAAGCAATCGCCCACTGCAGAGATGGCAGTCGAACGACGATTATGATACGGGCAAGACGTGTGTACATTGGATAAGCTATATAGTGACGAACTTTGCGCGTGTTATTGAATCGTGCAGTTTGTACTGGTTGTGTCAAGTTATATTTGTACCTGTGTTATACGTGTTCGTATAGTTCTAATAAATTCTATAGTCATTCCAACGGCATTTTTATTCGAGTCCCGCGCTCGTAACAATGTTTATTCGATTTTTTTGGTGGAAACTTGAACCGTGATGTTTGCTGTGCAATGTTTTGAAACATCAAAATCGGTTCAGTAGTTTCGGAGTTTATTGCGATCAAACACTGCGACAGGGAATTTTACTATGTATAGGTATAAATAATCAAATTGTGTTCACAAATTTAGTATAATTATAATTTTATTAATTGACGTGTACCCAAACATTTGTATGACCCTATGTATGTGACATACAGTGAGACCATTCGACTTTCTTACCATCTCATGTACAAGTATTGCCTGTATTTATACAAATAAAATTAAAAACCTACAAAAATCAGGTTTACCCTCAATGCGCGAATGCGACTCGCAAGTGGCCACATATCACCACGGTGATATTCTAATACTATTTACTTTGATGTTATTAATAATATTTAAAGTTAATGTATCATTAGTAGACTCTGAGTGCCAGAGTCATATCCCAAATTTATATGTTCTGATGCAATGCAGAGATCTGATATTTCCATGTAAATCAGTTTTAGAGATACCCTCTATGTTTTAGTAATCCGACATAAAATGGGGCCACAAAATTAGCGGAGATTTCACCAATAAATTGAGTTTACGATATCTGCTATCCTCCGCCGGGTGGATGTCGTCACGTACGTTTTAAGTCGGGCCTCGAAAACCGCGAGTTCTTTAAGAATAAAACCGCGTAAAATAATTTACTCTCCAATGCTGGATGGGTTAATTAATGTTTGCTAAGTATACCGTAGTGCACGAAGCTAGACAGCATTTTCACCTTGTATAATTCTCGCGGCGTAAGCTCAGCTTTGAACTGGTGAGAGTGCTAACGCTGATAGAGGTGAAGTAAGCGGCAGGGAGGTGACGCGTGATCGACGCACTGCTCCTCAGGTCGCGTTTCAACAATCATTGCTACACTATCTATATGCAGTCGCACAAATGCAAAGAACTTACACCACGAGGACTGTAGCCGTTATAATATGAGTTTCAAATAAAAAAGTTTTAACCTATGTAAACAATTATTAATTTATTAATATTTAAGTACCAGACATCAACAGGTGATGGGTCAGATACCCATTGACATAAAGATCATAAAGTATTTCATCGCAAAACAACACAGTCTTTAATTACTTTCGAGATACTAAAACTTTTTACTATATTATTAACGATTATCACTATCTATTGAATGTGGTTTTAGCTTGAACACATGTTTTTTTTACGTAAAGGGGCGTCCATAAATTACGTGAGGTGTTTAAGGGGGGGAGGGGGTCGAGTCAAATCTCATCTAATCTTACGTTGGAGAGAGGAGGGGGTCTCAGCAAATATCACGCAATTTTTTTTCTGATTGAAACAAAAAATAATATACTATTTTGGTCCATTTCATCCAGATTGTACATGCTTAAGAATTAATCTTAAGTGTTATCGTTGTAATGTATGTAAATTGTGGGTAGTTTTGTATTTCACTAACAAGTCGAATAAAGCAGTCTTGTTACCGCCGCCATTGTTTTATTTATAGTACACTACAATCGTAATACGATTAAGATCATTTACTAATTCTTTCGAAAGAAAATAATTTTATTCATACTTCAACGTTATACATTTACTGACTGTCAAACCACTATATTTGTTTTATACCAAATAGCTTGTTTAATCACAGTAGTTACGATTTAATAATTCTATTGTTAAATTTTTATTACACTTATAATTAAACTCTCAGCAATATTGATTACTAGTCTTAACTAGTCGTAAATAAAAGCACGAAGCAAATTTGTTTTTTTCTTTTTACAATAACAATCCAACGCGTTTACGTAAGAAACTCACATTTTGAAAAATCTCACGTGAGATTGGGTGGTGGGGGAGGGGGTTGAATAAAATCTCACGACATCTCACCAGGGGGGGAGGGAGGGGCAGAAAATGTAAAAAAACACCTCACGTAATTTATGGACGCCCCCTAACTTTACATTTGGTATTTAAATTATCTGTAAATCTTTTTATAGTTCTCTTGATTGTTTACTATCACTTGTTTGCGTTAATTTTCTAAGTATCCAAATGAAGCCATCAATCATCAATCGTTAATCCCTTGGTGCTTATGGCCAGATTTTGTGTAACGCATTATAAACTGTTTTTGTTGTTCGCATTTCGCTACAACTTCCTAGAATCCATGTTGTTTTGAATTAAGTTTACAAGTTTAACAATCCCAATGAATCGACTCTGCGTGTTTATTAGAGGTCAATGTCTCACCGCTGGGATGCTGCGGTTTCTTTTTATGAGGCAGTAATGTCTCTAAAAGAGGCCGCAGAAAGGGATAGGGAGCGAAGTCCTTCGGCGCGTGCTACGGTCTCTTCTCGAGGTCGCCGGCCTTCAGCCGGCACCCGGAGAGGCAGGTACGCGCATTACTTCCCTCCCTGAGTTAGGATCCGGAACGATGGGGGCCCTTAGCTACTAGGTAAAGCAAGGGACTTAACAACTACCCCCGTTTCGTAAAGGAGTGTGTTCTCCCAGGGCACACTTCAAGCACTTTATGCGCTGGATCGACTGTTGCGTAACTATGTTCTATATCTCAGTCTTTCCTTCACATCAAAGCGCAGAGCCGCGAAGGGAGGAGGGGGTTTTTAGTGGGTATTGAGGTTGCTCGCCCGTGCGGCATCGCTCGGAGTCTCCACACTCCTCTGTGTAGTCCATAGCGGACGGAGCGCAAATAAAGCATACAATTGCTAGCGTTACCGCCTCCCGTGGATTCGTGCCGTTTCCTAGTGGCGGCCCAGAGAGTGCGTAAATCGGTTAGTCATTTTCCCTCGCCTCAAAAAAAAAAAAAAGAGGTCAATGTCTTTTTGTGAACAACCAATAAGGCTGGCCCTTTTTTTATTTAATCTTCTCGATATGTCAGGGTGTTACTTACTTGTTGTGTTTATCTTTTTTTCTTGTAATTTATATCTGTTACAAAGTATTCTATTTATGTTATCTTACATACTATGTTATTATTATCATTTTATACAATTCTTGTCTTACATCCTAATTTCTTTTCTTTTCTTTCGATTTTATAATTATTAATACAGGGTTTTGGCCTCTATATATACACTGCTTTCTATCCTATTTTTATTGCTAATTTTATTTATACTTGTTTCTTAAAAACTGCAGGTTGGCCCGTTGAGAGAGAGATAGTTCAGTTTTAACAGCGATCGAGGTTTAATAAGTGTATATTTGGAATGTGAATCTCTCGTCGAAGGTGTTTGCGCGTTATATGTTAATACGATCTTCTGTCCTACCGTTTGGGTTTGTTGGTTATTGGTTGTGTTTGTAAGAACTGTTAATTAAGAGTATGTACTTCTAATAAGCTTTGAAACTTTAAATCGACATTTAATTCGAATCCCGAAAATATGTAACAATACTTAGGGTCGCATGCATAACGATTGCCTTTAAATAAAATCAATTAATCATATTAAGCTGCCAAAATACGTTTTACACTAAATTTATTAACAGTTCTTTAAACACATTTTGCGTTGTGAAAAACGCTAATTGTATTTACGGGTGTTAAATGCGTTTAGTGTTCCTTAAATAAATTTAAGGAACGTTATGTAAGCGGCCCTTAGATTAATTTTGACGAAAACATTTAAACGAATCTCTCTTTTCATAGCCACACGTCTAATAATCAGCATTCACACAACAGAAGTGTCGAGTAACATGTGCTGGTAATACAGCCTTCCAACCCCCCCACCTCCTACTGCCGCGCAACCCCCCGAGACCCCAGTCAGATGTCATCTGTTCGTGTCTTTGTTTCAGTTTATAGGTCCATTTTGTCTATTCACAGATGTCACGTCAAATAGGCATAATCTGGGATAGGAGTTTTGTCTCACATCTAAATCATGTCATGTTCTTCACCCGACCGTGAAATAGGAAAGGAGGGTTATGACTTTGTACCGACTTCACAAAGGAGGAAGTTCTTATATATAAAAATGAATGTCTGTCTGTATGTCCTTTATATAATAATAATTATATTTAATCGTATACATTTGATCTTGTCACGATCATTAGCAAAGTTGTTGTGCGTGAGCCAAAGAAGGTTTGTGACTTGTTTCACAATTGGACCCGGTAGGTGGCGCTGCTATCGACATATCGACTGAAGCTTTTCCGGGTAGGACGACGTCTCCCGGGACAGCTAGTGAATTATGAATTACTTCATTGTAATACACAAATGTAACTTAAACAATTAAAATCGTAAAATTGTTTGAAAAGGCCTCATACAACAATACAATGTTAAAAGGGAAAACAACAAAAAGCGCGTGTACCGAGTTGAAACAATAAATTTTCAGATCCAGCCATCGTTCGTGGCAAAAAGGCAAAAAATCGTTTTCATTCAACTACATGTTTACATTAACGATTCATGTACCTTGTATGTGTACAGTTGTAAGCTCTTTAAGGTTTCGTACGCATGTGTTCAAGCCTTCCTTCGCATTAGTTTTAGTACAGTTTTTTTTGTTGCAGGAGTTCAGTAGACAGGCAGATGGCCCACTCGATAGAAAGCGGTTACCATCGCCTATAGACATTTGCGTCACCGAAAGCGCTACAAATGCGCTGCTGCTCTCTTAAGGGAGACTGGAATCTGATCACTAATGCCCACAACTCATGGTTGTTATGGCGACATAATTTAGACCAGGGGTGGTAGCCGTCCAGTCGGGCAAATGCCCTACCACCTGGCTGAGGGATGTTTTGTCGCCTCTTACGTCAGGCCGCCCCAACGCAGGAAATTGTATTCTTTCTCCGTTCCCGGACCGATAAATATTAATATTATCCATTTATATTTTCCTGCGATGTTTCCGTCGATTATGAACCGATTTCTAATTTTATTTGAAAGAGCATACTCTTGAGCTGGTCCTATTGTCACTAAGTAGAGATCTGATGAGTGGCTTCGAGGGAAATAGAAAGCAACCTTTGTATTAAAGCGCCTATAGTCATCGAAAGGCAAACGTGTATACGCGTGCCAGTAGTACAGTTTCTACGGGTGTTGAATATATTTGTAAAGCTATCCAATGGTGGTAGGGCATTTGCCCGACTGGAAGGCTACCACCATTGGTCTATACTATACCGCCATAATAACCTGGAGTTATATTCAGGCATTAGTGGCCACGTTCCAGTCTCCATTAAGAGAGCAGCAAAATACTTGTATCTCCTTTGATGTTACAAATGTCCATAGGCGATGGTAACTGCTTTGCATCAGGTGGGCCGTCTGCCTGTCTGCTGGATACATGCAATGAAAAGTACAAAAAAAAATATCTACAACATTTTGAAGTCGATGAATTTTGCAATTTCGCTGTTGTTTTCTATTTGAAGATGGTGATAAAGTTTTTCTTTTTTATATTAAAGACTGTTTTGTTTCGTTAAAAAAAGTATATTTTCTACCTTTTAAATACGTTGAGTGTAAAGTTTAGAATGTGGAATTTGGAAAACAACAAATATACAACCACTTACCTTGTTTGCTGTGCTGCGTGAACCCTTCGTTTGTGGATTATAAATCGCCGTCAATAGCACAATTTCTTCATTGGCTAGAGGGAAGGGAAGGTCGATGCGCCGCGTGCGGTGTAGAAAGTTGCACTGACTGTCCGCGTGAGAACAGCATCGACGTCGATAGATACGGGGTAGTGATGCATTTGTTTATATTGTTACGAGCTACAGGACTCGAATTAAAATAAATGCCGATGGAATTACTATAGAGTTTATAAGAACTGTACAAACATGTATAATACATGTACAAAATAAAACTGGATGCAACCAGTCCACACTGCACGATTCGATGCAATTCAATACGCGCAAAATCCGTCACTATGTCGCTAATCGAAAGTACTACATGTCTTAATCGTATCGTAGTCGTCGATTGACTGCCCAACCCTCCTTTCGGGCATTGTTTTATACCAACATTTTATACAGAACTAAAAATCGACCGCGTCGGCTGGAGTTTCCGAGAAAAAGTAATTTGCACACCTGGTTATCTATTCCTGCGAAGGGCCAACAAAGACGAAAACAATGACAATAGGCTATTGTCTAATTAAAAAATTTAAATACCTAGTAAACAACAAGAATTCCAAACGCGGAAGGGGCAATAAACCCGGTGCGCGGCATTTCTTTGTCGGTATGTAACAATAGGCATGCAGGTGGCCCAATTTGTAACAATTTTTAAAAACCTTGGAAGTTATGTAATAAACGGCAAATTTTATTGTACTAATTACATTTACAGAACATTGAGTATTACTTGAATTATAGGGTGTTTTCAGTTGCACGACATTTTTGGATTCTGCAGTAGTATAACAAAAAATAATGAGCATTCTTTTCTACTGCGGAACCATTTCTGAATTGAAGCCCAACATATACTCGTCCGCTTTTTCTATTTTGGCTTAGTTAACTTCCCTTTTAATTTAGTTCAAACATTTCGTCACAAAGAAAATTAGGCAGCTTTGGCCTTTGTGATTCGAAATAAATTGCATTAGAAATTTTGTTTACAATATTTGTATATCACAACAAAACGTTTATTTTTTCTTTTTAATTTGTTGCCTGACCGTGAGTGAAGGTGCTCTTTAACAAAAGTTTATCTCCATTTCCCAGGGATACGCTCATCAGATCCTGACTTGGTGACAATGGCACAACCTCAGGAGTATGCTATTTCGAATAAAAATAATTTGAAAGTCGGTAGACAATTCACGGAGATATCGTGTAACAAACATTAAAGAACCTCCTGCTTTTGGAAGTCAGTTAAAATATATCATATATCATCTTAATCATGCGCACAGCAAAAGAATGGAACTCCTTGCTAGAGTCTGTATTTTCCAATATCTACAAACTGAATCTTTAAATCCCGTGTGAATTGGTATTTTCTCATAAACGTGCTCCTCCATCTTGGACCATATCTCCGCTCTACATCGGCCAAGATCGACGCGACCTATACTCCAAAAAACCATACAGTCAATTTATGCAAGACTTGGAACCAATGTGAACCGATTTTAGTAAACTATTTCGTTCGCATTAAAAACCTTAAAGAAAGAATAACACTCTCTTGAAGGTTAGGTAGTTTGGAGGTCATCAGATAGAAATAAATACTGTTGTGTGTTTGAATTGCAGTTCAGGATTACATATTTATTTTGTAAAAATGCCGACTAATATTTTATAATACAACATACATTTAGCTGCTAAACTAAATATCAGATTTATTAATAATAATGGCACTCGCGCGATTGTATGTGCTGAAGTGAGGCGAGATTTGCGCGGAGGGAAATACGGGGGTCCGACGAGAAGTGCGCGCTTGCCGTTCATTTGTGAATACCTGCATTGGCGGTCGGACGTCTGCGGCTATAGTAGTATATTCAAATTAATTTATTCAATGCTGAATGTACATGTTAAGATATAATAATACATTAATCTCATTAAGGTATAGCATGTTATTTAATAATTTAACAAATATTATTACGATTTTACTTGTCTAAGAATTAAAATTTTTCTTATTCTATCATTTTTATCTATTGTTACATAATCATTCTTTGTCATTTAAATAATCTTTAACAAAGTATTATGCTTTTCCATCAGAAACATTTTTGATTTATGTTAAATACAGTCACAGATTTAATATTTTTAATAGAAACAGGAAATTTATTACATTGTCTTATTCCCATCGCAAAAGTTTACAAAAATAAAGATTAATTAACCAATTTCTTTTAACATCTGTTCATTTGCGACTGGAAACTGGTTGCACCACATGCCTGCGATTTGGTTCCAAACCGGTTTATTAAACAAAACCTAATTAACGAAATTTTATTCCCAAAAACCATGTAATTGCGTAAACTAGTGGTTGCCTGTGGTCGAAATTCGACAATAATAAATTGTTGTCAAAACTATACTTCTAAAATCACAGATTTCGCCAAGATCACACTGTTATTTTGACTTTAGCCATAAACAAATGAGTATATATGCGTGTGTGTTATATTCAGGGTAGTTGTGTGTGATGTTTTTAAATTAATTTAGTATATTTCTTATGCATAATTAAAAAAAATTGCATTCTGCACTCCTTCTCTATATAAACTGTAACTGTGCGAAATTTCATAGACCTCCGACCGCGCAATCTTAGTAAAAAGTGGTGAAAGTCTTTGCGTATTAATATATATATATATATATATATATATATATATATATATATAAAGTGAGAACAAAACCGCAAAGAAAATTTACTTAGGCTATAACCGGTTTTGATTTTTTCACCGGTTTTCAAGCCGGTTGAATTGAAAACGTCCTATTTAAACTCGGTTAAAAAATAGACAGATAGATAGATAACACTTTATTGTCAACATTAAAGAAAACACAGATGAACTTATAGCCTAAAAATATTATATACTAGCGACCCGCCCCGGCTTCGCACGGGTGCAATGCTGATACAAAATTAATTACGGTTATATTATATTATGTATTATACATATAAACCTTCCTCTTGAATCACTCTATCTATTGGAAAAAACCACATCAAAATTCGTTGGGTAGTTTTAAAGATTTAAGCGCACATAGGGATATAGGGATATAGGGACAGAAAAGGCGACTTTGTTTTATACTATGTAGTGAATATTATATTATGTATTATACATATAAACCTTCCTCTTGAATCACTCTATCTATTGGAAAAAACCACATCAAAATTCGTTGGGTAGTTTTAAAGATTTAAGCGCACATAGGGATATAGGGATATAGGGACAGAAAAGGCGACTTTGTTTTATACTATGTAGTGATGATGATGAGCACAATGAGCGGTTTTATCGCTAAGAAGCGATCTGTTCCAGACAACCCGTAAAAAATAGATACTGTTTAAAGATTAGACAATGTTTTTCTGTAAGCGTACACCATAGCTTACGTATCATTAGAGACCCTCGGGCCCGGAGCCAAGGCCTCCCAATTAAGGCCCCAACAAGGGTTGAGTCTACGTTATTTTAATTGCCCGTCCGTGACACACCCCCATCCGGGTTAATTTATAATTCCAACCGCACTACGTGTAACGTGTCGTTTTAGATAATTAATAATAACTGGATATGTTGTGTTGCCTTTCACTATTATATAGTAGTTTATCTCGTGTACAAGGCTCTTTATTAAGGTGGTGCAAAAACCCGACTTTTTTTGAGTCTCGAGTGAAAAAATGATAGTTTTAAATGTTTTAAGAACTCCCTTCAAAGGTCAAAAGAAATTTTTTATGAATTCGCTCCAAATTTTTTAAGATTTCAAAAATCGCCAGTAACTGGCTTTTTTCTCATTACAGTATAATTTTAAAGACCACAAAATAAGACGTTTCTGAAAGTATCACTTCAAAATTTTATTTTTAATAGGACGCTCATATTTTTTTTAAATTTACTAGTGGATTACTTTAGTTTCTTTCTAGCGAGTAATGATTTTTTGTGCTGTCCTTTGGAGGGAGTTCTTAAAACATCAAAAATTAACACTTTTCACTCGAGCCTCAGAAAAGAAGTCGGTTTTTGCGCCATCCTACTGTTTATATAACAGAGCCTTTAGGCCTAGTTGCAATCTGGTTAACCGTCTGGTCGTAGATAGAATAAATTTATTAGCAAAAAAGATACTGTCTTTAATAGTAACTAAATGGCAAAAAATAAACATCTTGAAGTAAAACTTATAATAACGGCTGGGCTCACTGCTGGGCTCGGGCCTCCAACTATAGCGGGAACGGACAGTATATCCACCTCGCTTGTCCGAGGCGGCTTAGCAGATTTGTCACATCGGTTATCTCGATGTGCAGGTTGCATCACGATGTTTTTCTTTAACGTTGAATTGAGAACTTCCTTCTCTTTTGAAGTCGGTTAGAAATAAGACAGAGCCCTCTTCACTTACCATCAGATAGACCATTGCTTAACAGCAAACATGAGTATACTTCATTTCCTATTGTCTACTTCCACCTCCACTATCTCATTCTGTCCGAGTCCTATATTCTATCCTAAAAACTGGTAACTTTCCATGAGCTAGGCCGTCTGCCTCTGCGCTGGCTTCACAATTAAAAAAATACTAAGCATTTCGTTTCTTCTACAGATCCACCATCAGCTCCAATGATCACTGGCTACATCCCAGGCACGACCCTCGCTGCTGGAACTGTGCAGAAACTATCATGCATCTCAACTGGCGGAAACCCCTTGGCAACGCTTACCTGGTTCAAGAATGATAAGAAGGTGAGTGTAAATGTTTTTTACTTAGTAGTATATTTTTGCGTTTGGTTATCTCGCATTGGAGCGGAGACATTAATGTCAATCGAATACAAAATCTAGTCGAGAAGTTCCCTTTTTTTTGTCAACGCTGGGGGAATTCATTTGTGCATATCCTCAGGCCCTGGGGATGCCATCAGAGGGTGTGTGGGACACCCGACTGTTGTTGCATGCACCGACCGCCAGACTACCCACTAAACCCTCCGCATCATAATGAGGCGTCACGGGACCGTACCCATGGGTATAACTGCCGTAACACCTCAATGCAAGCCGACAAGGAGGGGTGACCCTGAGACTAGGACACCCCACGGCACTGGGTGTGGGTCGTTGGGAGGGTCTCCTGACCCCGTCCTACTATGTTATAGGAAGGAGATGAGCAAAGCGTCTCCTGTGAACCCCTGTTCGCCGTCTGCGACAGGGGACAGCCTGCTCATCCTCCTCCCTTGTTCTTTCGGCAGCCTCCTTCTGGGACATAACGTCCTCGCAGAAGGAGGTCACCGCTAGCCAATTCCTCTAGCTGCGTAGCATCTGGTCGACCACGCTGGACAGCGAGAGATCCCTACCGATGATTAAAATCAGGACATGCCGTTGGGGTCCCCAAGCGGCACATTCTTAGACGAGAAGTTCCCTGGAAATGTTATTGTAATTTTCTCTTCCCTCAGATACACTCAGTAACAAAAACTGCTGAGAAATCGGTGTCTGCAGAGATATCGATATTGACCAACGTGACCGACAACCAAGCGCAGTACCGATGCGAGGCAACTAACAGTGCAACCGAGATACCGCTCTTCGAGACTGTCACTTTGAACGTACATTGTAAGTAGAGCAATGCTTTTTAGAAGCTTTTATTTCACTTTCAATGGATGTATGCATGTAAGTTCGAGTGTAATCTTGCAAGTCAAGTTTGACCAACTTCCTAGTTTCCGACTGAGCTGAAATCTTGCACGCATATGTATATCGCGTGACAATGCAATAATATGGTACCATGGAGCTGATCTGATGATGGAGTCGGAAGGTGGCCATAGGAAGTCCTGTACTAAACAAGATAACCCTTCGTGTTTGGCTTGTGTCACTTGTATTTATTTTTATGCATGCAAGATTTTATAACGACTTCTAAAACCAAATAGCCATGCGCGAGTCGCAATTTTGCATCTCGGTCTCTCTATAAATATGACATTGTTAGATATTTATACAAGTACTAGCTGTCCCGCCAGACGACGTCCTGCCCGGTAAAAATAAAATAAAAAAATTTAGGGGTGGACTACCCCTAACATTTAGGGGGATGAAAAATAGATGTTGGCCGATTCTCATAGATACCGGATAAGCACAAAAAATTTCATCAAAATCGGTCAAGCCGTTTCGGAGGAGTATGGCAACGAAAACTGTGACACGAGAATTTTATATATTAGATATTATAATGCTCACGACTTTTACTTTATTCGTCATATAAATGTTAAACTCTAGTAATATTTTCTGTTATACTCTAATAATATTGAAATTTACTACAATAAAGAAAGAGACAAAAAGAGGGATAAAATAAAATAAAATACTAATCAATGAGGCGGGATTGCTACTGAAAATCAGATTTCAACCATCCGGGGACCCATTCAAACACACAAAAACAAAATCACCAAAATCGGTCCAGACGATTAGGAGGATTCTAGAACCCGATCTCAGCGCCACCTACCGGTTCGCACGGGATAAAATGTATCCTATATCCGTTTCCTGGTTCTAAGCTACCTCCCCACCAATTTTCAGCCAAATCGGTATATCCGGTAACTAGCACGACTTTCTTTTATATATATATATATATATATATATATATATATATATAAGATTTTGTCTTTGTATTTCCTAGAACATAGATGGCCTTACTTATAATCATTTGTTAAATTTTAAGAAACTGCTCAGCAACTGATTAACGAAAATCTTATCCATAAACTCCTCTTAACGATAAGAGGTGGTGGTAAAGTAACTCATAAATAACTGTCAAAAATAACCAACATCGATAGGTAGTTTAAGTGACTGCTAAGAGGCAAGAGGGCAAGTTTCACTTGAAACAGACATTGATTAGGGGCTTAAGAGTCTCTTATTTAAGAGATGGTTAATCCTTTCTTAACGAAATTATTATAAGTAAGGCCCAGACTCTTTATTTCTTATGGTTCAGAAGCTAAATGACGAAACCAATTTACATTTATCTTCTTTACAGAACCCTTCGTAATTCGTAATATATTTACTAATATTTTTGACTAATGTTTCTCAAAATATATCAAGCTTAAACTTCGCACGTACAAAAAATTTCAGTCGAAATCATAAATTTAATCTTGTTATGAAAGTTAAAAAATTGTTTCACATTTGTTCGCATTATTTCTACTATAGATAAAATATGAAATTTTATTACATTTTCTAGAAGCTTTTTATTAAATATTGTTCTATGTCTAGTTGTTTGGGCAATTTTTACTCCTAATTAATAAATGTGGAAAAGTAATTGCTAACGAGTGCTTGTAGTAGGGCTGTGTGAATTGACAGTCTAAATAGATACCAATGTAAAAGCAAAACCGACTTCAAAAGTAACTGAAAAGCAAATAAAAAAATTCTACAACATCTTTAAGTCAGTGCGAACGAAAACATCAAAATTGGTATGTTTAACAAATTAGTTGTTATTTTTTATATTTTACTTGGCACCTACTTCAACATCTTGAACAACATGTTTATTTTTTGATTTTCAGTTATTTATGAAGTTGGGTTTGTTTTTGTTAAAAATAAAACTATTTTTATATTTTAGTTATATATCTAAATACTTGAACAGCTTTAGTAAAAAAAATATAAAAGATGTCCGTGCGTGCTCTCGATTTCTCTGGGATCCACTCATCAAATCCTGTCTTGGTGTCAATGGAACCACCTCAGTAGTGTACAGAAATTTAAAATCGAATAAAAATATCTTTCGAATATAGTGAAATTGAAAATCGGTTCACAATTGGCGGAGAAATTGTGTAACATATATACTAAAAAAAATATAAAGTCGAACTAAGAACCTCCTTTTTGAAGTCCGTTAAAAAGGTCAGGATTTCCATTAAAATATATCACTGGCACACACTCTTCAAAGTCATGTCTCAAGATATAGGGTATAGGTGACGCTGTCCATTACAGATGAGTTTTGAATACATGAATTATATGATTTTCGCTCTTCAACATTTTTTTTCTTTTCATAGTCGCTCCTGAAGCTGTGAAAGTGAGAGCTGAACCTGAGGAACTTAAGCCTGGTATTGAAGCCACTTTATACTGCGATGCTGCTTCTAGTAATCCACCAGCCACGTTATCTTGGTGGCGGGATGGGATTCCTGTCCAAGGTAGAAACCAATTATAGCTCAATATGGATAGATAACTTTTTGTTATTTATAGACCAAACTGAATCATAACTATAAGATCATTTTCCTACAGTTGTGAAATACAATTAGGTTCAAATCCGCCTGAACATACATTTCCTTGGTAACGAACTGGTTAACACTTTATAAGACATCGACAGTTACTGACTACGTTGTTTTAAACAGATCAGAGAGACTCCACTATACTCATGTGTAACATCTGACAAAACAAATTTCAGTTCGAGATTCAAATTGTTTCAAATCATTTCTGTTTTATCTTAAACTTACAATGATAAGGTTTGTGTAAGGCTTCTTTTCTTAAGTGTTGTATTTAAAATACCACATTAATATTACAATCTAATCTAAAAAGACTAATAAGTAATTTAAATATAACCTAAATTGACTAAAATTAATTTACTAAGTAAGTGTCCATTAGCACTTTTCTTATTGTCTCTATTAAGGGGAAGACACTGTTGATGTGTTCTTTCATCTGTGCCTAGTGACGCATTTTTATTAATGGTCAAAACATCCTAAATGCAACACACACGATAAACCTTACTATTTTAACGGTTTTAAAGGAATTATTAGCAAAGTGGGTGAGATTCAGTTGGTTCGATTTTACATCTAGGCTGGTGCTGAGTAAGACATGAGTATAAAAGGAGTTTGTAAGAGTAACAAGACATTTTGTACTGAACCAGTTACAATATACCACTTCAAATGAGGCAAAGTTATTTTACTAGCAGTCGTACTATAGACATGTCATGTTGTCCTTTTTGTATTTTAAAACAAGGTAAGGCTCACTTGGTTGCATCGCCTATGGACATTTGTAACTCAGAGGTGCTACCAACACCCTGCCGCTTTTTAAATAGTGACTGAAACCTGGCCACTAATGAACACAACTCAAAGGTTCTGCTCGAAACGCCTTCCAGAGAAGTCGATTTTTTGCGAGCTCCTCAATAAAAATTCAAAAAAATAGGTTCTTCGACAGCTTCAAAGGTCATTGTGTGCGCAAAAGTGCGGCGGTGAAAAGTGTGAAGTGATAGCATTTCGAAAAAAAGTTATTCTAAAAAAGTTTTAAAAATTTGAACTTAAATTTCTCTAAAACTAGATCAGTGGCATACGTTTTTCAAAGGAGGCTATGGGCTAGTGTGCCCCAACAGGCCCGTAAGGGGTGATAGCCATCCAGACGGGCAAATAACCTACCACCTGGCTATGGGTTGTTCTGTCCCCTTATAAGACAGACCGCCTGCTCGCAGGAAATTTTATTCTTTCTCCGTTCCTGCACGATTATTTCGGCGAGCAATTACATTATTAGTTTTTATCTATGTCCTCTAAAATTGTCTATCTATTTCAGGTCTACCAATGCAACAGAAGAAAGGTTTACATGGAGGCACTGTATCCACTATACAATTAAAATTGAACATCACCAAAGATTTGAATGGGGCTATATACACTTGTCAAGCCACGAACGAGGTCTTACAACGCAGTGTGCACGACGCTTTAACACTGAAAGTTTTATGTAAGTATTGTAATACTTGCAACAACTCAGAAGAGTTTATGCTATAGTTGACGCATTTTAAACTGAGTCGTCGGGCAACAAATGTCACTGACAGTAGGAATGTGCACGCAATGCAACCCGTTATCGATACTTAACTGCCTGCGCACGCGGGGTCGATGCGTCATCGTGACTTTCATTAGCACTCTGACTCCTGATTGGTCGTTACGAATAAGGGTTGTTGTTTTTCTATAAATATATTTATTTTTTAGAAAAGATAAAAACGGTTGTTTTTTAAGGCCACATTACGATGTATACAATTTCTCTATGATTACGTCGAAACAAACATTTTATCTCACAAATTAAAAAACTTTTATTTTCGCGAAAAATTATACCTAACCTATCCCATTATTGACATGCACCCTACAATTCTTACGCACATCACTACACCTCTCCATAAGACCTGCAAGTGCGAGCGAGACAGACAGATAAATATGATTTTTGAGTCGAAGCTTCAGTTCATAATGCGTCGACTATAATATAATACGTGGTACAGATTTGAAAATGTCTTCAACTAAATTGGCTTACACAAAATTCTTGAGATATTAAATATTGTTGGTTAATTTTTTGTATTGCTCAAGCACAATAGACAGACTGACGGCTCAACTGTGGTGGAAAGTGATTACCGTCGTCAATGGACAGTAGCAACACCAGAAGTCCTCGAAGGAGAAACTTGCAACTGATGCCAGAACAAAAGTCAAAATTGTTAAGGCGGCATATACTAGAACAGAATGGTAGCCATCTAGTCAGGCAAATGCTTTTTAAGCTTCCACAGCCAGAGGCCAAAACCTAAGCATTTGAAGTCATCATATTAACATAACCCTCCATCAAGCGTAAACCGTCACGCACTTTGCTCAGTTTCACTTTTTCGTATTAGAAATCCAAAAACATACATAAACAATAAAAACGTGTGCGTCTCGGGATGCCCGACAGAAGTGATAACTTAAACCAATCTAAGTTGCACTATTTAATATTGACATTGATTAACTCCAGAAAAGCTCAGGTTATTACTTAAATTTTATGTTTATTAATAAAATATTTTATTGATTACAAAATGTATTTTATTCTTAGTTACAATACTACCTGTCGTTGGAATATGATATTTAAATTCATTTATATATTTTGTAGATATGTATTTGTATGGTATGTATATTAAGTATATATCTATGTAATATACAAAATCTCTTCATATATGTATATATATCATTTATGTATTTATTATTCAAATGTAAGTAGTTCGTACTATATGTTACGTATACCACCATCGCCATTATCATCTCAATTCATTCCTTGGGGTTGTCTGGAAGAGATCGCTTTTTAGCGATAAGACCGCCTTTTATACATAAATAGATATAATTTTAGTCTTTAAGTTCATGATTGTATTGGTGTACAATAAAGTGTTATCTATCTATCTATCTATCTATCTTGAATATGTACATTTTTAGAATTGTTTGTATGTACATTATTGGTATCATTATTTAATCTAATTAACGAAATACTGCTGGCGCTGTGGGATAGAGTGAGAGAGGACGAGCCTGCCTACCGCTGCCGTTTGCGTGAGACAAAGGGAAGCCAGACAGACTGGCGCTGTAACGCGTTAGGTAACGAAGCGGTTTACCTTCCCATAAGAAGTTATCACTTCAATGATTTTCGACAGACTCTCCAATTTTCGACGAATCAACCCAATACGCCATAGTCGGTGCAGAGAACGAGCCCCTTATTATTGTACTACGAGCTGATGGAAACCCAGGAAGTATCACGTATACTTGGACGAAGGATGGACAACCGATAACCCAGTCGTCATACAGCAGTTCAAGTAAGCTTAAACCATATTAAAGCAAGACATTATAAACCAAAACAATAAAAGAAAACTTAACTTGATATATTGTACTCTTCACCTATAACTCCTCAAGACTATAAGTAGAATACTGAACCTAGGTCACTGTCTTCTATAGGTAAGGTGCCCAGAAGGCTGGCCACTTTTCCTCACTAGATTGTCTTGCTGATCCATTATCCAAGGTCCACCCTCCCTTACCACCAGCTCTCTGCTCACCTGAATAGTCGATTAGTCGTTTTGCTAGCTCTTAAGTAATATAAGCATATTTTTTTATATTTTTCTTTCGTTGATATTACTTTCGCTTTTTCTTAACACGATAATTAATAAACATAACCAAAAAATCAAACCAAAATATGATATGAGTACTCAATAATTTAATCAATCACTCGACGTCGCGTGATATACAGTTAACTTAACAAACATTTGATGGATATGTAAAAAAATTTAATTTTAGAACTAACAATCTGAAGTCAGCTTTTTTTAAGATTACTATTAAGAATTAAACACAAATAATTGAAACCATTTCTCATAGGATTTGTTAATGAAGTGAAGTATAATAACGCGACGTCGCGTGATATGTAGTTAACTTACAAACATGGCTTTACATAAGATGGATTTGGTATGTTATATTTTTAATTTGAGTAAGTGAGTGAGTCACTTTTACTAAACTTTTGAGATTTAAAATACAAATAATTAAAACTGTTTCTCACGAGATTTCTTTAACAAAGCGAAGCAACTCTAACAATTAAATGAATTAAGACAAAATAACTGGAACGCCACTTATCTTGTTCAATTCTCAGTCAACAAGAAAAATGAATTGCAACGGACAAGTGGCAAAACGAATCGCAACAAAATTTTAACTTCGAAGTTTTATGGTCATTTTTGAAATTCGTTTTTCCACTTGTCCTTTGAAGTTTCACTTCTACTTTGTCTCCTAGCACACATTTCGCATTTTAATGAATGCATTTTTTATTTAACCATATTTTATATAATCAAACAAAAAAACTGAATTCGATCCGGAACCAAAAAAAAACATATATAAACTTATACCGCCTCTCACTACGTCTACTTTTAAATTATGTTTCACCACGCCCGTAACACTTTTTCGTGACAGAAAAAAACCTAATATTCCGTCTATATGGAAGTTACACTTCAAAAAATTTTTTTTTTCTCAACTACCAATAGAGATGCGACTTGTCAGGGCTCTAGTGTTTCCCATATTCCTTTATGGTGCCGAAACGTGGACTATAAGGGAAAGTGAGAGAAAGAAGATAGACGCTTTAGAAATGTGGTGTTGGAGACGAATGCTTCGCATAGCCTGGCACAGTTCCGAACCAACGTCTCAATACTTGAAGAACTCGATACAAACCAGCGTCTCTCTTCCATCGTTCAAGGTCCTATTCTCACTTTCTTTGGACATATTACACGACGAGAGGACACGTCAGTGGAGCGACTCGTAGTCCAGGGCAAAATGGAGGGCACGAGGGCGCGCGGTAGATCACCAATGCGCTGGACCGATCAAATCAAAACCGCACTAAATGGTCCACTCCATGAATACACGAGACAAGCTACAGTCCGAGAAGAATGGCGACGAATTGTAAAGCTTGCCACCACCCCTGTCATGAGAACCACGACCACTCTGCCAAGAGTGTGACGACAGAGAAGAAGAACCAATAAAGAAAAAGTATTTAATGATATTTTTTTTATTTAGATGACCGTATAATATCGGAAGGGAGTATGTTGAACATGACACGACTGTCTCGCAATGACGCCGGAATCTATACCTGCGAAGCGGTCAACTCCCAAGGCGCTGCAGTTGCCAATATCACTGTCAATGTACATTGTAAGTATTTTTTAAATTTTAGACAAATAATAGACTATAACACGAGATCAAATATAAACGTACAAGAACGGGGAAAGAATACAATGTTGCCCTACCTGACTGGGTTGCTTTGTCGCCTCTTACGACAGGTTATCCGGTCGTAAAAATTTATATTGTTTCTCCGTTATTTCATAGATAAACTACTTGTTTTATTTAAATTAGTAGCTGAAGATATTTAATAAAAGTACGTTTTAACGATTTAAAGCGCGGTTATTTATTTGATTTTTGTTATTCCGACGTTTCGGCCACTTTTCAGTGGCCGTTATCACGGAAGACGGATGTCAAGTGTCAACAAGTAAAGTTTTATTTAGCCTTCCACCAAATTGTTCATTTTAATTATTTAGTTTTAATTTTGTTTATGGTTATTATTCACTCTATGGAAGCCCAATCTGATTTACCACCGCTTCCCAACATGTTAGGGCTTGAAGAGAAGAAGCGGCGCAAGAAACTCTTCAGCAAACATGCTTAATTCTAATAATTTTATATTATATTAAAATGGGTGGAAGGAAAAATAAAATAATTATCAGTCAAGTTGGTTTGTGTTCCGGTGCACGCAGAAATAGCTCAGAGTCTTGCGGTCTGGCAGTTAGTTTTTGCTGGGTTTGGGTCTTAATAATTTTGATGATCGGATCCCAAACAGGCGATACTTGCCCACCATCTTCTTTATTGAAATTTGGGTGATTTTTGATTTCAATAGCTTCGCGTTTCATTCTTGGTATGAAACGATTCTCTTTCGCGAGGATATGTGGGTCATCGAATCTGATATAGTGGTTGGGTTCATCCAGCGTGTGTTCACTGATCGCAGACTTCGTAGACCTTGTGTGTTTCATGTCAGCAATGTGTTCTTTTACCCGTTTTTTCATGCTCCTCTTTGTTTGCCCAATGTAAATAAATCGGTCATATAAATGACCGCGTTTAAAACCGTTAAAACGTAGTTTTATTATGTATACAAATCGCGAAAGTCAAGAAAATATTATGAAGATATTTGTTTCATTTTAAGCCAAAATGTATAATAATATTGTACTGCAAGTGGGCGCTAACATCTGCAACACAATACTGTGTACGGCTGCAGTTTTTTGTGTTTCTAGAAAGTTTTATGTACACCTAATTTAATGTTTAAATAAAAATTCTTTATTTCGTAAAGTGATAGAAGGTTTGTCGTCTTCCATTTAGCTCTATATATCATCGTATGTTTTGGGCGTTCTTCCTCAAAGCCTTGTGCCAATTTACTCATGAACGTAGTGGTTCTTAAGAATGCTTCTCTCGCGCACTGTGGGAAGTTAGAATGACCTACGAAGTTAAGTCTTCTCACATAAATTAATCTTTAGTATATAGTTATACACTTACTTATAATAACCTCGCTAAGAAAGGATTAGCAATCTTTTAAATAAGAGACTCTTACGCCCCTAATCAATGGCTATTTCAAATAAAATTGCCATTTTGCCTCTTAGCAGTTACTTAAACTACCTCTCGATATAGGTTATTTTTGACAGTTATTTATGAGTTACTTTACCACCACCTCTTATCCTTAAAAGGACTTTATGGGTAAGATTTTTGTTAATCAAATGCTGAGCAGTTTCTTAAAATTTAACAAACGATTATAAGTAAGGCCAATAGTATAATAGTAATTAATATAATAAGTTATTCGTAAGGTACACCTCAACACAAAAATCACTAAATTAATGTCACACACAAGAACAAAAATCACTAATAAGCCTGTTTAAATTCTAAAAATTAAAACTAGAAATCAAGTTGTAAAAAAGGGTACGGAACTCGAGTCCGTGGAGTTGTTAAAAACGAAATAAATGAAATAAATATAATAGTTTCAAGTCTGCCAGCTACGAACCTGCTACGCGCTATGCGTTACGTGCTACGCGCTACGGCGCACGCTTCACCCAATACTGGCACTATCCTAGTATATCATAAACTAGCGATTCCGGCAGACGTTGTCTGCCCTGAAAAAAATAATATCTATAGCTCGATCAGTGCCACCAGATCTATTTGAGAACCTAAACCATCCTGGGATCAACTAAAATACTATTTTTTTTACACCTAATGGTTACATTATTGAAACTTTAGTAGGGATCCCAAATTTTTTCTAGTAATAAATTTATGGCCTTACTTATGATCGTTTGTTAAATTTTAAGAAACTGCTCAGCAACTGATTAACGAAAATCTTACCCATAAACTCCTCTTAAGGATAAGAGGTGGTGGTAAAGTAACTCATAAATAACTGCCAGGAATAACCGACATCGAGACGTAGTTTAAGTGACTGCTAAGAGGCAAGAGGGCAAGTTTCATTTGAAACAGCCATTGATTAGGGTCTTAAGAGTCTCTTATTTAAGCGATGGCTAATCCTTTCTTAACGAGATTATTATAAGTAAGGCCCATAGTCTTTATTAATCTGGGATAATGTAGCATTCTAATGGTGAAAGAGTTTTCTAAACCGCTCCAGTAGTTTTTGAGTTTATTCGGTACAAACATACAAAAATACAAATCTTACCTCTTTATAATATTAGTATAGGTAATTAATATATCGCGTCTTTTCTTTTGGTGAGACAAAACAACGTTTTTAAGCATCAATATCAGTATTACTAGATGCATTACTTCAATGCATTCTTAGTGGATATTTCTGTGCTTTTCAAGCAGGGCTTACCGATAAAAGGATGTGTGTCTTTTCTACTACCTACCTTGGATGTGTAACTTTTCATCAAGTGGTCAATGAGCTCGTTTATTGTAATTTAGTGTTCTTTTTATTTAACTATTGTAATTTTGTATACAGATCCAGCGAGTATAAAGTCGGTGTCGCAGAATGGAATCACCAATCCTAACGAGGATGCGGTTCTGTCATGTACGGCTGCAGGTAAGCTTTTGGGCTATTTTTCTAAATTCAGTTAGAATACAATAGCATATACAGTGTAAATTCTATATAACGACACTGAAGGGCCTGCTGATTTTATGGTGTTATAGAGAGTTGTCGTTAAATGGAGAGAAGTCTGTTATTTTTGTCCGACGTCTTTTGCTGCACCAGTAATTTTCTTGTACTTTTTTGTGATGTTGATCCATCTTGGTGATAAAGGAAGTACTTAGAAATTTCGGTACGCATGATGCCGACAGTCGAGTTTATTACAGGTAGGATAATAAAGCAATAAAACGTACAACTGCGCAATGTTTACTAATTTTGGCAACTTAAAAGATACGTTTTATGAATTAATTGTTGTCGTTATTGAGAGTGGGTGTAATGTAAATAAGACAAGCTAAACCCATCAAAAACCAAGTGAATTAGAAGCTTAAGGGAGTTTGTCGTTAAAGCGAATGACGTTATATGGAGTTTACACTGTACTTTATTGCCTAACATTGAGATATTATTAAAGAATTTTGACGGCCTCTGTGGTTGAACAGGCTAAGCCTTTGCCGACTTCACTACACAGCAGAGTGTAACATTCTTAATTTGGAGATATTCAAAATTTGTGTTTGTCTGCCGATTATGTATTTATTATTTATTTAAGTCTTAGTACAGAAAACAACAGGCGGTCTAATCACTAGAAGAAATTTCTTCCAAACAACCCTATGAATGAGAAAAAAAGGTCTATAAGTTGTTACGAGTTACGGGACTCGAATTAAAATGCCGTTAGAATTACTATAGAATTTATTAGAACTATACACACGTATAACACAGGTACAAATATAATAACACGCGCAAAGTCCGTCGCTTGTGGTTATCGCTTGACTGCCTCACCCCTCCGTTGTGGCATTGCTTTATACTGTACAAATACAACATGTCTGTAGACTGACTTCTAAGAATCACACCTGGCTAATTACTACCAAAAAGATGACAATACACAGTGGGCTGTTTTTCCAAATTTTAAACATAAAGTAAACATACATATGTAGAATAGAAGCGTCGAAATAAATATGAAACAAAACATAGTTTTTTTTTATAGCGGGACTTCAGCAGACAGGCAGGCGGCCCACTTGATGGAAAGCGGTTACCATCGCCTATGGGCATTTGAAACACCAGAGGTGCTACAATTGCGCTGCTGCTCTCTTAAGGGAGATTGGAACCTGGTCACTAATGCCGGAACCCAACTCAAGGCTGTTATGGCGACATACTCTAGACCAGGGGTGGTAGCCATCCAGTCGGACAAATGCCCTACCACCTGGCTGTGGGTCGTTTTGTGTCACCTCTTACGACAGGCCGCCCGGCCGCAGGAAATTGTATTCTTTCTCCGTTCCTGCACGGATAAATATAGTACATGTAATATCAAGATTCAAAACTAAAAGCAAGTAGACTTGTCTAATCGCTCCTAATTACTAAGATGTTAAAGTAAGTAATCTCCTGCACCGAGCCGCCAATGAATGAGATTAATTAAGAAAACTCTGTGATTAATTGCATTAATCAACAGATGAACTTCACGACTGGTGAACTTCCAGATAATTAGGTTCTACGGTTTTGTTTTGGAGTGATTTTAAGTACGCGATTTTGCTTAATTTTTATTCATTTGTATTTTTTAACCGACTTCCAAAAGGAGGAGGTTCTCAATTCGATCGTGTTTTTTTGTATGTATGCGATTGCTGGAAAGAAAGAAAAAGCATTTATTTGTTCTTTAAATATAGCGAGACACATTGCAAAAAACATATGAGTTTTACTCCAAAAATATCATAATCACCAGGGCTTGAGCGAAAACGGGCTTTTTATTTTACATAGAATTTTAACACGATACAGCAGACTGGTCGGATTTGAATTATATTTATTTTTTTAACTATTAATCAATAATTTTTATACATTTTAGTATTTATTCAATTTACCAAAAAAATGTACTTTTTTAAAGAAATCTGTATTAAAATATTTTTTTAAAAATTTGTTAATTCTTTTATAAAATCGTAATAAAACTAGTTTTAACGGTTTAAAGCGTTATTTATTTGATTCTGGTTATTCCGACGTTTCGGCCAGTTTTCAGTTGCCGTGAAATAAAAACTAAATAAAACTAACAATACTCGTTGACATTTGTTATCTTTGTCTTCCATGATCACGGTAACTGAAAAGTAGCCGAAAATCAAATAAATAACCGCGCTTAAAACCGTTGAAACTTAGTTTTATTATGTATACAAGTTGCGAAAACTTAAGAAAATATTATATAAAATCGTGTCTTTTTTCTAATTTACACACACAACTCTTTCTTTTTTAGTATTTCCTTTATACATTGATGAACTATATATGTGATATATCTTTTCAGGTAACCCTCTAACAGCTGAACACATTCGGTGGGAACGAAAAGGCTACAATATTAACCCGAAGAGTGTGACCTTCGAACAACGTAACTTAACCAGCTATTTGGCCATCGCAAAGCCAACTAGAGAAGACGTCGGCAACTTCCAATGTGTGGTAGATAACGGTTATGGCGGAGAGAGTCGCAAGGCGGTGATGCTGGTTGTCAAATTTAAACCTGAGATGGATAGTTCGCCTAGCTTGGCCAAATCTGCTTCCAATGTTGGCCAAGTTGGCCGGTTGACTTGCAAGTGAGTGAAATTTACAAGTTTTGACAATCGAATACTGGCATTTGATTGGTGTGTTGATTTATTAACGACTAGCTTCTGTCCACGTGGGAAGTTTTTAGCTATCCCACGGGAACTTTTTAACTTTTCGGGATCAAAGTAGCCTATATCTTGACCAGGGATATAAGCTACCGCCGTAAAAAATTTCATTTAAATCGGTCTACTCGTACAAACAGAGAAACAAAAAAAATGAAAAAATCTAAATCAGTCCTATTTCACTTCTTACGTCTCCTTGACTCGGTTTTTAGCTTTTTTTCATTGTAGAGAAATTCAACCTCTACAGTTTTATTAAATGTATAGATTGATAGATTTTTTAAAAAAAATCATAGATATCTAAGTATACTCATAGATTATGTAATAATTTTGTATGTATGTAACATCAATTTTACGCAGAAAGAAAATTAGACATGATTTCACTTTTTAATATTTAAAAAAATTTCACAACACAGATACATATTGGATATGATTATAATGCGAGTTATTGTTTTTTTATAATGTCATCTCTCAAAAGCAAAATATGAGAACATATTCTGTGTTTTCATAATTTCATTTTGGAAACGGAAATTATTCCGGAACTAGCAATGACAGCGAAAATTTGTTCAAATTGCAAAGACCAGTGTCACCGGTGCCCAGAGACAGGGCGTAGACTCTGGGGGGTGCAAGAATGGACAGACCAGGCAGGACTAGTATTTTTCACTTTGCTCCTGATAAGTTCCCGCTGCGCCCCTAGTGCTCGGTGCCGACACATACGAACCTGCCAGTATCATCGAAAACGTCTGTTAAATTAGACAAATCATCGCGCTCATTTTTTTGGCAGCACACGAGCGTATTTGTGTACTAGTTCTTTAAAAAAAATAGACGTTTCTTCCAAAATATTAGATAATTGATCCATCAACCCGAAGGTGCGTTGTTTTATCACCCTGCAGGAAATAATTATGCCTGGCCTACACATAACATTGCTTTGGCTAGGGTACCTATTATATCTAGAAAAAACAAGCGCGCAGCCATAGAAGCTTGCATAGGGCTTATTAGGCTATTTACGACAACCTGTTTGTTGCTGAATTGCAATGGAGGCTCCAAAAAACGCACCGCAGATCCGTTTTGTTGTAATATTCATTATCCTACAAAAATGACGTCAGCCTAGGTACGATATGAGCTAGCCATTTAAATCTTTTAAGTATATTTCACGTGGTTAGTACTCTTAATTTTTAAAGTTACATTCTGAAAATCTACAAATCTACCCCCTGTTCTCTTTCGAAAACTCACGGCGGCCATCTTTATTTCTAGGTGCAAATCGGCACCAGCGCCTAACTTCACGTGGTCAAAGAACGGTGCGAAGTTACCCGTGAACACGTCGACGAAGTATTTCGCGGAGTATCATAAGCTTGATCCAGTGACTTATACCTCGGTTTTACTCATCAATGACGTCACTTCCTCGGACTACGGGTCTTACGAGTGCGGGGCGAGAAATGATTTAGGGTTCAGTACGACATCTGTCAAGTTGGATATTACTAGTGCCCCAGGTAAAGTAACTTTATTTATTAAAGAGTAGCGGTCCCGGCAGATGTTTCTTATTTAAATTAAATATAGCCCAAGGTACTCAGAAATAATGTAGCATTCTAATGGTGAAAGAATTTTTGAAATCGGTTCAGTAATTCTATAGTTTATTCGATACAAACATAGTCAACAAACAAGTCGCTTAAAAATTACAAACCTTTCCTCTTTATTAATAAAAATAGTAAAGACAATACTTTTCCAGTATTCCGTGTCCAGGAAACTAAAATGAAATCTTTACATGTCCGTCTACGTTTTACATACAAACATATTAACAAAATATATATGTTATATATATATATATATATATTTGTTTTATGTATGTATCATTTATCGTAATATCTTTTTACAGATCAAGTGATATCACTTACAATGTCAAACGTGACCCATAACACTGTTACCTTGGAATGGACTCCAGGCTTTGATGGAGGTCTACCATCCTGGTACAGGATACGATACAGGTATGATATCCTCAAAATTAATCCAGGGTAAACACTTTATCAGTGAATTGCAGGCCAATCAATTCGCAATCAGTCGCAATTCAATCAAGTCGCAGTTAAATACTTAACTATTCAATCAATATAAATTTAATAGAGGTTCTAGAGAAACATAAAACGCTTTAAGTTTTTGATTAGTTAAATCTGACTTTTCGAGTTGTCACAACTCCCTACTCCCACGTTGTTTGACGTCAGTCGTGAACCTAAAATTTGTTTGGCCTGATATTGACAAAAGATTGAAGCATTATTACCATGTGCACAACTTTAATTTCACCGTTGTTCTTCTAGAAAAATCTACGACGACGCATATAAATATGAGGATGTAATGCCTCGAAATGCTACGTCCTTCACAATTGGTGGACTTGAGAGGAGTACAGATTATGTTTTCTCTGTGATGGCCATAAACAAGATTGGTCAGAGCAAATATCGACCTGACGACACCAAAGTCACTACACTGAGTGAGTATTGATGGCTTTTAATTTTGAAATTCGGGCTAGTTGACGAATTGATGGTTTGTCCGATAATTGATTTATTCAAAATAGCGATATTATATAAGTTCTGTCTTTCCTATAATGGAACCCTAAAGTCAGGGCTTGAAATCTGTTTTAGCACTATTTTTGAAATATTTACATATAACTGATTTTACTATCTACACAATATTACGTTACAAAATTATTAAGTCAATATTCTATCGAATGAAGCTTCTTGAATATTGTCTAAACAGTTAATCAGCTATACGTAGGTAGGCATTTACTTATTCATAAAATTAAGTGCTAAAAGACACTTTTTTATTAATTGGTAAATACTAATCTAGCAATATGATGTTTTTTTTTGTTAAAAATGTGTTTTAATCGTTTGGACTATTTGCGTATGTACTTTACAGAGGTGGCATTGTCTTACCGCTTCAAAAATGTATGTAAATTATTTTGGACAGAAATGGCAATTCATTTAATACATCTTTTTAAATAAAATAAAAGATAACTAAAATAAATCTAAATTATAAACTAAACTATCTTAAAAATTTAACTACACTACAAAAATTTTTTTAATAATTGTATACTGTTATTATAACATATTTACAAGTAAAAAATATTGTTTATAAGCGTTGCCATACACATGAATACGGCCAGAAGTTTGGGAACGCTACCCACCGACAGCGATCTGGACTGCACTATTTACTTGTTAATTTTATAATAGTATTTAATTTTTAAGGTTTTTTTATTGTAGCGTATTTGAAAATTAAATAGAAATTAAAAAATAAAAACTTTTAGGATTCAATACTAATGTTAAAGTAGTTCTACAAATAGTATGTATTATTGAAAAAATTCATTAAAAATATGAGTAACATTTTTTATAAATTCCATGCTGCTTTAGACGTCATCCCATCATCAGTACAATCGAGTTCAGAAGAATACAACTCTTATAACGTGCCCGGTGTTTTTATAATCACCGGTACAATTGTTGGTACCGCTCTTATATTGCTAAATGTACTGCTGATTGGATTTTGTCTTCATAAGAGGACAAATAAAAGGATCAGAGGTTTGATCGTATTAATTATTGATGTTGTTGACTGTACTGCTTTGTGTTCTTAATTTGTAGTTGTATTGATGGTAGTTTGATGGTAGACTGATGGTGTAGTTATGATAAAAATTTATTTATTACCTTTAGGCATTAGAACAAGGAATCTTAATGCAATTTCAAAAACTTACCGACTAATTCATTGATTATAATAACTACCTTCTTCACTGCTTGATGTCGTGGTAGTACTATAACCATAATGTAAATAAGGGCTTAAAAAAATCATCTATAAGAATACTGAAATACAAACTTATATAAAAAATTATAAATAAAACTTCGTATGCTGCACGTCAGAAATTAAAACTTTATATCCGAGCGTGACGGTAACTCCAGTTCAGTGCATTTTCCCCATACCAAAAGTGCCCAACGTTCCTAAAGAAGTTGTCACTTCATAAATAAATATTTGCATTTGAAAAAGGAACACATGTTTGCATATAAAATTATAAATACAAACGTAAATAAAAAAACAAATATTTATATTTGAAAAAAGAACATATTGTAAACAGGAGAACATAAACTTTAAAAAAAATATTCCAATACTAAATAAAATGCAAGAGAAATGTAATTTCCTGCAAATGAATTAGAGTAGCGCTTCTATCAGCTCGTTTGTTTCAAAGGCTACTTGATAAATTGCATTAAAGTACAGTCGCGACGAAAGTGCTTTCATATTAATTTCTATTCTCAATTTACTATGAATTTAATACTCAAACAGAACTAAATGAGCCTTGTAAAAGCGGTTCATACTGTCCTGGGCTTTTAACTATTTAAATTATAAGATGCGAAATATTATAATTACATACAGTTTAAACGTATAGTATAACTACTGTTTTCCTGAGCCTTACTCTACGTTTTACGATTGGCTTATACGTATCTTTACTAATTTAATTTACATCTATTATTTTAGGTTTCCGATTGATATATCAAAACACTAAAGGGCGTAATCATATTGAGTTAGAGTTAACTATAAGCCTTCTTTAAAAATCATAAAAAATCATATCTTAAAGTTAACTCAACCTGCATTTTAACATAATTCTTGCGTTTGTTTCATTTTCATTTTTGTCCATTTTCTAATGAAGGTTTCTTGGTGAATTGTAGAACCAGAGACAAAAAACTTTTTCACAATTGTCTTTATTAAGTGATCCCACAGGAATACTATAATGTATGAAAAATATTCTGTCCCAGTTTATAAGCTATATTTCTGTCATGTTTTATTAAAATAAATTTAGTTATTTTGTCGTGATACGCCAACTGATAGGCAGACTCGCAAAATGTAGTACTTGCAATCTGTTCGTCCGTATTAGGCCTTAAAAATACATAACTTGTATAATTTAAATAATTCTATTTTAAACACAAATAGAACCACGTAATCGCAGAGATCAGAACAAGCTATGTCTACAAGTATCAAAAACAGCACTTATGAACAGAAGCATAATATGTATGGCTCCAATCATTTTCAATACAAAGACTGGAGAGATTTAAAGCGTGACATATTTAAACAAAAATTAAGGACATTCCTATTAAATAAATGCTATTATGAATTATTGTATTTTATAAATACATTTTAGTCTCTTTTATAATGTGATATTATTATAATATATCAAGAAAATAATTATTGTAGACATTTCGTTGGTATTGTAAACATTTATTTTTTATTAATGTCATTTATTTAGCTTTTATAATGACATTTGATTTTATTTATTATTCTAATTTTTCTATGCCTAACTGGCCAAACATGACGCACATTTATTTTGTTACCATCATGCATACTCTAATATGTAAATACTCATGTTTAAGAAATAAATAAACTTTGACCTACTAAACACTACTTATATAAACTGTCAAAAGAATGTCATTTTTTTATAAACTCACTTCAACGCTTTTACTAGTGTACAAGGAGGTAATTTGAGTGATATTAAAATCATTGCAAAGTAAACTACTCTAGAAAGCAGCATATGTGGAATTTAAAAAATCTAGGACGTTTACCATCAAGTTACCGTCTTAAATTGTAGTGTTATTTTTTATTTGCTAACATTGTTCTTTTCTTTTTCATTTCTAAAGCTTCATCAGAAGTAGGCGAACTGAACGTAGTGTCCACAGAATACGCGGAAACTCCAGACGTATCGAAAACTGTCATAGTTTACGTTTCGATCACTGGGGTCATTTTGGTTTTGATTAACGCCGCTTTGGTCGCTTGTTTCATTTTAAAAAGACGTTCTAGAAGGTTGAAAGGTAAGTTTTTATTATTTGAATTCTTATTTTTTTTACTTTATGTATTGCATTTTTGTGTATTACTGTACAGAGTGGTTGTTGCATGGGTACTTACGCGTAGAAAGCACTGCAAATAGACGCGAGCGGGGGCTTTGAACGTACCGCGATTAGATGCAAGCGGTAACTTAGAACGCACCGCGATTAGATGCGAATGGTGTCTTAGAACGCATCGTGATTAGACGCGTAGCTGTAGCTTAGAACGCACTACGATTAGACGCAAGCGGTGGCTTAGAACGCACCGCGATTAGACGCGAGCGGTGGCTTAGAACGCACCGCGATTAGACGCGAGCGGTGGCTTAGAACGCACCGCGGTTAGACGCGAGCGGTGGCTTAGAACGCACCGCGGTTAGACGCGAGCGGTGGCTTAGAACGCACCGCGGTTAGACGCGAGCGGTGGCTTAGAACGCACCGCGGTTAGACGCGTGGGTTCAGGAATAACTAAAAACGCTGCAGTTGGCGTTTTCGCTTAATGCTATTTCATTACCACAATGGATTTCTGGTGAGCCGCATGTGTTGTGGCTATCCTCCGCGCTCGTCCGGTCAATAATGAATATGAAAACCGAACGCGGTTAACCGCCGTGCGTGCGCCACTATACTAATCAATATATGAGACACACGAAAATCGCGGGTTTTCAAGACAATCTCTAAATATAATAAATTAATTACTTTTTAACATCAACCGCTAAAAAATCGCAAATTCGTACACTTGTTTTGCTACATTTTACTGCGGTTTCAACCCGCTCGCATTAAATCGCAGTGCATGCTGAGTCTTAGATGACATAATAAAAGCAAAATTTTAAATTTTTGTTAGTACTTATTTCTAGAAATAAACTTATCTAAAAACATTCAATACTTATTAAATTTTAAAGTTTCTGAAATTTATTTCTATAAAATAATCTATCTTTTTATTTAAAATCCTATTATTATTTCAGAACAAGCCGGACAAGCTTCGAAATCAGCTACGATAGAAATGTACGCGCCGTCGTCATACAACGATACGATGACTGGGGAGACCCTCAGCTCTGTTTCGGAGAAATCCGAGACATACTCCCAAGACGAGGGGGTGGACGACCGGCAACCACCTCCCATACCTGAAGTACCGTCTATGCCCAACAGGCATATGCTCAGTCAGGTAAAGGCAATCTTATTGCTACTTTCAAAAGTCAATACTGTTCTTCTTTTTAGAACAGCTCCGCCAAATGCTAGCTAGCAAACAACCCACACCCAAGTGGTAGGATATTTGCCCGTCTGGATGGGTACCACTCTTGGTCTAAACTATACAGCCATAACAAACTGGCTGCCACTCCTGGTCTAGAGTATACCGCCATAATAACCTTGAATTGTGTTCCGACATTAGTGGGCTGATTCCAGTCTCCCTTAAGAAAGCAGCAAGACATTGGTAACACTTTTGGTGTTGTATATATTCATAACCACATCATCCGTAGCCACTTTCCATCAAATAGGCCGTCTGCATGTCCGCTGTACTCCAACGATTAAAAAAAAATTGTCTATGAAGAAATGCCTAAATTGCACATAAACTTTTGTACAATCAAATCACATTAACTAAAATAATTCTAACTATAATAAACTTCTTGCAGACCTCAGATGCGTTCCTCATTGACGATCAAGGGATAGTTATCCCCCCGCCATTGGACTATCCCCCGCCGAACTACGCAGTGTATGAGGCCGATCACTCCAGGACTCTGCCTCACCCGCACAGGCACAAGGATTTAAGCGGTCATAGCACATTGGGAAGGAGTGCTGGTGAGAACAATCATAAACGTTAACTTAATTTAACTCCTTAGTCTTTTATCACTCAAATTGGCATATCACTCGATATCGCGTGATCATAATTATGGGGGGTCAATAATTTGTAAACAGATTATCTTATAAAAAAAAATACCAACTATGTATTTATTTCTGATTTTAAGCTCTTAGGAATGCAAATAAAATGAATAATATATTCGAAGGGATTGTTCCCAAAAGTTCAATAACAAAAATTTATGTTGCTTAAGGTATTAAAAGATTCGACATTTAATTTTTATTTGAAAACAATTGTTGAAAAAGGAAAGCGATACAGATTTTTTAGATTATTTACAAAAGGACTTATAACAGTTCGCTTAAATCATGTGAAAAATACGACACTCGACGTCGCGTGATTGGCTTATGAACGTATTTACTTTTTATGCATAGGCAAACAAAACTACGTGCCAGCCCCCAGTCCGATGCCGCCATTAGATGGATCTTACTACAACATGGCTTCAGACAAATATCTGTCATATCCACCTCTGATTGGAGAGTATTTGCAACAGGTAATTTAACAGATCTTATACAAAATATGTATTTACTTAGTTGAATAGTTGATATCTTTAAAAACTGACCACTTTGTGGTGTCACGTATCCATAGTTAATGGAAACTTCACGATTGGAGGACATGCTGCATAAGGGAGTAGTAGCGGAGTTTCCCCTATGCTGATGAAGTGGTAAATTGCCATCGGAATGTACCCAGCCTACACACGAGGGCGTCACGGTGCTAACCACTGTTCTATATCCCGTGGCATCGCAGCAAGTGTAGATAGATACGTAGATTTAGGCCTAGTGGGTAGTCTGGACGGATTCCGCCCCCCATATCCATAGCCCGAGCGTCTGTCGCAAGAAAAGACATTCCTCCTATATTAACAAGAAAGAAGTATTAATTTCCATTTAAGTATGAACTCAAAAGAACGTAAACATTGTGTGATAGTATAAATTCTAGAGGAGGTAGGTATATATAGTGCTTAATTTCGCCGCCGCGCCCCAGCATGTTGGCAACACAATTGAAATTTGACTTTTGTCACCCCAAAATTTTCCTCCAATGTAATGGTGCAAATTTACCCTTCGTTAATACTTTGATTTAATCATTTGAGCTTTTAAGATAATTTCAAAATGTTTATTTCTTTAGCAACAAGGTCGCACCCCGACTCCACCACAGCAGTACGGCGCCCAGCCCCTCCCCAAACCGCACCTGATGAACGGAGGAGTTTCCGGAGGATCCCCTTCTCACATGGCAAGCCCACCCCATAATTATGGGCTTGATAGTGAGTAGTTTTAATTAGCATATTTACTGCGTTGTATTCATGTAGACCCATGGATAATTTTATAATTATAATAATAACCTCCTCCGTGCTTACCTTAGCCAGCCGGCACGGAGTAGAGATCCCTAAAGCTAAGACTCAGGCTCCACGGGTGGAAGTCATAAATGGCATAATGTCAGAAGTAGCTTCGGTGAACCTGCAGCCCACCTCTCCACATCCCTTAGCCACTCACAACCATGTTGTCCCTGTGTTCTATGGTATTTTTTGGGACCCATGCAAGGAGTGGCGAGTCACCGTCTGCCCATTTTTTCCATTTTCCTTGAACATTGTGATGCCATAGTCTTCATACTCCGTAAACTCTAACTCCACTAGGAGTTCATCCTAATAGCCCGGCACCTCTTGTTCTCATTTACTATAATTCTCTATTGAAGTTTTGATTTATTCCACAGTTTCGCTAGATAGGCAATCGGCCGGTGGCACACTGAGGCGACAGAGGTTAGACAAAATGGCCGCCGTCCCACCGCCCGATGTTACCGTTTTGCATCCGGGGAATTGTAACCAGGTTAGTCACTAATCACTTTGTTTGCTTGGAATGAAATTTTAAGTTGTTTCAAGTTCTATAACTATCAGGCTAATTTAAACTTTAAAAATGTGAATTTAAAATCGCTACAATAACCAAATTAGAACAACTGCATCTCATTCCAACGACCTAGATTCGATTTCTACACAACGACCATTTAATGCTTACTAGTGGTCGAAATTCGTCCCTAATTATTAATTCAAATTTATAACTGAATGAATGAATGAAACCTCTTTATAGTTCACCATAAACTTAAATCTAGACAATTGCTATGGATACATTTGTATTAGAACAATGGGCGACCTTATCGCTTATAGCGATCTCTTCCAGGCAACCCAGTGTCTAAGGAGATTTTAAACATTACAGTTTGAACATTATTAAGGTTCTGTTGTCAAAGACCATCATACACTGTTAATTTTACTTTAACAATAAACAAAAGAGTATATATGCGTGTGTGTGTCAAATATGGTAGTGTGTGTAATGTTTTTTAAAGTTTATTTCTTTACAGCACACCCAGATGTCCCAAGGAGGTCCTATCAAACACCCGCAGTCAATTCTAAAAGACCCCTCCCGGCATAAGTACGGGAATCAGTATGGCAGCCCCATATCATCCAGCACACCTCAGAGTAGCGCGAGCCAAATACTCACTGTACAAAACTTAACCACCGACGTGCCACAGTACGGTACAATTAGGAAAGAGAACAAAAAACAAAATGTCACGATAGATGAATCTTTTAACAGAAGCGAAACACACGTCGTTTAAGACTCCTAAAATGTTTCAGTGACTACTAAAGTTGATAAGTGACTAGTGAGTGATTACTAAAGTGGAAAAATTAAGTGTTACTACTAAAACTTCTCAGTGTCTGACTAAAAAGGTTTAAAATTATAGTGACTTGTAAATACAGTGTTTTAGTATAATGTAGATAGTTATTAAACAAAATATATAAAATTAATGTGATAAATGAACAATGAATGGGAGCGTAGTGTCCGTAGATAGGAATATGACAATGAGTCTGAGCCCGATTGTTGATACATACTGTTAAGAGATTAATGGGCTCTAGGAATATTTAGCTAAAGTGTATTTTCTAAATCGCTGCAGATAATACTAATTAGTCATCTTAATCATTCGTAACATAATTGCATATTCAGTATTTTTTTATCGTAACCACTGAATATTGGTTAAAATATCAGCGATTAAAAATGTTAAATCAGATTTAAAAACAAGTATTAAAATCGTTCAAATGGGTAAAAACCATTATTGGCACACTCCCCTCAATAATTGGCACCGTGTTTATTTAATCAGAACATGAAAATTCACAATATTTTTTATTATTTTGTAGTCATACTATAATAATATAATTATTGTATGGCTGTAGCCATGTATAATAATAAATATTAAGACATTTTAATTTGGTTTATTTTTACAACAAATAAATAAGAATGTCAGGGTCCAAACACTGGGAGGGCGTGTCAACAATATAGATTCCCCTACAATTGTTTATATTTTTATTTAATTATTGAAATACATTTACATAATAAAACTACGTTTTAACGGTTTTAAGCGCGGTAATTTATTTTATTTAGGTTTATCCTTATTTATGAACAAGTTGGCGGTAGGCTGAATAAAAACTTTGACAATACACGTTCGACAAATGTCATCTTTGTCTTCCGTGACCACGGCAACTGAAAAGCGGCCGAAACGTCGGATAAACCTAAATAAAATAAATTACCGCGCTTAAAACCGTTAAAACGTAGTTTTATTATGTGTACAAGTCGCGAAAACTTAAGAAAATATTATTATATTTTTTTTATTCTGTTTTTTTTGGGGGGGTTTTTATCCACACGGATACGTCAACCCCATCGTAACCTAATCTAACTTACTCTAAATACATTAAATTATAAAAACAAAGGCCGTCACTGATGAAGGACTCCAATTGAACCACCCAGCCGTTGAGATAATTTTGATGTGGGCTCAGACAGAATTGTTGGAATGACACCAACATCCATAGGATTTAGATTGAAGTCTCTCATCAGTGCCTGTCTTTCCTTTTTGTTTCTGACACAATTCATCAGCAAATGTTGGATATCTTCCAAATCACCACAGGTACTGCAGTTTGGTGAATCTACTTTTCTCATGAGATATGCAAACTTTGCTGATGGATAGTGACCAGAACGTAGTCTTAACATTAACTTAATATGAGATCTAATTAACTTAATATTTACATAAATTATGTGTTGTTCTTTTTAGGCTGTTAAATAATCTGAATACACTTATGTTACTTATAGCGTTAATGCAATGATATAAAGTTAGTATAGCGAACATTATCAGAAAACACACACTTTAGCTAAATTTTCTACAACATCTGGTTGTAATAAACATTATTCGACTGACATCAATATAATTGTATAAATGTTGTTAAGTGAAACGTCCAAAAGACATTTTTTCATTGTCCAATTATGAAAATAATCATTTTAGATATTACTGTTTAGGTGATAATTGATTTTTTTACTATATGTAATTTTCATTTTGAAATGTAGTTTTGCTACTGAAAGGTCCGGTAGTTTTGTTTCATCGATCAAAAATTAATATATATTCAGTCTGGAATTTCTAGTATTTGTTTACAACTAAAATTTTTTAGGAATACAAATATCGGACATTTTTATAAAAGAATTTCCTAAATTTTGATTCCCGCGACGGATCTCTCCTATCTTAAGTTTTAAGCGATTTTTCAAATTATGTAATTATATATAAAAAAAATGTTTGAATACATAATTTTTAATTAGGTCTTAATTGGGAGAATTATAAATTTTGCCCAAAAGTGGTTACGAAACGTCGTATGTTTTTTTAGAAATTGTTAATTCAAAGTTTAATAATTGTTAAATTAAGTTTTAGCAGTCTTTATTCATTGTTGTAGAACATTATTCAGTATTGTTAGGAGCTATTGTAATTTCTTCTATTAAAACAACATTTTATTTTTCTACTTTTTACAAGTTCTTAAAATGATATCTCTACAACCTAGAGAGAAAAAAATAATATACCAATTGTCACATTGCCATGTTAAAAATGGTCTACAACTTATATTATATATAAATATATATATATATATATATATATATATATATATATATATATATATATATATATATATATATATATATATATATATATATATATATATATAAAGTTCTTAATTTTAATATGGTTTATTTGTACTGATACAAATGTAACTAAAAATTGTCGTACTGAATTACAATATATGTATATATTGTAATTTATACTTTTATATTAATACAATAGTTCTAAATTACAATGACTATAAATAATCTGAATAAAAGTTTTATTACAATGTCAAATTGTTAAATTTAAATGTCATTATCAAATGACCCCATTTTCAAAAATTCAATTTTGAAACCTTAAATTTATATAATTCATTTTCAATATATATATATTATCGCGCAAAGTTTTACATGTCTATTATTTTAGTTATTTATTATATAAAAAATAAAACATAGCTGTTTTATATGAACAAAATTATCAAAACTTCTTTTTAAATCATTTTTTTATTATTTAAAAATACTTGAATTATTTGTAATACACAATTAAAGTATATTTAATTGTTTTTCATCACACGAGTATTATGTTTTAATTTAAAATGTCAATTTATATGATTTACAAATATTATTTTTAATATTTCAATTTTAACAAGTAATTTTACAGCATTTTACATAAATGTAAATAATAATGAATAATACTCAAAATCGCGAACTGACAATAAGTGTAAGTTTAATTTTATCAGCTTTTATTACATTTGTAAATAAATGATAGAAATGTATTTTTTCTTTTTAACAATTAATGATAGGTTTCTTTAATATCCCAAAATTTAATCGGTTTAATGCAGATACCAAAGTTTTTTCTATGATTTTATTTTTAAGTTATTAAGCTACTTATTTTTTTTTGTAATTTTTCTAATTTTAATTCTTTTCGATTATGTAACAATTTAAAATAGGATAAAACCGATTGTAAAAAATGTTTTCAGTAGAATGCCCCGATTAGTTGAATTTATATGATTCATTTTCAAAATTTAAAATCCATCCATTGATGAAAATACGATTTTTTATATTTAAATTTAAATGGAAATATTTTATTGTTACATTTCGAATTTTAAATAAAAAGTCTAATGATGCCAATACATATTTTTGTTTTATTTATTTTTCCTTTTTTGCTTCACTGTTATCACGAAAAACATATCACTTGATGATTTTGATGCTTTTTGAGTTGTTAAAAAGTGCCAAGTTTTTAAATTTCTCGCGACTGTAATTATTATTAATATTATAAATATAGATAGCTACGTTACACGTCCTTCTAATTGTAAGTTGTAATATATAAAACCGTGCCTTATACTTTTATGCCATTTTGAATATAAAAAATATCATTTAAATATTGCCAAACTAGTATAATAACTATATACGATCTTTCTAGACTTAATAAACGTAATTCTTTTTTAATTCCGCGTTAAATCACCCCCCCCCCCCCCCCTATATATGCCATTTATATTATTAATCATATACTAGTACACTTCAAATAGCGGATGCTAGAACTGCCACAAAAATAGAATGCAGCAAGTCTGCTCTCTGCCAGGACATACTGGCATACATCTATAAAGGTAGAGACAAACTGACCCCACTGCATTTCGTATTATCCCCGCAAATTGCTATTGCGCCTGGCCGCCATTTTGGTGACGTAACCGTACTCAGAACACTCAGTACTGTTAGCATCACTGGCCGGCGAGTACGCGTACCTGTCGAGTTGCTGATGACGTCACGTGAATGTTAATGTGACAAGGTTCCAGCGCATTACCAATTTGTGGAGATAATACGCGTTGCATCCTCATTGGTGTCCACGCTTGTTTTACATATGCAACGTAAGACGGTAGCAGCTGTTGTCACTTCCTCAAAGGTAAGAACTCTTGATAATCTGAACAGTGACTGCTTGACTGGATTCAAAAGCATCACTTTAAAAAAAATACCGATACAACGCTTGGATATCGTTATCGGTATTTGTAAAGTGAAAACTTCTTTAGGCACGTTGGGCGCTTTTGCGATGTAGAAAAGGTACAGAACTTCACGCTAAGATACATGTGTATAGATGTATGTATATATATAGCTCTTGGCATGGGGGAAAAGCAATGAACTCGCATGACCGTCTCGCTCAGATATAAAGTTTACATTCTTGATGCGCAGTTCTATGACTGACTGACAGAAAGACTGACAGTTCTTTTAGGTCTTTCCCGCAATATTTCTACACTAATGTTGACATAATATGCGAGTATTGATTGCAATGCGTTAAGTTAAATATTAAATAATAATATTTCTCATAATAATATCAGACCACAAACGCGCCACGTCTATGCTCCAATTTTAGGAGAGCGTATTATACGTTTGTTCTTTTTATGTTATATATACATTAGTTACATTGAAGTCGTGATAGCGTAATGGCTAACGCACGCGTCCCAAACCCAGAGAGCGCGGGTTCGATCCTAGCCAAAACGCATGCACTACTTGGACAGTTTTCTAACGGTGAAGGAAAGCAACATGATGCAACCTGCACATCGAGATTACCGATGTGTCAAACCTGCCAAGCCGCCTTGGATAAGCGTAGCGGGTATGCTGTCCGTTTCCCTATAATGGGAGGCCCGAGCCCAGAGGTGAGACATTTATGGGCTGTTATTATTATTATTTTATTGATATTCAGGTTTCAACGCGTTATTTTCCTTCACACTGAAGATATGGTGATTTTTATAATAAACATAAAACTAAGTAAATACTCAATTCATAGAACTAAAACCAACGTTATTTGAGAAACGAGTGTGTTCACCACTGAGGCACCACGGCTTACTAAGTAAGAACTATCCTTTATTGATGTTTATACATACTCAAGGGTCTAACAGTAATTGCTCTTTAACCTTTGCTTAAAGGGGTTCAGTCTGTTTCAACCTTAATCTTTTAGTAGAAGAGACGATGAAGATCGACCTTCGCTTAGCTGGTAACCAGATGCGGCATATTTCTTATCAAATTATTTTTAAACACGCCTATGATAGGTTGCCAATTGAAATGTGTCTATTTTAAATTAAATTCATTTTACTCATTTTTTTTCATAATGTTCACTAATATGATAACTTAACAAATTTAGTTTCAACTGACAGTTTAACAAAGAATATGCCTTGATAGGCTTGCCAGCCTACTTTTTTCTGTCCATGGTTACCTGGCAAGCAGGTATGAACAGGTGAGTCAATATAAATACTACACCGTTCTGTAAACCAATAAAAATAGGTATCATTAAAAAGATAAATTAATTACAAAAATAACCATATAGCCTAGAAAAAGCCGTTTCAGGACGTCTATTATTACGTCTATTATATCCGTGCTTTGAAACAGATAATATTAAATTTCAGATAAAGAAAAAATAAATATCGTTATAATAATCTTACTGTTATTTTTAGCCATTGTACCGGTAAAAAATATAACGTCAATACTAGTTTATCGATAATTTTACCGTTAAAACTACGTTTTTTTACCATTGTCGCTCTCTCACTCACAAAGATTGTCAAACAGCACTGTGCTAAAAGCGCGCGCAATATTTATTTAGTCTTAATAAAAGCAATTCTTAAAAACGACAACGTCGCTTGAAATAACGTAAAAATTAGTGATACGCATAACGTTTTTAACATTAAAATCATAAAAGTTATCAAAAAACGGTAAGGAATGTAGCGCTATCTTTTTATAGGTAATTGATAACGTTTTCAAGCGTTGCTTCAAAAATAGCCATGAACACTTTACAATTCGCAAGCTCAAGAAGAAGAAGAAGATTAAAGAAGAAGGCGTATTTACAAAAATATATTTCTTGATAAAAAAATATGTCTCATCTGGTTATTAAATGGGTGAAAGTCGATTTTCAGCATCTCTTAGGCTAGTATGCACCGACTTTTAATCGATGGTTAAAATAAATTAATCGCTAAAAATGTATGCATAAACAGTGATTATTTTATTTTAAGCGCCGGTTAAATGTCGGTGCACACCAACATTTAGACTATTTTACAAAATATATAACACCTTCGTTTTTCTTACAAAGTGAATTTCTGAATACAATTTAGTATATTATTTATGTCTTTTAATGATTAATATAAAACATTTACTACTGTAATATTTAACTTTTATAGAGCTTAAGTTGTCTAAGACATTTAAACATCATTAAATAATGTAATTCATTGTAAAAATCTATCTGGTTGGTAATGTATGAGAATGATATTCTAAGAAAAAACAATGCATAGTCATACTTCACACGCAAATAAATTGGATCAGCGTTAAAGACAAAGCAATATAGACTGTATTACTCATTTTTATTCTTGATTTTCACTTTTTACACCGCAGTGGGAAAAGCAATGCTTCAAGCGCAAAGGTCATTGCAGTCATGTGTTTAAAAAAATGAAACGTTAATAAAACTACGTTTCAACGGTAACGGTAACTGTAGCGCGGTAATTTATTTGTTTTTTTTTATTCCGACGTTTCGCTCACTTTTCAGTAGCCGCGATCACTTAGATTAGGCTCCCATAGAGTAAATAATAACCATAAACAAAATTAATATGAACAAGTTGGCGGTAGACTAAATAAAACTTAAACAATACTCATTGACACTTGACTTGAAGCCTTCCGCGATCACGGCTACTGAAAAGTGGCCGAACATCAGAATAATAAAAAATAAATAATTTGCGCTTAAATCCGTTAAAACGTAGTTTTATTATGTATAAAAGTCGCTAAAACTTAAGAAAATGTAACAATGAAACCATTTAATCATACGTTAAAAATTAAATTTACAAGGAGTTTTTTGGGAGGTCGAAGAATGAATGCTTTTTTGTTGGGCAGTTCTGTTTGGGGCACTGGTTTAAATTAAAAATTTGCTACATAGTTAAACGATGATTGTTGTTTTTACCTCCGATTCATAATTTTTGTGTTAAAAAACTGGACTGTTTAATGAAATGTGCCTATTCGAGCTGTCACAAAAACTCCTTTATCAATCATTGAATGCGCGTGACATCATAAGGCTACCGGCAGACCTTCTGTGCACGGGTAGCAATTAAATACAGTGTAAACTCTATATAACGACACTGAAGGGACTGTACATTTTATGGCGTTATAGAGAGCTGTCATTAAATGGAGAGAATTCTATTTGTTTTTTGTTTGACATCTTTTGTTGCGCCATTAATTTTGTTGTATTTTTTCCTTTTTTTATTCATATCTTGCGACACTGAGGCATCTTGGTTATAAAGGAAGTACTTAGAAATTTCGGTATTTTGGAATTTCTAGAAATTTTGGTATGCATGATGCCGAGAGTTTATTACGGGCTAGGATGATAAAGCGATAATAGAACGTAAACAGCTGCGCTTTAACTACTTTTGGCAACTTAAAAGGTACTTTTCATTACATAATTGTTGTCGTTTTTGAGAGTGGGTGTGATGTATATACAGTGTATTGTTGTTTGGAAGAGAAGCTAAACCAACCGAAGCCAAATGATTCAGGCTGCTGTGCACTGACTTTTAACCGATGGTTAAAATAAAATAATCGCTAAAAATTTATGCATAAACACTGATTATTTTATTTTAACCGTGGGTTAAATGTTGGTGCATACCAGTATTAGACGCTTAAGGGAGTTTGTCGTTAAATCGAGTGACGTTACATGGAGTTTACACTGTAATTGGTCAATAGAAATGAAATAATGAAATCGTGCTTCAGAGTAACTACTTTATTTAAAAACAATCAATGAATTCTTTGTTTAAAAAATGAGCTTGTTATCGTAGATGTTAAGTGCTAATCAAATGTTCAAAACATATTGTCAATATAATAATAATAATTAATTAATTAATAATACAAGTCAATGTTAAATATTATTAAATAATAATTGTGAGTGAACTTATGAAGATATGATGTGGTTTTTAATAAATAATAATATAAATTAAATATAATAACGGTTATTTCATGTTTACTATTAATTTTTAAATGAAGAAAGTGTTTCAGTACATTGCCATAAAAATAACTATCCTTTGAATTCTAAATTCTTCATAACTAGATGGCGCTAAAATTTTGATCTCTTATTTAGTTTAAATTTTTGAATAAATGTACTAAAAAAATTAAAAGGGAGAAATTACATGGCATCATCTAGTTATGCAAGATTCAGGAGCTTTATGGAATTATGTATATAGTGGATTATTATTATTTTTAGTATTTTTCTTCCATGTTTAGAAACACTTGTGCCGTGTTGTTGACCCAATTGGAACAGAAACCAACTGTCATAGCGGCCAATTGTAATATCAAACCATGTCACATGGTTGAACCACTTGAAAGTGACATTATCAGTGCAAAAATAAAATTGACACCATCAAATTAGCTTGTGTTATCTATTATTACTTATACAAACAATTACTTATATATATTTTATCATGCCGTACATTAATTTATAAATTAGTACATTGAAGGAACCTTGTTATATTTTACTTAGAAATCCGTTAAGACTATAAGTAGAATACTGAGCCTAGGTCATCGAAGTCAATGGGTAAGTTTTCCAAAAGGCTGGTACGTTACCTCGCTGGATTACTATACTAATACGTTGTCCGAGGTAGGATTATTATTACTTAAAAAACTATTATTATTACTTTATAAAACAATAAAGAAATTTCTCTGTATCAAAGTTCATGGCGACGTAGTCACCAACGACGTGCAATCTCACAAGTACATTAACTGACATGCTAAACGCTGAACGAGTGAACTAATACACCGACCAATATTTAGTAATGTGAAATGTTTCTTTTAGTACAGTATGTGGAACCGGTACCTAATAGTACATCGTTCATGAACTATACAGAAGACTGTCGGATCGCTGACTAGCGCGCTGAGTGCTGACCAAGTAAACTAATAGTCCGATTAACATTTAGTAATATGAAATGTTTCTTTTGGTACAGTACAAAGAACTGGTCCCTAGTAGTACATCGTTCATTAACTACACAAGAATACCCTCCAAGAGCCTGGATAGACTAGCGATCTTGTTATTCACGCCATTTACGTCATTAACATCAAAATAGGCCCCAAAATAGCAAGAAAATTTACATTTGTTAAATAACAAGAGCTGTACGACCTTTTGCGCCCTTGACCTTCGCTTCCAGTGATCCACAAAATACTTAGGTATATATATTTTGAAGCGGTATCCGTTGTCCGTCGTAAGTAGGGTTGCCAGGTATTCGATTTTAACAGAACTATTAAGACAATCTAAGTTTCTTTTGCAATATTATAAACCGCGAGTTAGACTTATAGACGGAAAGATCAAAAATTTACTCTTCAATCGTGGTAGCGTAATGGATAGCGCTCGCGTCACTAACTCAAAGACCGCGTGTTCGATCCCGGCCCGAACGCATGCCCAACTTAGGCAATTTTGTGACCTAATGTGCGTATTGTTACAATTACCACGTGCTAACGGTGAAGGAAAACAGCGTGATGCAACCTGCACATAGGATACCCTATGTTACAACTTGCCAAGCCGCCTTGGACAAGCGTGGCGAGGCGGAGCCCAGCAGTAGTAAATATTTACGGGCTGTTATTATATATTAACTTCCACAGCCTTACGTGATTCTTCTTTGCAGGGTTGCCCCTACCCGTACAACTAACCACCTGTTCGAAGATAAAATGTCTCACTCACAATACCGTCGACGATATTGCGTAGACCACCTCCTGCTACTGCTGCTCACCTCCGAATTTATCGCGCTTAGCTCGCTTCTGCATTTCCTCTAAAATACGCTACTTTCGTCCTTAACTGAACTGCCCACTAAACTAGTCACTGCCTTCTATTAAACTTCTCTTCCAACTCTTTCGTAACGCACATGTCGCTTCACTATTTACAACTGAACTCCCCGGTATGCGTGCCTTACACTACTTATATACCCAGAAGAATCTTCTGAAACCCATAAGTTCGATCTTCTTTTCGTTATTCTTTTATTTATAAGCTATCCCTTTATAAACATCTATCTATCTCTGTATTTTCCTTCCCGAACCTTCTATTTTAGATTTTTTGTTCATAATCTATCCCTTTCTAAAATATATCTGTCTTTGTCTTTTCCTTCCACAATTTTCGACCTTTTTTATAAAAGTCTTGAGACCGGCTTGCGTTGCCAGAAATTTCCACCCTCGGTCGCCACAATATATTTCAAATTGTTTTCGTTAATTTTTCGTATTTTTGTGACGTTCAGCTGGTCCTACGCATGAGAATACAAACCACAACACGATGACATGTTCGAATTTTTCCGAGAAAAATAACAACAAATCACTATCGGCCTATATTTATTTATATTGAACAAAAACATTTGTGTCGGGCCCTACGGAAACATGGAATGATTTAAGGAAATATCTCGAATATTTTTGTGGACTTTTGTTTTTTGTATAAACATACGCACGCACGACTTTTACCGTTTATTAGCCTTGGCCGGTATTTCTGACTTTTTACCGACTTCAAATAAAAAAAAATAATTACGACACCTTGAAGTCGATGCATTTTGCAATTTTGCAATTTTGTTGTTGTTTTTGTGTTACTTGGCACCAACTTCAAGGTGTTGTAGAAAATATTTTTTTTTTCTTTTAAATAGTATAACATCAAGAAGACACGATCGTTACCTCCTTTAACAGATTAGTTAAAGATTACTTACTACCTTATGCTATAATGTTATTGTGTACTTTTGTATGCATATAATATAATATGTATTTTAGTAGGTTATGTATTATTGTTTTATATACTACTAATTAATAAATAATAAACTAAATTATTTTTTATATCCTATATAACTAGCTGGCGCTTTAGGTTTGTTTGACTGTTATTCAAAACATTTTACTAAAGCAAAAATTTTAAATTCCTTTTTACGGTCTCTGTGGTTAAATGGGCTACTTTAGCGGGCCTACCTTACTACAGGGCAGAGGATCCCGGTTCGAATTCTGGCTTATAAAAAATTGTAAACGTTATTTACTACGGTCTAGGTGTCTGCGATCAGCAGTTGCTAAGTGTAACAATATTCACATTAGGTCCGAAAACTATCGAAGTACTACACGCTTCCCAGCCAGAATTCGAATCCAGATCGTTTTGAAATACGTATATGATAGGCAACTGCATTAGTCACTGAGCTGCCATAACATTTTCCCTATATCTTATTTACTATCCTTTTACGACACCATTGGTAAAAAAGTGTCATTATCAAGTCAAGTGTTATACTACCTATATACCTATAGTAGTAGGGGAGTCCAAGCGGGGATTTTGGGATTTAGTCGAGCGTGGCAGAATAACATAAGGGGAGAAACCTTGCACCCTATTATGTACCCTCACCATATATGAACCCTTCATATCCTTAGGGCAGCCTATCAGAATAGTAAAAAACGGACAAGTGGCAAAACAAATCGTAACAAAATTTTATCTTGAAGTTTAACAGGCAGATTGTTAATGTACTTGTCCAATTTGAAAACTTGCACGTAAAACTTCAAGTTGAAATTTTGTTACGATTTATTTTTCCACTTGTCCGTTGAAGTTTCACTTCTACAATGTGTCCCAGCACACATATCGATTTTTCGCAGGTTTACTGCAAATAACGAATAATAACAAATAATTGATTAGGTATGTTAAGTACATTTTAATGAATGTATTTTTTATTTTAATATATTTTATTTCATCAAATAAAAAAACTGAATTCGATCTGGAACCAAAAAACGCATTCATACTGCTCAAGAATATGCCTCTCACTACGTTTAGTTTAAATTTATACCACTCCTTAACGCGGCTTTAATGCTTTGTCGTGACAGAAAAATCCCAAGACCCCCCCGTCTATATAGAAGTTCTACGTCAATAAATCGATCGTTAAAAAAAACTCAAGCGCGTCAGATTAAGTTAAGGTGAGTTAATTACATGTACACGCTCCCCCCACCAGTTTAAGGGCATACATCATATAAACTTTTTAGCATCTAATCTTCACAATCCAAAAGGTCCCCGCGACGCTGGAGTGTAGCTACATTTAGCATCTTGGGCTCCTCTACTATAGTAAAGCAAACTATAATTGGGCCGTTCCACAAAGCCAAATTTCGGAGAAACTGACTTTAGTGATGAACTGTCGATGATGATACAATTTCAAAATTGGATTCGATATAGGTAGTCACACGTTCACAAATCGATTAAAATAAAACGATTATCCAGTTCTAACTACATACATTTAATACCTATTTTCTTTGCGTGAGACTAGATGGCACTACCGCCATATTGTGACACGGTCACTCGGATACATAAAATTTGGCCATGGCTTTGAGTCGCGTCCAAATCGTCAGTCTTTTGAATAGGAGTTCCTTTAGGGTTTACTGAGCATCCTATTTAAATATCTGACGCGCTTGAGTATTTCCGTGTGACTCTTTTTTTTTAAATCTTTACACGCTCTAGTGCAAGAGCATACATCATATATTTTTTTCTAGCATCTAATCTTCACAAATCAACAGGTCCCCGCAACGCTCGAGTAACTCCACGTTTAGCATCTTGGGCTCCCCTACTACTAACGCCACTTATTTATATCGTTAAAAATAACGTCGTTAACGGATAACCAGCTTTTTTTATACCTGGCAGCCCTATTCGTATTGAATTTCAATGCAATTTCAATATAATTCAATTTCATAGATAAGTTTGACGGATTATAATAAGATATTAGAAACAGATCATTAAAAATGGCAGTGAGTTTTCTGTTCTAATATTAATAGTAGACAATTTTTAATGACACTTTGAGTTAATCGTCCGTTATATCTCTGAGTACGATACTATAAAGTTTACCTTATTTTTAAATACTTATTAATAATATTTAAATCGTTTTTTATAAATTCATCATAATCATTGTAAATTTTTCACAATTTTATTAAAATATAAGGTTGTAAGTGTATTTCTATGGATTCCGAATAAAAAATGAATTTGATATTAATTATAATTAATTAATTTTAATAAATTAAATAAAGCTCATGATTGTGTAATCAGCATTAAATTTGAAATAAAGCGTATATGTTAAAAATAACTTGTTTTTAATTTAAACTTTGTGACGTTGCAAATTGGCATTCATAGCCTTGCAACACTTTAAGTATAGACTTCTTAAATCGGTTGTATTAACACCGTATTACATCCTCAATTTTGTCATTAGAAATCACGCGATGTCTTTCCGCGATGTCTCCAGTAGCTCCGTCCTCCCCTCACTTCAATCCCCGCAGGCACAACAACGCCACCTATACGCGCGTCGGTTGCACCGTGCGCGTCCCCCACCTCGATAGCTTAAATAGAGCGACGGGCCGACTCGCGCCCTCTTTCGCTGGTCAGAATTCACGTGGATCAATCACACTTTCACTTAGCAATATTATAGTATAAAATCAGTGTCTAAAGGAGTCGAAAGGTACGTAGTGTTCATTTCAAGTGTTTACCCTGCGTCTCTTTTATTCTTTCACATCAGTAAGGCGTGTCTACCTTGCAGATGTCCCTCAAGCCGTTGCATCACGTTAACAGCCGACCGCCCGAAGGTCCGGGCGAGGCTCCTCATCATTAAGTATCAGCGTTTCGTTATTCCAACCCTTTTTAGGTAAGCATATTTAGCTTATTGATCGTTTAGTGTGATTAGGTCTTAAAGATATATCCCTAGTTAACCGTTCTCAGTTCCCCGACTAGGATTACAGTAGATTTATGATAGGTGTGCTCACTGGGAACCATCTCAATTCCAGGGAGTCACGTTTGGGGGCATAACCTCCGCCGTAGCACGCGAGAGCCAGCAGGCCTCGCGCTGCCTCGTGTGGGCAACCACGCTGCCCACGCATCCGGTCATACTTGGCCGTTCTACGACCACCTTCGACATCACCACGTGTCACGCGGCCGCCGACGCCAGCAGCGTTGCTGAGCGTCGTGGCAGTTTTCCAGGCGTCGCGATCCTGGATGGCGCCCATAATCTTCGTCTTCATTTAATCAATCTACTTACTCTTTCGTAACAAATTAATCCTTAGAAGGTAGCACGTTTCAAGGTTAGCACAGTCTAGGTGACCCACGTCCCCTGAATTATTGTCTTTGACATTCGTCAGGTAGTCTGGAGTCAGACGACCAGGGTGTCGACCCGATTGTCGCCCCTGTGTCGGGTTTCACGTTTAGTTGTTAGTTTAAATACTGTATGTTGTACTCTAATCGTGTATACCCTGTTACTGACTCCCAAAAGACAGTTGGAATAAAGAATAATACTCATGCTCTAATCTTTTATTTCATAACCACAATATGTATATATAACCCGGGGAAAATAATATATAACAACTTAACCCAAATAAATTATAATTCTTTTAACAGAATAGTTAAATATTACTAAACTAAACTACTAAACCTTAAACTATAGTGTTATTGTTTACTTTTGTATGTATAAAATATAATATGTGTATTTATTTATGTATATGTCGGAGGGAAGCTATAATTGGATGGATGTATAACGTACAATATTATTTGTTTACATTTTAATTACTTCTAAAATTGATAATTTAATTTGGTTTGATGTCTTAAATGTTTCTATAACTAAAAGATCGTTCTAACCTAATAAAAGTTATGAATATTGTGATTTAATAACGACCAATGAGAGCAGAGCATGTCTTGAGCGGGGTCAAGGACGCCCTCTATACTTTGAGTAGTATCTACTTGGGTAGACTGAGGAGTTTTTGGGGCACATTGGGTTGATGGCAGCAGGTCGAGTTGGACCTTAGAGTATTTTTAAAAAAAGTGTTTTTTTTAAGTTAGAAGTATGAGCGGGGATGCCCTGAACCCGCTGCTCGGTCTAAACTATGTCATAATGTTGATCGAATCTAAATTAAAAGTGTATAAACCGTGTCTATTGTGTTTTATGCTCGCATTTTATCCTGATGACGCCCACTAAACCTGCAATAACCAAAGATGTCGTGAGAACGAGGCCGTTCTGCGACATATACATATTATCATATATATTACTATTTATTAATTAATAAACTAAATTGTTGTTCGATTGCTGGTTTAGCAATTACCGACTTTGTTGTTTCTTATACTCCATCCAAAGGTTGTCTGGAAGAAATCGCCATGGGCGATAAGACCACCGATTGTACTTATTACAAGCTTTTATTTAACTTCCAGTGGAAGTACCTTTGTATGTAAGTTCGGGTGAATTGAGCTGAAATTTTGCACGCATATGTATTGTTCGCGTCACGTAAAAAGAACGCTGGCTCTGAGCCTGCGCAGTACGCGTTTTATCGATCAAATTGGTGGTATGAAGGGGGCGAGGCGAGGTGACACTTTAGGATATGACTGTAGACCTGCGCAGACACATCCCCTCCACTACCACTCAGCGTTCTTTTTACGTGGCGGGACCTATATATCCCGTGACAATGCAATAATATGGCCATGGAGCTGATCTGATGATGGAGTCGGAAGGTGGTCATAGAAACTTCTGTACTAAACAAGAGAGACCCGTCGTGTTTGGGCTTGTTTTACTTGTCTTGGCTAGCACTCAGCTGCTACACGATATCCAGGATCTCAAAGGCTTGTATTTAAAAACCTTTTTAAAAATGCTTATATACTAATTGTTTTTCTTTTATTTAGCATTTTTGTACAATGAAGTAAATTGTATTATATTCTAAATAACTGTGATGGAAAGTGGTTACCATCGCCTATGGGCATTGGCAATATCAGATTTGTTGCCAATATGCTGATAGCCTTGAAGGAGAAACCGGATCCTGGCCACTGATGGAACACAACTCAAGGTTATTATGGCGACATACTTTAGACCAGGAGTGATAGCCTAATTAGGCAAATGCCCTACCACCTGGCTGTGGGTAGTTTTTACGGCTGTTATGACAGGCCGCCCCAACATTTTAGCACAGAACGAGTTTGTTAGCAAAATAATAATAATCATCTGAAATAGAATGATCAAAGTTTATAACACTAGAATTATTACAATAGCCATGCCGCCTCCGCCTGGTCCCGGTCGAAGGGGAAGGCCCAAGAAATGCTGGCTTGACGTCGTGAAGGATGACATGAGTGCCAATGGTCTCAAAACGGGGGATGCTGAAGACCGCGCGAAGTGGAGTAGAAAAAGTAGGAAAGCGGACCCTGGGCGTCGGAGTGAACGCTCCGAACGCAAGCGGGATTTAACGCTCGGATGATGATGATGAAGAAAAAACATTTTTTTTAATAACACTTCTTTAAATGTTAATGACTCAGCGGACTGTAAATAATCTATGACTATATATTAGGGTGGTTGTTAAAAATTAAATTTCTTTCGACGCCCCCTAAAAAGCTTCCTTTTAATGAAAAAACACTGGGATTTTTTTTATAATTTTTTCAAGTCAAGACAACACGTGCCTCAAGACGATTCAAGTTAATTTTTGGGTAATATCATGTTTTTTCAGGAAACTTCTTCATACTTAGAAGTAATAATTATTTTAAGATTGGAAAAGTTTTAACAATGAAATACCTGCCATATTATCATTCTCAGTGATGAATTTCAAATTATACTTAGTTTAAAATTCTTCGTGATTCAAGCTTATCTTTCAATTTTTCTTATATTTTTAGTTTTAACTTGAATCGTCTTGAGGCACGTGATGTCTTGACTTGAAAAAATTATAAAAAAATCCCAGTGTTTTTTCATTAAAAGGAAGCTTTTTAGGGGGCGTCGCCAGAAATTTAATTTTTAACGACCACCCTACTATATATATATCTATAATAGACTACATAAACGACGGAGTACACGATCCATTTTTTTAGGTTCCTTGTCTGTTTGTCGATTTGTCTGTTGGTTCGGGTTTCGCGTAAAAACACTGGGCCGATTTCGATGCGGTTTTCACTGATCGACTGTTGATTCTTAAAATTAAACACTGCTCTGCTTATTGTCCTGGGAATCCCGTAGGAATATTCCCGGGAGCAGTTTGTAGTTGTTCGGGTGCGTAAAAACTAACTTACTCCGATACAGTCTTCGCTAAAACGATAGCTAACATTATTTTTCAAATGCTGCGGAATTTTGTGTACCGGGAATCCCGCGGAAATTTCAATTCAATATTCGAAACTATATCCATCATTTGTTACAATTTCGGATACAATTTTTTTCGGATATCTAATTGTTACGTCTTACGACTACAGAGCTCCATTACATCCATGGGTTTTAGTCACTGTATTACACTACTACAAAATCAAGACCTCCAAGGTGACTCCATTAATATACAGAAATCCAAAAGCGTACATTGAAACTTTGTCTTACAACATGACGTGTACGAAAATCACATATTAATATTCTTGTTGGTACACACGTCTGAATTCAGGACTAATATGCTAAATACAGGTCTAACGTCAAATGCAGATATAAACACGGGAGAGTTCGGCCCAAGTCATAAGCGGCGGAGCTATATACTCAAATCAAATCAAATCATTATTTACTGCATAAAACATTGTACATAAAAAAGGGTGAGATTGTTCCATAGGTTCACATGTTTTTACCTTTAGTTATCAAAATGTTATGCCTATTACAATTATCGATTTAGTATTAATATTACATGAATAGTAAAAAAAAATAATTAACTTAAGTCATTCTTTATAATAAATGTCCTTGTTCTGTTTAGAATGCGGTATTTGGAAAACGCCAAATGCACAACCAACTTACCTTGCTTGCTGTGCTGCGGGAACCCTTCGATCGTGTTTTGTAAATCACATTCACTGGCACGATTCCTTGATTGGCTAGACGCTAGAGGATTAGGTAAATGTATATATTTGAAAAACACTTGAAAATGAACGAAAAAAACAGGAAGGTCGATGCGGCGCGTGCGGTGAAGGAAGGTGACTGCATGAGGGCAGCATCGACGTCGATAGCTCACACGGGGTGGCGATGCATTTGTTTTCAAATATGCTAAAATTGGAAGTTATGTATACGCGGAGAAATTGATTGTGCTAATGTTACGGAACAGTCATAAAAATCAAAATTAATCTACTAGTCTGGATAAAAATATTACCTCAGTAATTTAAAGTAATTATTAAAATAATCCGTGCAGGAACGGAAAAAGAATACAATATCCTGCGGCCGGGCGGCCTGTCGTAAGAGGCGACAAAACAACCCACAGCCAGGTGGTAGGGCATTTGCTCGACTGGATGGCTACCACCCCTGGTCTAGAGTATGTCGCCATAACAACCTTGAGTTGTGTTCCGGCATTAGTGACCAGGTTCCAGTCTCCCTTAAGAGAGCAGCAGCGCATTTGTAGCACCTTTGGTGTTGCAAATGTTCATAGGCGATGGTAACCTCTTTCCATTAAGTGGGCCGTCTGCCTGTCTGCTGAACTCCTGCAATAAAATAAAATCATCAACACTGTATGTAATATAATATGATTGTGTAATGATGATGTATGATGTAATGTAATATGATTTGTCAATCAAAAATATTCTTAATCTATATATAAAATTATTAGTGTTTTGATGACTATAGAGTCTAGGAGCCATACACAACGTGCTACTTAGCAGAGTTGTTAGGCTCGTGTCATAGAAGAAAAAATAACTAATATTAATGTAATTAATTACACCGGCCCACGCAAAATAAAATGAGGTCTGTACAAGTGCTGCACGTGAAGGTGATGTTAAAACTTCTGTTTTAGTTATAATGTTTGTTGCGTATTTATATGTAAAATACGCAATATTGGCTCATACACGAATGTTCAGCATAGATATGTCTGCAGGCACATGTCCACATGGACATAGTAGGACCATTACCTGTTTCATCTGATTACAGATACTGCCTTACAGTCATCGTCAGGTTTACACGTTGGCCTGAGGTATCCTTTATCAGATATCTCAGCTGAGACATGTGCCCGCAGCTTCATAGCAGGCTGAGTATCTCGCTTTGATTGTCCGCAGTGCATCCACTACAATGTTATTAACAAACTGTTTTATTATTAAATTATAGGATAAATTAAAATTATTTTAAAAATTAAACTAAACTATAAAACATATAACTAAAATAATAAAGGAGCGATTTTAAATATTTTTATGACATTTAAAAAATGGCTGAAATGTAATAATAAAATCAGAAAACAATTAAAATTGCATTTAACACTTTTAAAACGTAGATTTAATACCAATTTTTGATGGAAATTATACTATTTAAAGATATATGTCCGGTTTTCTTTCACAATTCGATATTCGGCTCAATAGTACACAATATTCGGCCGAATGGCGAATACTTAAAAAAGTGAGCGAAACCGAATATTTGTAGCATCTCTATTGTTTGTTATTTCACTGCGAAACTGGAGCCTTAATAGAAAAAATATAATAAATAAAAGCTCGGCTTATGACTTGTACCACACCCCAACACACGGGTTTAGAGTTCGTATTGATATGTTAATGGCGAGAGACGCCACGCTACGAGTCACATTTTAATGGAATACCAACTTTATAATAGACGTATTCAACATTTACACCGCCTGCAATAACAAAGGTTGAAATTTATAAAACGTCTTTCTAAAGACGATGACTCTAGCCAACATAGCAGAAATTCATCCTTAAAAGCTACATAATGTTTGGTTTAAATTTAAATTCAAAAGTTTTTATTCAAAAAGTTTTCTTTTTTATTGCAGGAGTTCAGCAGACAGGCAGACGGCCCACTTGATGGGAAGCGGTACCATCGCCTATAGACATTTGCAACACCAAGGTGTTACAAATGCGCTGCTGCTCTCTAAAGGGAGTTCCACTGGAGAACACTTTTTGAAGGTCATACATATAGGTTAAAATTTAATTTTACTTCCTAATCTATGTGCACCGCTTCGCAACGTGTTATTGCTGTTAAGGAGAAGAAGCGGCAAGAAACTCCCCAGCAACACGTCTAGCTCAAAATAGTTTTTCTTTAATAATACTGTATGTGGTTTTTTCAAAATCAGTCGATTCAATTCATGATCAGGCTACATAGATAGATATAACATTTCATTTCTCACTAGATATACAATTCCAGAAATACATAATTACAATATGGTCATGGTAGAAACAATACGAGGCCTTATCGCTTAAAGCAATCTCTTCCAGGCCACCTAACCTAATCTAGAGTAATTTAACTGGAGTAAAAATAATAGTTTAAAAAAAAACTAAAAAAACACGCTTTCATAAAAAATCCAAGTAAAAAACAGAAAATAAAATTTAATAATTTGGTTTCTGATGAATGGGGTCTTAAAAAAAAAGCGTGGGGTGTATTCAAAGCGCTTTTTAAGATATTAAAGAAAAAGAAAAAGCGCTTTGAATACACCCACGCTTTTTTTAAGACTCCATTCATCAGAAATCAAATTTATTAAATTTCATTTTCTGTTTTTAGTTGGATTTTTTATGAAAGCGTGTTATTTTAACTATTATTTATTTTTCATTTTTTAGTTGAATTATTTTTTAAATGTTTTTAAATGCAAGCTTTTGAGATCCTGCATACCATGTAGCAGCAGAGTGCTAGTCAAGACAAGTAAAACGAGCCCGAACACGACGGGTCTATCTCGTTTAGTACAGGAGTTCCTATGGCCACCTTCCGACTCCATCATCAGATCAGCTCCATGGTACTATATTATTGCATTGTCATCGACCTTTGACAGGTGTGCTAAGTTTGAATTAAATCTGATCGTTCAAAGTAGGACAAAATCGAGCTCAAAGGGCTCGGTTACAAACATACATACATACAGGTGAACCTAATAAAAGCGTGTTAAAAAGGGATAATTTAACCTTACATCATAAACAAAAACATACTTAAACTACCTACATATATCTTTATATATATAAAAAAGTCGAGTTACTACACTATTTATAACTCAAGAGCGGCTGTACCGATTTGGCTGAAAATTGGAGAGGTAGCTTAGAGCCAGGAGACGGATCTAGGATACTTTTTATCCCGTTGGAATCGGTAGGTAGCGCTGAGATCGAGTTCTAGAGTCCTCCTAATCACCTCGACCGATTTAGGTGATTTTGTTTTTGTGTGTTTGAGTGGGTCCCGGATGGCTTAGATTCGCCATTAGAACCGGTAGGTGGCGCTGAGATCGGGTTCTAGAGTCCTCCTAATCACCTCGACCGATTTAGGTGATTTTGTTTTTGTGTGTTTGGGTGGGTTCCGGATGGCTAAGATTCGCCATTAGAACCGGTAGGTGGCGCTGAGATCGGGTTCTAGAGTCCTCCTAATCACCTCGACCGATTTAGGTGATTTTGTTTTTGTGTGTTTGGGTGGGTTCCGGATGGCTAAGATTCGCCATTAGAACCGGTAGGTGGCGCTGAGATCGAGTTCTAGAGTCCTCCTAATCACCTCGACCGATTTAGGTGATTTTGTTTTTGTGTGTTTGAGTGGGTCCCGGATGGCTTAGATTCGCCATTAGAACCGGTAGGTGGCGCTGAGATCGGGTTCTAGAGTCCTCCTAATCACCTCGACCGATTTAGGTGATTTTGTTTTTGTGTGTTTGGGTGGGTTCCGGATGGCTAAGATTCGCCATTAGAACCGGTAGGTGGCGCTGAGATCGAGTTCTAGAGTCCTCCTAATCACCTCGACCGATTTAGGTGATTTTGTTTTTGTGTGTTTGAGTGGGTCCCGGATGGCTAAGATTCGCCATTAGAACCGGTAGGTGGCGCTGAGATCGGGTTCTAGAGTCCTCCTAATCACCTCGACCGATTTAGGTGATTTTGTTTTTGTGTGTTTGGGTGTGTTCCCGGATGGCTTAGATTTGCCATTAGAACCGGTAGGTGGCGCTGAGATCGGGTTCTAGAGTCCTCCTAATCACCTCGACCGATTTAGGTGATTTTGTTTTTGTGTGTTTGAGTGGGTTCCCGGATGGCTTAGATTCGCCATTAGAACCGGTAGGTGGCGCTGAGATCGGATTCTAGAATCCTCCCTAATAATTTGGACGGATTTTGTTATTGTGTGTTTGAGTAGGTCCCCGGAACGTTTAAATCCACAATTGGAACCGATAGGTGGCGCTGGGGTCGAGCCCAAGATTTTTATTTTTTCAGAGCAGGACAACGTCTTCCGGGGCCGCTAGTGTTTCATAAATTAAATACACAAACTTAAATTACTTTATGAATTAGATACGTACAAACATATTGATAAGATATGTATATATATTAATTAGTCGGTAGTTTAAGAATTAGGCATAATTATTTAGGAAAAAGTAGTGTTTTCTGAGTGCGTTTATAAATGGAGGCGATGTTTTGTGGGTTGTTATGTCGCCTCTTAAGACAGACCGCCCGGCCGCAGGTGTTTTGGTCTTAAAATAAATTCTGTATAGTAGTAAGTACCTAAGCTATTTTCTTTCTTTGTATTATATTGTTACATAAGGACAAAAAAATGCGCACACCTGCCCGTCGTAAAACGCAGTTTCTTGCCTTCTTTGATTTAGGATTTTTTTGTTTACTTTATGTTCAGAATTTGTAATTCAGAAAAACATGCTATTGTTATTGAACTTCTTTTATGGCCGTCATTAGTGTCGAACTAATCCTCGCTATTATTAAAGCAGAATTGGTTTGCGTCATAGCTTGCCAGGTGTGTGGATTAACTCCGTGAACGCGGTCCTTTGTTCTATTATACAGTTTAGTATAAAACAATTCCCGAACTGAGGGGTGAGGCAGTCAAGCGACGATTACGATACTAGCAAGACGTGTAGCACATTCGAAGAGCGATATAGTGACGGACCATGCGCGTGTTATTGAATCGTGCAGTGTTACTGGTTGTAACCACTAATAGAATAGAATAGAATATGCTTTATTGCATAACTATTAGGGTGGTCGTTAAAAATTAAATTTCTTGCGACACCGCCTAAAAGGCTTCATTTTAATGAAAAAACACTGGGATTTTTTTATAATTTTTTCAAGTCAAGACATCACGTGCCTCAAGACGATTCAAATTAAAACTAAAAATATAAGAAAAATTGAAAGATAAGCTTGAATCACGAAGACTTTTAAACTTTTTCTGAAACTATAATTTGAAATTCATCACTGAGAATGATAATACGGAAGGTATTTATTTCATTGTTAAAACTTTTCCAATCTTAAAATAATTATTACTTCTAAGTATGAAGAAGTTTCTTGAAAAAACATGATATTACCCAAAAATTATCTTGAATCGTCTTGAGGCACGTGTTGTCTTGACTTGAAAAAATTATTAAAAAAATCCCAGTGTTTTTTCATTAAAAGGAAGCTTTTTAGGGGGCGTCGCAAGAAATTTAATTTTTAACGACCACCCTAATAACTATACCTTATATTACACATCATTAAGATACAATTCAAAAAGTTTAAGTACAGAAGACAATAGGCGGTCTTATCACTAAAAGCAATTTCTTCCAGAGAACCTTAGGATGGATTAGAGAAAATTGTGTGACATGTGGGTTTTGCAATATAAATAGAATGAAAAAGTATATATATAAGATTTTGAGATGGTAAGTATAAATAGACATGGAAATAAGACAAAATCATACATATATTGTTATACATAAATAAATAATAATTATAGTAATCTAATATATAAAATTCTCGTGTCACAGTTTTCGTTGCCATACTCCTCCGAAACGACTGGACCGATTCTCATGAAATTTTGTGTGCACATTGGGTAGGTCTGAGAATCGGCCAACATCTATTTTTCATCCCCCTAAATGTTAGGGGTAGTCCACCCCTATTTATTTTTTTTACCGGGCAGGACGTCGTCTGTCGGGACAGCTAGCAATGTATAGAATTAAGTAAATATGGCGGAGATGAAGATGTAATTATAGACTTTAAAGCCCGAGGTAATGATCCTTCACGAGTCCGTTGAACGCCTGAAGAGTGGGCATGCCTGATTTTCACAGTTAGTGCATTCCACAGGCACACTGCATGAACTGTAAAATATTTATTGTAAAATCGCGAGTGATTTACAGGTGTGTCAGTTCTAATAAACTCTATAGTAATTCCAATTTTTAATTCGAGTCCTATGTAGCTCGTAACAATATTATATATTTATTTGCATAATAAAACTGACAGGTGACACTAAAAATGCCGTTAAATATTCACAATACCTGCCAAAGTGGTTAACCGATACATTTCACAGTTCGGTGGGTTTCACTTAAAAGCCCCGCCGAGGTACAGGACTCCGCTTTTAAGCCTCAACGTGTAACTTGCGAATATTAACTTACGATGAAAAAGATTTTTACCCAGTACTTCACGTGTGTCGTCCTAATGAGGTAGGCAGAGACAGCTCTGCTCTCACATCAACCCTCAGTACAGACGGACGGTTGACTTTTCAATGAAAATTAATATATGTCAGAGAGGCCAAAACATTACCTACTTTTCGAAATTCACTTATTTATTTTTTTACTAGAGTTTACCCTGCGGCTGCACCGCGGGATAACCTATTACATATTTATTACAAATTATTCATCTATTATTTTAAAAATGTTACTTATTTTCTATTTATCTTATTGTTACGAGTGCGGGACTCGAATTAAAATGCCATTGGAATTACTATAGAATTTATTAGAACTGTACAAACACGTATAACACAGGTACAAAAACCACTGAACACAACCAGTACAAACTGAAGGATCAAAAACACGCGCAAAGTCTGTCACTATATAGGTTATCAAATGTAAACAAGTCTCTAGACTACCTCACCCCTCCGTTCGGGCATTGTTTTATACTAAACTATACAATATGTCTCGACACAGTGCTAAACCGCATAACAATAGTTTCTAAAAATGTGGTTAATGACTATCATAAACGGTTGCGATACGCAATAGGATGTTTTTGTAATTACAAATTTTAAACACAAAGTAAACAAATAATAAAAAATAAACTGCAGGTGTGCATTTACTTTTGTCGGCGTGTAACATTATATACTATATTATTGTTATTACTTAATACATATTTGTTGTTTTACATACTTCTTTCTTTTCTTTCATATTACCTATTAAAAATCATGACTGCATTCTGCCACTGTTTTCAAAATAAATTCACATACTGTTAAAGAAGAAGACTCAAACCCTAAAAGACCAAAACCCAAAATCTCAAAAAGACAACGGATATTTCTGAAGTTGCCGGCACAGCTAATGCTACATAAAGCACCTCTCCTCACGTGTGTCATTCGAGACTAAAGCCCCGTTCACACGGCACTGTTTTATCTCCTCTGATAAACGTAAAGGGTTTTCGGGTGTATGAAGGCAGTAAATTATCGGTTACAATTCATTCGACGCCGGTGACGGCCGAATTTACGGGTTGCGAACTAGCGTATTCGTCATTTGGCCGTAAAACTCACGGGTGGGAAATTCAAGCGGCACCTTCACTGCGTAGGGACTGCGTTGAGAAACTGTGTAACTTAGCTAACATATTGACAACAGCAAGTAACTATCAAGTGCATATCTATACCTGTGTTACTTGATTGAATGACACCTCAATGCCTAAATACCATAATTGAAGTGTCATTCAATAATTAAAAACATAAGTTACAATATCAAAAATCTAAAATTAATCACTAGAATCAATTTCTTCCGAACAACCTTAGGATGGATATAAAAAAAATGTATAACATGTGAATTTTGCAATATAACTACAACAAAAAATATATATTTATCAAATTTTGAAATGGCGCGTATAATGGAAATAGAAATAATACAAAATATTCATGTATTGATATATCTATATATATAACGTGTTTCAGACCTTACGACAATAAATCAGACCACGTTTTCTTCATGACGTACTCTGCCCAAATACAAAAATGAATCAAGGTAACTTCTTTGGTTTAGCCACAGGACCTCATTTTTCATTTCAGAATATTACTACAACATGTATCAGTTATTGTGTCTAAATCGGTAGGTTAGTGACCAATGTATCATGTTGCCAGCTCATCTCTTCATCATTAAACGCGGAAGTTGTTCATTCTATTCAATATTTACAAGATGTTCTGTTTTTATTCCCTTTTTATTGTAATTAATTTGTTCGGAAATTTCAAAATTGTATTTTTGACATTACGGTTGATTTAATGGTACCAAAAAATTTGTATGGAGTACGACCACTAAAGTCATCATTTATTGTCATTTGAAATGAAACACGCTGTATATATATAAAAGAAAGTCGTGTTAGTTACACTATTTATAATTTAAGAATAGCTGCACCGATTTGGCTGAAAATTGTTGGAGAGGTAGCTTAGAATCAGTAAACGGTTTTTTATCCCATTGGAACCAAATGGTTGCGCTGAGATCGGGTTCTAAAATCCTCCTAATCACCTGGACCGATTTTGGTGATTTTGTTTTTGTGTGTTTGAGTGGGTCCCTGGATGGTCTAAATCCACAATTGGAATCGGTAGGTGGCATTGGGATCGCGTCCTAGATTTATATTTTTTCAGAACAGGACAACGTCTGCCGGGGCCGCTAGTATTATACAAATAATAATCATAGTAATAATGTATGGAATTACGTATTTAAGGGAGAGATGAAGATGTTACGATTGATTTTAGAGCCCTTACATGATACTAGCTTCTGCCCGCGACTTCCGCGTGAATTTTTTTTCATAAAAAGTATCCTGTTACTAGTACTTCTAATACCTCCAAAAATATCTGTACAAAGTTTCATGATGATCGGTTGAGTAATTTTCGCGTGAAAGCATAACAAACAAACTTATATTCACATTTATAATATTAAGTAGGGATATTCGAAATGTCCTGGGTAGATAGCAACCCCCTGTGCACATTTGCCGCAGCGTTGATCGACAACAAAACACTGGCGTATGTATACCAATCCTGTTAGCAACAGTTTTGCGCCGCATAAGCCGATTCTCCGGTCGTTTACATGTATGTTTCTGTTAACGTAATGTGTAGCTCTGCATTAATATAAATTATTGCCTTAGTTTTGTTTATTGATGCTCGAATTTCAGCAGATTATATTGATATTGTTACGAATTGCAGGACTCGCGTTAGAATTTATTACAACTATACAAACACACAAAGTCCGCCACTAAATAGATTGCTGAATGCAGTACACACGTCTTGCTTCGCTTGTGCTTATCGCTCGACTGCCAATCTCTCCATTGGGACATTGCTTTATACTGTACAAATACAATAAAAGATTACAATACACAATAGGCTGTTTTCTAATCACAAATTTTAAACGAGAAGTAAACAAAAGAAGTCCAAATGCCGAAAAGGTAATAAAATGTCTACAGGTACGCACTTGTGATTTTGTCTTTTGTCGGCATTGGGGTTGTAACAATACACTTATTTTTTTATTCCACGAGTTCACCAGACGGCCCGCCTGATGGAAAGCATTTACCATCGCATATGCATGTTTGCAATACCAAAGGCGTTACAAATAAGCTGCTCTCTTCAGTGAGACTGGAACCTGGTCACTAATTCCAAAACACAACTCAAGCTTGTTATGGTGACATACTCTAGACCAGGGGTGGTAGCCATCCAGACGGGCAAATACTCTACCACCTGGCGGTGGGTTGGTTAATAATATAATATTAATATAATATTATATAATAATAATATAATATTTTCCGTCCGCACGTTTTTGAGATGAAATGTAAGATAAGACATGGTACATAAAAATTTTATATTCGAGCAATAACGAAACGAGCCCAGTAGTGGGTAATGGTTGAAAACTACCCTTTATTATTATTCTATAAATAAAAAAAACTCCTCAAAATAGTACATTAATCTAATACATGTAAAATCTAATATATAAAATTCTCGTGTCACAGTTTTCGTTGCCATACTCCTCCGAAACGGCTTGACCGATTTTGATGAAATTTTTTGTGCTTATCCGGTATCTATGAGAATCGGCCAAAATCTATTTTTCATCCCCCTAAATGTTAGGGGTAGTCCACCCCTAAATTTTTTATTTATTTCTTAGACAAAAATTTTTAATTTCTATTTTTTTATGATACAGCATTAAAAGATACATACAACCCTAAATTTTTAACCCTCTACGATCAACCCCTATTTTTTACCGGGCAAGACGACGTCTGTCGGGACAGCTAGTTTATATATATATATATATTTAGACAAGTGAATAAAAAGAAAAAGACAAGAACCGGCCACAATTTGATTCAATGTATTCAAAATTTATTTTGACGTCTCTACGGTTGAGTGCGCTATGCTTTAGCCGGACTACACTGCAACGCAGAAGCTCCGGGTTTGATTGCTGGCATAGTTAATTACGGAACGAAATTTCCGCTACTACGGTCTGGGTATCTGGGTTCGAGCTCAGAGTAGTCCGTTGTATATTACCTATAACACAAGCGTAACTTAGGCGTCGTACAGACGAGCAGCACTTTGCTGACGACAGAGGCAACTGCAGCTGTCGGCGTTTGCTGTCGACACGTGGACAGCAAACCGGCCAATGGCGGCAGCTGCAGTATGAGCGCAACGCACGCGCTGCCGTGTCAGTCGACTTCAAATAGACCGAGCGATCACACGCCTAAAAATGACGAAAAAATATAAAATCGAAATTCATTTTGTTACTGACTGTATATGTCTCCCTACTACAATAACGTTCACGGCGCACTACAAAAATGCTCTCGACATGGTGGGCAGCAGTCGGCGTGTCGAATATTGCAGCAGTTGCTTCTGTCGTCAGTAGCAGTTGCTTCGGTCGACAGTAGCAGTTGCTTCGGTCGACAGTAGCAGTTGCTTCGGTCGATAGTAGCAGTTGCTTCGGTCGACAGTAGCAGTTGCTTCGGTCGACAGTAGCAGTTGCTTCGGTCGACAGTAGCAGTTGCTTCGGTCGACAGTAGCAGTTGCTTCGGTCGACAGTAACAGTTGCTTCGGTCGACAGTAGCAGTTGCTTCGGTCGACAGTAGCAGTTGTTTTTGTCGACAGTAGCAGTTGCTTCTGTCGACAGTAGCAGTTGCTTCGGTCGACAGTAGCAGTTGCTTCGGTCGATAGTAGCAGTTGCTTCGGTCGACAGTAGCAGTTGCTTCGGTAGACAGTAGCAGTTGCTTTAGTCGACAGTAGCAGTTGCTTCGGAGTAGCAGTTGCTTCGGTCGACAGTAGCAGTTGCTTCGGTCGACAATAGCAGTTGCTTCTGTTGACAGCTGAAGTTGGTTCTGTTGACAGCAAAGTGCTGCTCGTCTGTACGACACCTTACTTAATTTGGGGATATACGATGTGTGTGTTCGTCTGGCGATTATTATTAATTAAAATAACATTGGTAACGGCTTTAAGACAGGTTAAATCATTAATAATGGATCAGTGCTGGACCTATAATAAATAAAGAAAAAAGAACTAGCTAACTCCTGCGGGTCAACAAACCAAAATAAGTCCTATTTTCCGAAATGAGAATACTCCACTCCTTCCTGTTCAGCGCTGTCTCCTGCCAGTCATAGGCATGAAGCTCGCACAGATCAGCCTCCTATACGTAACTCCAGCGATATCTGGACCTGGAAAGAAAAAGAATCAAAGAAGAATGTTTACTTAGAGTTATTCATAATAGAAACTAGACATAAGCAGTTTAACAACAGCCAAAGGTTAACTAACTCTAAACAGGCCTTAACTCAGCAAAATGATGGTTGATGGAAATGGAATGGAATGGAAACGCTTTTATAACCGTCTTCTTTTGTTTACTTTGTGTTTAAAATTTGTGATTGAAAAAGCAGCCCATTGTGTATTGTAATCTTTATGGTAGTCATAAGCCACGTGTGATTCTTATAGCAACTCAGTCTACAGACATATTGTAATTGTACAGTATAAAGCAATGTCCCAACGGAGTGGTGAGGCAGTCATGCGGTAGCCACAAGTGAGGCGAGACGTGTACATTCGATAATCTATATAGTGGCGGACTTTGTGCGTGTTATTAAATCGTGCATTACGTTTGCACTGGTTGTGTTCGGTTATCTTTGCACCTGTGTTATACGTGTTTGTATAGTTCTAATATATTCTATGGTAACTCGAACTTCATTTTGCAGTCCTGCAATTCGTAACAGTTAGAGTATTACTAAGGCTAACAATGCTGCAAACAAAATCTGTAGGTTTAAAAGTAAATTCAATTACGCGAGTAAATTAATAATATAAATTAAACGAAGCAAATTTTTCGTTTTATTGTTTCGAAAGATTAATGAACCCCAGCCGAGGTTGTTTAGTTGGTGAAATTTAATTTTTCCCTAAATACTTAGCTATTCTATCACGAATAAGAAAAGCTTTGCTGAAACCATTTCTTAATAATTAAGTTAAAACTAATGGACTGTTTTCGATGTTTTTTTATTGCGTGACTTCTGCACATAGGAAAACAGTCCACCAGATGGAAAGTGGTTACCATCGTCTTCGCACATTTGTAACACCATGTGCTGCCACTCTCTAAAGGGAGAATGGCCTTTAATGCCGGAACACAACTAAAGGTTGTTATGAGGGCATAATCTAGATTCGGTATACTCTAACAGTGGTAGTAAAACATACAGGCAACTACTCTACCACCTGGCTGTGGGTTGTTTTGTCCCCTCTTACGACAGGCCGTCCCAACGCAGGAAATTGTATTGTATCTAGGTAAAGCTTGTGACGTTGTAGAGGGTAATCTCTGGATCTACTAAACCGATTTTAAAACTTATTTTACTGTTCGAAAGCTACGTTAAAAAGGAGTGTCATAGGCTATACAACGTGTTTCATTTCAAATGACAATAAATCATAATTTTAGCAGTCTTACTCCATACAAAGTTTTTGGTACTATTAAATCAACCGTAATGTCAAAATTAAAAAAAGCTATTTCCGAACAAATTAATTACGATAAAAAGACAATAAAAACAGAACATCTTGTAAATTTTGGTTATCTGACCTTGGTAAGTATGAACATCTTCCGCGTTTAATGATGAAGAGACGAGCTGGCAACATGATACATTTGGTCACTAACCTACCGATTTAGTCACAATAACAGATACATGTTGTTGTAAAATTCTAAAATGAAAAATGAGGTCCTGTAGCTAAACCAAAGAAGCTACCTTGATTCGTTTTTGTATTTGGGTAGAGTACGTCATGACGAAAACGTGGTTTGATTTATTGTCGTAAGGTCTGAAACACGCTGTATAACATTACGCTATATACCACGGGAGCAAGATAGAGAGCGGGCGAAACCGCTAGTCATGTATATATTTATCTCCTTGCTCTTTTTTTTTAAAACGCTTTTATTAGCTTCATACGTATGTTAGTATGTAACGGAATCTTTCAAGTTAAATTTGATCGATTGTCCAGTTTCCGATTGAGCTGAAATTTTGCACGTATATGTATAGCGCGTGATAATGCATATGGTACCATGGAGCTGATCTGATGGAGTCGGAAGGTGGCCACAGGAACTCCTGTACTAAACAAGATAGACCCGTCGTGTTTGGGCTCCTTTTACTTGTCTTGGCTAGCACTCTGCTGCTACATGATATCCAGGATCTCAAAAGCTTGTATTTAAAAACCTTTTTAAAGAAGCTTATTTTTTTACTAACTTTCTTTCCCATATATTAACACGTGAAGCAAAAACTTTGTATCCCCTTTTACAAAAATTGCGCGGATGGAGGAGTACGAAATTTCGCACACTTATAGTTTATATAGAGAAGTTTAGAAGGGTAATATTTTTAAAAAATTATGCATAAAAATACATTAAATAAATAAAAAACATTATACACACTACCATGTCTTTGACACACACACACACGCATGTATACTCTTCTGTTTATTGTTAAAGTCAAATTAACAGTGAAGCCTTGGCGAAATCTGAGATTATAGAAGTGTAATCTTTGACAACAAATTATTATGGTCGACTTTCGACCACGGGCGACCACTAGTATATTTAAAAATATTGTTATTTCTTGGTTTTATTCGGCAATCATTACATTGTTGTCGAAGTGGTTGACCTAACCTAAGTAGTCAATCAGTGATTATTTCGTAAATGACCAATGATTAGTTAGTTGGCTTTTACTATCACTACCTGTAAGAAACAGGGATATAGATATGGAAGTACCTATCTTGTAAATGTTAATTGTTAAAACTATTACATTACTTGTCTGTGGTCATTTTTTATTTTATCAATTGTTTGTCTGTACTCAGTGTCTGTCAAAATGTAAACCACGGAGTTTTCGGCGGGAACTGAAAGGAGATGTTGTGCTGTGCAGTTTTATTTTCTAAAAATGTGTAAAATTACTCTAAAATGAACAATAGTTTTTGAGTAGTAATTATGTGTTTTTGTGGAAATGTGAACTGTATAGTCAAATGTGGCCTTCTGAGTTGTCACAAGAACTCCGTTGAATGGCACTAGCTGATTACCTACAGTTCAGCAGTTCTACACATAGGCTTAGGAAAATGAAGAAACTATATTGTAAACTAAGATCTGGCTTAAAGGCCTAGCAGCCAAGCCATAAACCATAAACCAAAATCAATAAATAAACCACTTTTATGTCATGGTTTTTTGGGCGAACTTTGCTAAACTTTCAAATACAATTATTTCGTAATAAATATATGACTTTCATTCATCTGGAATTCAGAACAATATAACAACCTACATATATATCAATGTGTTAAATCTCTATTCGCACAATATATAAGAAATCTATTTCAATTGTGGAAACCCGTATTCGTGACGGGTTCGGGCGATGCGGTGATAGCCGGGATTCGACCCCCGGACCCTCGTAATGGCCGCGGAGTAAAACTAAAATAAAAGTGCGAGACACATACTGCTGTCTTATTGTCATGAGACGTGCCATTTCAGGGGTCATGTGTGGGTCCACTGTTAGGATCCGATAAAATATAAAAATCGATAAAAAATTTATTTTATTCTTTTATTATTTTTAGTTTATAGTTTTTATCCGTGTACGAACGAAAAACGAATACAATTTACAAGTAAAAGGCTCCTCCTGGAGGTGGTGTGATTCTTGAATGATTAGTGGACTGTCATAGTATGATTATCTTTATTACAATATAATTACACGTATGTATCTAATGTATGCGACGCCGGACGATGTGTGGTGGATTGCGTCACTCGAGGTGCTCCCCTCTCTCCTTGACAGAACCGGTTGGCGTTAACAAAGGCGACAAAACAACCTACAGCCAGGTGGTAGGGTATTTGGTTGTCTGGATGACTGTCGCCCCTGGTCTAGAGTATGCTGCCAAACAACCTTGAGTTGTGTTCCGGCATTAGCAGGCAGTCCAATCTCCCTTTAGATAGCGGCAACGCATTACTAATAACTTTGTGGTTACAAATTCTTATACGATGTTAACCGCGTTCCATGAGGTCATGCTTTCCCAAAGTGGGCAATAACGCCCCCTCGTGGGCACTGCAGGGTTAAAGGGGAGCGGTAAGAGACCCAGAAAAAAAATGAGGGCGTTATGTAGAGGCACCAAAAGTGGCGACCCGCGGCTGTTCTTGAGTAAATTGGAACCTGATATCAACAAACTTACAAACAGAATCAGATTCAGCCTTGTTACGTGTTCGTGTGGGCGAACCCTCAACTCACATCGTTTGCTTCACACGATGCGACTCATCGATCTTCCACGAAGATCATACGATGTCGTAATATTGCACAAACCAATAAAGGGTCCTCGGGACATACCAGCTTTGTCTTTTGGTGCTCCATCGCGGAGAAGTCCAGACGTTAATATTAAGTTATAATTAAGTACCTAATTGTAATTAATTAATAAATGTATTAAAATAAATCTTATTTTTTAAAACATCCTCCGACGGCCAAAGAACGTAACTGCCTTCACATTAGTTTTTATATAAGAATCGATTGTTTGTTTGATTTAGCATAAACGATACTCTGTCTGAATACTATAAAGTTGCGTTTCAATAATCATTCTCATTGGCAGGTGTAGCCCGTAAGAGTTAACTTCAGACCTCAGCGCCGCTGTGTACCTACCTACTGCACTTAGGTCTCAGTTAACTCTTGCGAACTATAGTAAAAGTCTCATTTAGAATGAATGTTTAATCTGCGCTAATATAGCTCATAATAATCAATTAATATGACGTTATAGTGGTTTTTAAGTAGGTGAAAAATGGGGCGCTAAAAAATAATTTATTCTCAAAGTGGGCACTATACAAAATAAGTTTGGGAACCACTGCCTTAGGTGGTATGGTAAATTTTGGAAACGAATATTCTACGTTATTTACTATGGTCTGGGTGTCTGTGATCGGTCCCAAAGTGGTCCGTTGTACATTACCCATAAAACCAGAGTAACTGGCTTAATTTAGGGATATACAGCTGTGTGTGTTTGTCTACCGATTTATTTATTTATTTTCAGTATTTATGTATATATTGCCTTTTCTTGCACCAAGTACATCGCCTTAATGGTCTGTTTTTGTTATTATATATTTGGTGTGCAATAAAGTGTTATAAATATTTCTCTCTCATTTTCGTTTTCAATAAAAATCGTGTGTGAATGGAAACGTACAGACTACTGACAGCGTTTGACATGTGAAGCTTGTATTTCGCGGGTTTTTTACGAGATGCCATTTTGACGGTCGCAACCCGGCTTAGATAAAATAGTTTCGACCCCAAAACTACTTGTTATATAGTTTTGTGTACAGTCCACACGTTTAGGGTTCCCAAGCATTTTTGACAGAGACAGAACCCCTTATAGATAGATCCATTACGATGACTACCTGACTGTCTGTCGGTTTGTGACAAAGTTGCCATAGAGGCAAGGGTTTGCATGACGGTTAAACTTGTAAGGATATAACCATCATGCAAACCCTATCGTGTAAGGCCGCCGTAAGATATAAAATTTTGCACAGATGTAGTTTCGAATTATAATAAAAAAATATGCTAAAAATAATCCCCCTTTGTTTTATAACATGAAAATATTATTAATTAATTTCCAAAATCTTACAATTTTATAAAAAAAAAACACTACATAAATATGTTTAAGCTTTACAATATTCCAAGTAAGCCCATTCTCATTTTTTACAAATTTCTAATTACTATAAACGCTTGTAAAATTTTGACTTCAAAACGACCTCAAAAAAATGAACTCACGCAGTGCTAGCGGTCGGCAACTATTAGAGCGAACTCTTATAAACTAAAACGTTTTATTAAAAAGTTATAGCGTAAAACCTTTTTTAAGATCGGTCTGGTATTTTACGGAGGCATGCTGTGTCGATCCAACTCGCACACGGCCACTTATATCTAAAAGCCATTATAATTAGTTTTACTAGTTTGAACACTCGCATTAAACATATTAAGTTCCTACTTTATATACTCGCGTTAAAATCTGTCTATACAAGTTCATATGTCAGTACAACACCTCACAAACTGTGTAACTACCCACATATATATATAAGTGAAAAATTCAAATTATGCATTATAGGAAGGAACTTACACCTATAATAGAGGCTTTGCCTAGTTTAGGTGGTAGTATTCACTAATTTCATTAATTATTTTTAGTTTTCCCTAATTATTAATTAGATTTAGACCTTTTTTTTATCGAACTTTATAGCGCCTTCTGTTATCACTGCAACAATGCTCGTCGTCGTCAGACATTAACAGTCCACTGCTGGACGTAGGCCTCCCCAAGACGGCGCCACTTGTACCTGTTCGCTGCCTTTCTCATCCAGCGCCTACCGGCGACCTTGCGTAGGTCGTCGGTCCATCGGGCTGGAGGGCGTCCGACACTACGTTTACCGAGACGCGGTCTCCACTCCAGGACTCGTCTGCTCCAACGGCCATCGGTCCTGCGACAGACGTGACTGGCCCACTGCCACTTCAACTTGCTAATTTCGCGAGCTATGTCGGTTACTTTGGTTCTCTTACGGATATCCTCATTTCTAATTTTATCCATAAGAGAAACACCCAACATAGCTCGCTCCATAGCCCGTTGAGTGACTTGGATCTTGTGGTCCAATCCTGCCGTCAGTGTTCACGTCTCGGCCCCGTAGGTCACGATAATAAATTACACTTAAAATCCTAATAAAATTAAATGAAGAAAATTTTACTTTAATCCAGATCTTTGAACTACAAATCCATTTTCCTAAAAAAAAAATACGGTAGTTCATAAATATTTAAATTCAGACAGTATTTCGCATCCAGGATCATCTTTATGAAGATTTAGAGATAATTTAGTACTAAAACCTCCTTTGACAAGTAAAAGAATAAATAAAACATGCTCCTTAAGCTTGCAAAATGAAGTGTTTTAAATAAAGAATGAAAAAACCGTTAAAAACGCCGGCTCAGAGAATTCGAAATTCGAATAACAAATTTTAAGTCTGGCCGGAGAGTGCTCTCTCGTTAAAAAAATATAAATTTTAAATATGGCGTCCGAGTTAAAGATGGCGGATGTTTAAGATTTCATTTTTGTTTTTACTTACTTACTCTGTTGGCTCAGCGACCCAAAGTGGGTTTTGGCCTGCAACGAGAGCATGCTACTTTTCTCTGTCCTGTGCGGTTTCTTGCCAATTATTGGCTCCTAACTCCAACAGGTCAGCGTTTACTCTGTCCTTCCAGCGATATTGGGGACGGCTAACCGGACGCCAGCCTACCGGCCGTCCCAAATATGCTTTCCTCGCGCTGCGATCCTCTCCCGTCCGTTCTACATGACCGAGCCAGCGGTGGCGGTTTTTTTTTACTTAGTATATTAAATTATATTTTACTAGCGATCCGTCCCGGCTTCACACGGGTGGACATTTAGTAGTAGGGATCCTTAATTTTTTTCTACTAATAAATATAGCTTCTTACTCAGGATTAATTGAACATTCTAATGATGAAAACACAAATTGAAATTGGTCCTGTAGTTTTTGAGGTTATGCGGTACAAACATACAAAAATACGAATCCTTCCTCTTTATAATATTAGTATACATGAGCTAGTAGCTGCTAGAGAGAGAGAGATAACACTATATTGCACACCAAAATATACAATAGCAAAACAGACCATATTTACAATATTTTCTAGGCAATACAATAGGCGGCCATATCGCTCAAAGCGATCTCTACCAGGCATCCTAAATGAAAGAAATTCAATCAGGCAAAATAGGTGGTGCAGCAAAAAGGCAATAGATACATAAATACTCAAACGAATTTAAGAAATAAATATATATAGTATATACATAGTCCTCGGCGGCCTCTGTTGTTGAACGGGCTAAGCCTTTGCCGGCCTACCTCACACCAACGCAGAGGCTCCGGGTTCGATTCCTGGTATAGTAAATTTCGGAAACGTATTTTCTCCGTTATTTACTTTGGTCTGGGTGTCTGGGATCGGCCCCAGTGTACTGCGTTGTATATTACCCATAACACAAGCGAAACTTGCTTAATTTGGGGATATACAATATGTGCGGGCGCGATGCGATGGCCGGGAGAAGGCAAAGACACGGGAAGACGAAGCAAGGAAGGACTTACCTCGCCACCAGTCCGCCGCCACACTCGCTCGTCCCCGGGAGGTTCACACACTCACTAGGATTATGGGTTTTATCGTTAAATGCAACAAATAAGTTTTCTTTATATTGTGTTCCAACGATTTGTATGTAAGTAAGCGTATTTATTGCGGTGACAACAGTGACACTGTCTGTCTCTTGTTTAGCGCATTCTTCATTTAAAGTTTAATATTCTATTCTTGATGGCGAGGTTGGGGATGAAGAATTTACAAGTAGGTGTTCCTCGGCGCAATCAATATGTGTGTTTGTCTACCGATTATTGTTATTATTATTATAGTCATATATATCTATACATATAATAAAATTTTAGAGGTCAAATTTCTGTACAATGAAAAAAATTTGCTAAAAACCGTGACAGGGGGATGTAAGAAGTGAAATAGAACTAATTTGGATTTTTTCATTTTTTTGTTTCTCTGTTTGTCTGTTTGTTTGTACCGCCTAATCTCCGAAACGACTGGACCGATTTAAATGAAATTTTGTATGGTGGTAGCTTATACCCCTGGTCAACATATAGCATACTTATCATCCCGAAAAATTAAAGAGTTCCCGTGGGAGCGTTAAAAAACCGCACCGCGCGGACGAAGTCGCAGTAGTATTAAAATATGACTAAGTAACGATGTAATTTTGTTCACGGGTTCGACCCGGTAGGTGGCGCTGCTATCGGCATATCGATTGAAGCTTTTCCGGGCAGGACGACGTCTGCCAGCTAGTATACAATAATACATAAGTTATTATAATAAATGTATTAGCATGATTATATTCCGTTAATCAGACATAGCTATTTCTTGACAAATAGTATTTTCAAGGCATATATCTACATACATACATACATATTGTCACGCCTGTTTCCCATTGGGGTAGGCAGAGACAATGGATCTCCACTTGTTACGATCTTGACAAACACTTTTCGCTTCATCAACTTTCATTAATCTTCTCATACATACACGCTTATTTAAACTACTTTTTATCTGACCTTTCTTCAAAATATATTCAATTTGATCATGGTGAGTACGTCTTGGTCTACCGGCACTGACTCTTCCAGTCATATATCTAAATATTGTTAAGGATTTGGCCTCTCCAACAGTAAAAGGCAGCAAATTCCAAAGTTTGTCAGCCTGCGTAGTAAAAGAATTCTCATAATAGGATGAAGTGTGTGCATGTGTCATAAGTTTTGGATGCGTATCGGAGCACAAGTTGCAGGCAGTGGATAGGCGAAGGAATTTAAAAGTTCCTTAAGGTACTGGGGACTATTAGGAGTGCTATAATTTATATATATATACATAGTCCTATAAATCTATACTTCTAGGCGCTAAGAACCTCAGCCAGAAGGCACAGCTTGCCATACACAACGCGGTGCTGGTACCTACGCTCAAGTATGGAAGCGAGAGTTGGGTATGGAATAGAGAGCACGAAAGTAGAGTAAACGCGGTCGAGATGCGAGCACTGCGCAAAATCTGCGGAGTGACGCTCGCGGACCGCGTTCGTAATACCGAAGTAAGAAAGAGAGTTGGTCTGAAATAGAGTGTCGGGGTGAAGGTAAGGAAAGGAATGCTCCGGTGGTTCGGGCATGTGGAAAGAATGAATGATGAAAGAATGACTAAGCAGATATACAATGCAAAAGTGGATGGATGCAGAAGTCGCGGAAGGCCACGACACACCTTCCATGATCAAATTGATCGTGTACTAGCAGAAGGTGATGTCAGGAGCCTTAAGAACAGACGAGCGTGCATGACAAGAGCTATGAATGTCAAAGAAGCAAGTGAGGTGTGTAAGAATAAGCCTAAATGGCGCTCTGTTGTTCGTGCCTACCCCGGAAGGGACCTGGCGTGAAGTTATGTATGTATAATCTATATAAATAAAAATAAATGTTTGTATGTTTGTCCTCTATGCGTTCCTAAACCATTGTGTTGAAACGATAGAATAGGTTCCAGGCCTAAAAGAAGAATATACAAACCATTGAGTTATATGTACTAAGTACTAAAGAAGCTAAAATGCTAGTTGTGTCGTCTAATTCAACTATTATAGTATGCAGCTCTAGATCGCTTAGAGAGTATGGCTTAAATTCACTGGCCGCAGGGATGACGCGTCGAGGAAAATGGTTAAATTTAATAAATTATAATAAAATGTTTCAATACTCACCCCTTGACTTTCATTTGAGTTTCTTGAGTGGCTTAAATACCTTAGTATAGATGAAAGCATTTTTTTAGTAGCTACATTTTACTCAAACACATCTTGATATATAACAATGAATGTCTGTCTGTATGTCCTTTATAGAATCGTAAACTATACATTCGATTTAGATGAAATTTTGTGTGTGTGTTTGAGTGGGTCCCGGGATGGGTTACAGCCACAATTGAAACCGATAGGTGGCGCTGAGATCGGGTTCTAGAATCCTCCTAATCACTTGGACCGATTTTGGTGATTTTGTGTGTTTGAGTGGGTCCGCGGATGGTTTAGAGTGACAATTAGAACCGGTAGGTGGCGCTGAGAGCGGCTTCTAGAATCCACCTAACCCCCTAGACAGATTTTGGTGATTTTGTTTTTGTGTCATTAAGGAATTCATAAAATATGGCTCTACGAAGTTCGCCGGGTCAGCTAGTAAAATATAAAAAACAATAAAGCACAAATCCCGGATAAAACATGTTCCATCGGAGAGAAGATTATATGAAAAAATCATCCCAGACAATATTTGTCAATGTTGCCCAAGAACGTTTCTTGTAATGGCAGTCCCTAAGGGCTTTTCCCGGACACACCTGATATATTTATTATTTGATTCTTTCCTTGAAGTCCAAACTAGGATATGCCCGCAACTTTGTCCACGCTTGTCTTGAAATTCCTACGGGATTCTGGAGTCACAAAGTAACGCAGCATTTAAAAAAAATTGTAAGCTATCGTTTAAGTGAAAACTGTGCAAATATAAACTGTTTACGCCATTTATAGCATTTTAATTAATATTAAAAGTAAAATCTACATTTATACATTCGATATGTGAAATTGTGGCAGTATGATAAATAATCTGTTGTTCGTGCCTACCCCGCAAGGGACCTGGCGTGAAGTTATGTATGTATGTATGTATGTATGATAAATAAACTGTCGCCTCATTATTTGTTTAAATAACATTGCTTGAGTGCATGACGTATAATTATCCGTCCCTTTCTTCCATTCATAACTCTCTATATTTGAGCCAAATATACTTTGCTCACTGGGTCGGAAGAAGTGCGAAGAAAGGAGGTAGACGAATTGTGCTCTGTGCGTAAGTCGATTAATTGAAAGTAATATTAAACAAGTACTTTAAATTGTGTAGTGCTACAAATATTTAAATATTATTATAGACTTAATAATAGTGCCAGACGATAAAATAACGTAGAAGAACTGCCGTAACCATTTGAAGGAGATCCGGTGAATTCCCTTTGTGTCCTTCCTATCAATGTACTGATTGTGCTCAAGATTTTGTGATTTAATAAAATTGAACCAAAGCGTAAACATAAACCGCTCCTAGGAAAAATTCCCGCGGGCTTCCCGGGATATAAAAACCATCACACATTTTATTACAAAAAATTTGCTATCAACCAGTGAAAAAAAAGTGACATTAAAAAACAATTTCAGTGTTAGATCGAAGAAGGTTATAGACCATATACCAACAAGCTAAGAGCAATAGGAGCGGAGCACCAATGAAGAATGTTCCAAAATCGTGGGGATTTTTAACTTACTTATTTTTTAACTATTCCACGCGAACGAAGTCGCGGTCAGAAGCTAGTTGCATGTACACACACAAAAACATACATACAAAACATAGAAACGCAAGAGAGGAATGATATGTGTAGTTTAGGATATTTTAAAAGTTACAATATTTAAAGTGACGCTCGCGGACCGCGTTCGTAATACCGAAGTAAGAAAGAGAGTTGTCTGAAAGAGAGTGTCGGGGTAAAGGTAAGGAAAGGAATGCTCCGGTTGTTCGGGCATGTGGAAAGAATGTATGATGAAAGAATGACTAAACAGATATACAATGCAAAAGTGGATGGATGCAGAAGTCGCGGAAGGCCACGACACACCTTCCATGATCAAATTGATCGTGTATTAGCAGAAGGTGATGTCAGGAGCCTTAAGAATAGACGAACGTGCATGACAAGAGCTATGAATGTCAAAGAAGCAAGTGAGGTGTGTAAGAATAAGCCTGTATGTACAATATTTATTGGGCATTCGTCAATATTCATCTTCCAACATTGCCAGTATTATTCCATTGTTGCCAACCTCAAAGAATCTCTTGCAATTACATAATAAAAAAGAAAATTGGACGCCCTTGGTATTCATATAAGCCTGACAACCGTCAAATTTCGTACTGCGGATGCCGTTATGACGTGTCCACATTCTGTATGTATAAAGGAATGGATGCGTAGACAGAAAAGTCTAATCGGACCCCGGGGTCCCAACCTGGACACGATAAGCCACGGTTAAGAATGAAACAGTAACATAACTAAGGCCAGGGTTTCTCTTGTAATTGCACGTAGTGCCCTTAAAGGAAATTTCAAAAACTTCCATAAGAATTGTACGGGTTGTTAGGGTGCACTTTAATTTCTCCGATCGGATAACTACGGTTTCAAGTAAAACGAACGTGTGTTTGCTTCCAATATTTATTAGCGACTCGCTGCGGTGGGGGGTTACAGATTGTTATATACTAAGACATTATTTTGGTACAAAATTGCATTAACAAGAATTAAAAAATGAAATAAACAATTTACAAGAAAAAAAATGGATTTTTTTTAATAGGTCAAAATTATCCAAATACAAAATCTAGTCTATTTTTCCTGAACATTTACCGTGTCATCATCAGCTAAGTGAGCTGAGTTTACATTCGCAAAATCGTGATATAAGCCTAATGCAGTGGTTCCCAAAGTGGGCGATAACGCCCCCTTACTGCAGGCCTAAAAGGGGGCGGTAAGTGACCCTGAAAAAAATGGGCATTGGCAGGTATAGCACATAAGAGTTAACTTGAGACCTCAGCGCCTTTGTGTACTATCTACTGCGGTTAGGTCTCAAGTAAACTCTTGCGGGCTATACTAGTAGTAAAAGTCTCGTTTAGAAAGATGTTTAATCTCCGCTAATGTAGCTCTCAATAATCAGTTAATTTAATTTGAAGCTATAATTTTTTATGTAGGTGATAAAATGGGGGCGCTAAAAAATAATTTATTCCCAAAGTGAGTGGTATACAAATAAGTTTGGGAATCACAGACCTAATGACTGCTAATCAGGAAATTAAAAATGTGGTTCAAATATAAACGAAGAATAATTGAACCTGGTACGTATTAAGGATTTGGAAGCGATAAACAGACTGCCATTTTTATTTGGACCTAACATGAGAAAATCTTTGTTAAGAGGGTATTGATTTTTTAAAATTTATAATACTAATCTTACAAATCAAAGTTAAGTTATTTTCAAACAGCGTGTAAAGTAATAATATTTAATGCTGTATTATTTACCTTCACATAACAGCCATTTTGGTACGCTTTTATTAGCTTCATATGTATGTAAGTATGTAACGGAGTCTTTGAACATGATTTTGACCCCCTTCAAAACGTCGCATTAACTCGAAATGGGCATACTTATTAAGGACCGATGACAATTTAATATTTTAAACAGTTTGATCCGTTATCCATACTAAGATAATCGGGGTTCGCGATAGTTGCAGAGACCGTGGAGGTGAAACACCGCTTTTCTATGTAATAGCTAATATAGATGTAAATATCATAAAGCTATTGCTAAATAATCACTAAAATATGAAAAATAAACAACAGTTATAAAAAAACTAAAAAAATACGCCTTTATAGAAAATCCAACTAAAAAATAAAAAATGAGTTTTAATAAATTTGAATTAAAAATTTATGTGTGTAAAAAACGTGAAATAATAATAATTATTATTTAATTTTCAAAAAAAAATCAACGACATCTGTTGTAGGACATTTAACTTATTATTTATTATTGTAATTTTTCTATGCCTAACTATCCAAACAAGACGCACGGTAACTTTTATACCATCATGCATAATCTGATATGTAAATACTCAAGTTTAGGAAATTAATTAACTTTGGCTTTGAGCGTTATATCCTATGGGAAGCGTCACGTATCCGAGATGACAGAGGAACCTACCTTACTTATATACGGTTAGCTATGTATCAACAATTCCCCAGACATGAAAATTTGATGTGATCCCTCCGATGTAATAATACCGTATTAAAAGGAAACGGGCAACGCTCACAGACTATTTCACCGACTTAGCCAAATACGTGTTATGAGTTGAAGCCAGAAAAAAATAAAGATCAGACGGTGCGGATGATTTTTTATGAAATAATTAAGAACAAACTATTGATCTCGTTTACAATTAGTGGTCTTACCTATAATCGTTGGTTAAATTTTAAGAAACTGCTCAGCAATTGATTAGTGAAAAACTTACCCATAAACTGCTCTTAAGGATTCTAGGTAGTAAAGTAACGCCAAAATGCATTAAACTAGTGGCGCTAACGTAGCTAAAGTGCTATTGGAAATGCTAAAAGTTTTATAAAATCAAACAATATAAAATCAGTAGGGTATTATTAAATTACTTACTTAAGATATGGCTAATCCTTTCTCAACGAGATTATTATAAGTAAGGCCCTCGAAGTTTAGATTATTCGTTAAAATTACTAAGAAACTACTTTTTAAAATTAAAAAAACTAATAAGGTGTATTTGGGACACCTGGTTGGAACGAAGTTCTGTTCCAGGCAGGAACGGAGAATGAACACAATTTCCTGCGGCCTGGCGGCCTGTCATAAGGGGCGAGAAACAAAACTCACAGCCAGGTGGTAGGGTATCCGCCCGTTTGAATGGCTACCACCCCTGGTCTAGAGTATACTACAATAACAACCTTGGCAGCGCATTTGTAACGCCTTTGGTGTTGCAAATGTCTATAGGCGATGGTAGCCGCTTACCATTCGTTGGGCCGTCTGCCTGTCTTTTGAATTCATGCAATAAAACTACAATAAAAAAACCCAAGTTCTTGAAGACCATCGAAAAATATCAAAACACTATAGAAATACATTATAAGAAAAAACAAATTGTATCAAATTTAGTAAATATTTCAAAATTCCAAATTAAATTAACTCGAAGTTAAAAACATACCGTCGAATTAAGAACCTCCTCTTTTTGGAAGCCGGTTAAAAACAGAAAATTTTATAAAAATATGCACGGGAGCGGCAACAACGCCCAAATGCGGCCGAATAGCTATGGCGAATACAAGGCCATAATTTTCTAAACAAAATATTACACCAACGAATGTTAGTATTATGTTATTTTAAACCTTTTTTATCGCTGAAGCACAGCGGACATGCTGACCGCCGACTGTGATGGAAAGTGGTTACCGTCGCCTATGGAGATTAGCAATACCAGAGCTGCTACAAATGTGCTGCCGGCCTTGAAGGATAACCTGTACACTGATGCCAGAACACAATTCAACCCTACCAGGTGGTAGGGTTTTGTGTTCTGTGGTTTGTTTTATCGTCTCTTACGACAGGCCACTCAGCCGCAGGAATTAGTATTCTTTATCCGTTCCTGCACGGAGACGATTTCTTAGTTCATTGCATTAACGTTCGAAATTGTTTAATATAAAGCGGTCAGCATTTTTAATTTCAGTTAACACATTTTTCGTCTAGCTTCCATCCGATTACGTGCGATAAGAAACTTCGTTTCAAAAAGAATTAACATTCAATCATTCATTTTAAGTAGATTTATAATAATATCTTCGCAGTTTTAAGCTTGTATAATTTAGAATGCATAGCGTCTTCTTCTATTCAATTTTGACCAGCATTGCCAGATGACCATGTCAATTAACCCCCAAATGTTTTTCAAAAACCCCCAAACATAAGCTTTTTGAGAATAAGAAAAAAGCAAAACCACCGTCGTAGCGAAAAGTCACTAATTACGTCATCATTTTCCCTCACGGGGCGCTCACAATGACCCGTGTCAATAGGTGCATTAAATAACCATTCCACCTGAGGTTACAATTGTGGCATCAGCAAATAAGTGAAACGGGAAAAACCGCAGTTGTGAACGTGATCATTGTCAGTCTCTAACGGAAAGTAGCCTATGGGATACGACACATATGAGTAGAGACGGCATAATAAATAAATAACTTAAATGAACGAACGAATGAATTTAATTACTAAAATGAACCATTGAATTGAAGTATGATTCACTAGTAGAGTATAATTCTAAGATAAAGTAACAATACCGTATTGTGACTTAGATATAATAATTGTAGTGATGAGAATTGCGTTTGTAGATGAATTATTGATACTTAAAATATCTCTCCAATATTTTTCACAACAAAGTATTTCCCCCCAAAACTGCCCCCAAAGAATCTTTACCCCCGAATCTCCCCCCAGACGTAAAAAAAGCCCCGAATTTGCAGGGCATCCCCCCATCTGGCAACACTGATTTTGACTAAGCACAGTTTGTGCTTCCAAAATCTCGCGGTAAAATGCATAGCCAGAGATTACCTATCAAGTTCCCACCCAACGTTCCAAATTTTAAATTATAATTCAATCCTCATTTTATCAAGTTTAAAACAGTGTGAACAACGTAAAAAAACAAACTGTACATTCGGAAACACGATCTACGTTTGAATATCATTTAAAAAGATTCACAAACCATACGTATCTATCCATAACAGTTTAAAAAGCCAATTTCATTGTAATCGCGCACCTATTTTTCACTGTTACAAGGGGAAGCTATTAAATCTCACCCGATATCGGTTTTGGGGTGCGGAGACGTAGGGGGGGCGTTCATTTGCCCCTGAATTTATTGTGGGGGCCAATTGTGAATATATTAACGCTGGTACAGTGGAAAAGTGCTTATTTACTTGATTTATTCCCTAGCGGTTGCTGGTCTGTTTAAGCCGGGAGCTGGATTTATTTTGATAACAGTTATTTTTGCTTGCAGGTCTACTTGATGGCAAGTAGTTACCGTCGCTCACGGATATCTGCAACAATAATATCGATGCGTTGCCTACCTTGCTGAGACTTAATATCCATTTACACACTACTGAAGAGCCTCATATTGTAGCGCTCTGCGAAAACCCTGGGATAATTCCATAGCTTGCAGACGTATAGCATGAAGGAGCGTGCATCACGTACAGTGGATGATTTCCAAGTATCTAGGAAGTGTAGATGAACTCGACGTTGACTGATGCGATAACAAAATGGCGACATAGGCACCAAATAAAATAGCTCATTAAAGAACTTTACGTTGTACAGATGGTAGAACACGCTTAGAGCACCAATTTCTCTTCTAAGGCTTAGAGGTTCCAACCCGTCCATAATGTTGGGATTGTCAACGATCTGAATAGCTCAACACTGTAAGGAGTCAAGTGAGAGTATTGATACTAAGGTGCTTCAACCCAAAGATGGCAGCAATATTTTTTATTGCAGGAGTTCAGCAGACAGGCAGACGGCCCACTTCATGGAAAGCGGTTATCATCGCTTATGGATACTTGCACCACCAAAGGTGGTACAAATGCGCAGCTGCTAAGGGAGACTGGAACCTGGTCACTAATACCGGAACACAACCCAAGATTGTTATGGCGACATACTCTTCTAGACCAGGGGTGGTCGCCATCCAGTCGAACAAATACCCTACCATGTGGCTGTTCCAGATAGAAACAGATTTTTTAATATAGATGCTAAAAAAATGTACATACTTACACGTATTTAGTTTTGCTCGGATAAAGTAATAAATGCTTGTGCTCGACTCTTCGATATTCCATTAAGAGATTATGTAACACAGTACTTGAATAAGCATTCAATCATGAAAATGCTCCACCGTCACAAGCTACACCTGGCGTGTCTTCTCAAACGCACAAAACCTCACGTTACTTATATAAGAAGCACACCTGGGTATCAAGCCATACGTACAATGGTCAGTTCTAGGACGTGTGCGATACATCTCAGTTCTGAGCGCCGTTATACAGCCGGCTACCGCGGAAGCTTTCGCTGCGTTTCGTTCAAGGTGCTGGAATAATATTCCCCTACCCATTAATTTAAAGAGCACAAAGCGATGGTATTTAATTAAATTGTAATATCGTTCGTGAAATGCGTATTTATAACACTAATATCCCGATATTCCCGATCATTAGCTTCCCTATTTGTATCTACGGTGTATGTACTAATATATGTCATATATATATTAGGGTGATCCAAAAAAAAAAAATTTTTATATATTTTTTTCCAAATAGGCTCAAAAGTTTCTTTTGGGTGTAAAAAAAAATCTGTGAAAAGATGAGCCCTTAATATTAATATTAAGATTGTCACGTTTACGTATTGAATAACACAGGAAAAATTTGTTTTGCTTCTTCTGATTTTTGTACCGTTCAAACGATTTACTGATAAATCGCTGTTCCAATCTTTATAGAGAATTGAACGCTCTACAAAAAAGGTCTGATAACATTTTTTGATTTGTCGATTTTTGATTTTCGGCAACAGTCCGACTCACGCCTTCAACACGAACGCACGGCATACGTGCTCGTGTACAAACGCTAGTTTTCGCGCTCGCTGCTTGCCTTCAAATAAATTCTTCTAAACTGTATTATATTTGACAAAAAAAGTTCTTATTTCCTTATTTTGACACAGAAACCAACAGTTTCGATGTAATTTATAAAATTCGATCAAATTTTTGAACAATTGAACTTGGATCTTGAATAACTTTTGGACGCGTGGACAAATCAAAAAACATTATCAGACCTTTTTTGTAGAACGTTCAATTCTCTATAAAGATTGGAACAGCGATTTATCAGTCAACAAGTCGTTTGAACGGTACAAAAATCAGAAGAAGCAAATAAAAATTCCTGTGTTATTCTTATGGGAATTAAAAAAATACGATCAGGACAATCTTAATATTAATATTATGGGCTCATCTTTTCACAGAATTTTTTTAGGTTTAAGATTCTAGTTTTATGCTTTGCAGTGATCTAATGTCTACCTTAAGGGCACCTCGGAAGATCAGCGCTGATTTTAATAGACCGGCATTATGCTGAGACTGATGCCCTTTTTGGGACAAAGTTATATATTACTCTGGTTTTTAAACATGTTAATTATTAATTATTATATTATAAATATATATTATAACAGCTGTAATTTGTCCTGAATAAAATTATTTTCTTTCAAAGTTGTGCTTATTTCAGTCCACTTTAAATATAAGTGACGTCTGATCAGCAAACAATACTACCTCACATATTTTCTTCTTTTTCAGCCAATTTCAGTCCACTGCTGGACGTAGACCTCCCCAAGTACGCGCCTCATATCCCGGTCTCCCGTCTTCCTCATCCAGCCCCTGTCGGCGATTTTACGCAGGTCGTCAGTCCACCGGGCTGGCGGGCGTCCTACGCTACGTCTGCCGAGACCTGGTCTTCAGTCCAGGGCTCGTTTGCTCCATCGGCCGTCGGTCTTGCGGCAGACGTGACCGGCCTACTGACACACATATATCATTAATAAAATATGGCAAGTTATTTATATATAATAAAAATAAGAATGGACCTACAATAGAGCCCAGCGGCACACCCATAGATATACCAGACTCAAAAGATTTGGCATTGGTAATGTCTGCGCTCTGGGATCTGTCTTATGTAAGACAGTAAATAATAGGTTAAGGGAATCGCAATTCATACCGTAATAATTGAGCTTTTTTAGGGGGGTCACGTGTTCAACTCAATCTAATGCCTTGGACAAGTCACAGAACACACCAATAGGATTTTATCGACATATCAAAAACATTATTTTTGTCCCTTAACTGCAAAAAAACACCAACAAAGTATAGACCAAGACCGCACAAGATCCGTCTCGGGACCTATAGTAAGTTTTGAAAATACACAGCTGAAATGTAACGTTACACTCCAATGTGTACCAACTCCCGTACTAGACGGCATTGGCAATACTAGATTTAGTCCAGGCCAGCTTTATCCGCGTTGTCTCTTTGTGCCACAATGAAGGGAAATAACGAACAGTCCAAGGGAACGCGTAAATCCATTTAGGGCTTAAGTAACAACGCCTTACAATTCTCAGATGAGTATTGAGTATTCTAGAACGACTTAAGGTTGTATTTTAAATCTTATCTTTATATATAAAACTGGAGGTCTAGAGGAAAACCTTGGTAAGCTCTTTAACTCTATTTCACTGACATGAAAACTTAATTAGGTTTGTATATATCGTAAGCCGCATGCAATGCTAGTATATATTGTAACATCCAAGGCGCCAACAAACACAAATTCACACCTGCATACCTGTAAAAACACATCTTTATTATCTGTCGGCATTTGAACTAATAACATTTAGATTTAGGTCATCTTCTTTTGTTTACGTTGTGTTTAAAATTTGTGGTTAGGAAACAGCCCACTGTTGTATTGCAATCTTTTATATATACCATTAGTCAAGTGTGTCGGATTAAGATACGAAGACATTGCAGTTGCGCAGTATAAAACGATGACCTGATGGAGGAGGGAGTTAGTTGAGCGATAACCACGAGCGAAACAAGACGTGTTTACTGCAATCGGGAATCTTTTAGTGACGGACTCTGCGCGTTTAATGGAATTACGACCTTCAGCATTACGTTTGGCCTTTTTGTGTTCGGTTACCTGTGTTATACGGGTTTGTATAGTTCTAATAAACTCTATAGTAATTCCAACGGCATTTTAATTCGAATCCAACAACTCGTAACAATATATTCAAATTCAATTAATTGTAGTGAAAATGGGTTACCTTTATAAAGACATAGTGGTCGCCCTGTGCTCGAAATTCGACCATAAATTAATTCAAATTATAAATTTGAACATTATTAAGGTTCTATTATTAAAGACTATATACTTCACACAAAATTATATTTGTTACTTTAGTTATAAATTTTGTGTTAAAGAAAAATACTTAAAAAAAAACTTTTTTCCAAAATGTTGTCTTTACGTTATAGTTTTTATCATTATTGAATTGCATTGTACATTATGTATTATTTATTACGTATGTTGTATTGTCCTTCGTGACTTCACGTGCTGGTGCCAGGCGGAAGAACAGCGCTGGTCTTAATTGGTCAGCATATGCTGAGACTGGGTCCAATTTTAGGACTTATTCTGTTTCTTTTATTTATTGTTTGATAATAATCTATGTTGTATTTGTCCTAAATAAAATATGTCTTTCATTCTTTATTTCTGTTAACAATTATAGCTACACTATCCAATGTAATTTGTCCTAAATAAAATATTATTAGAACGAAGTTCCTTATCGCGCGTTGCGAAAGGGAGCTAGACGGAAAAATTAAGACCAAAAGTTGTAACGACACTTTTTGCTATAGTTGTAAGCCGTGCGGCGTGCGCGTGTTTCTCTGTCTGTCTCTCTCTCTCTCATAGAAAGCAAGCCAGTTATTTTCGTTTCGTCTTTCTATTTCGCATTGAACAATGTGGTGTCGCGACGATTATTTTTGTTGAGTGTATGCAGGTTTTTTGTACATAATAAAAAATAATAACAATAATGAATCCTGACAGTGTTTCTGCACAAGTTCCGGATATTGCTGATGGAGTTAGGTAAGTAGAGATTTTATGCAGATAATAATACGTCGAATGATTTATTTGTTTTTTTATTGCTTTTATTGTTGTATAAGGTAAAATAAGTTTTTTTTCTTTCTTCTCTTTTTTTGTAATCTTATATATTATTTTTATTTTAACTTGAATTGCGAGGGTGTGTTGCATCACACGCAAACCTCATAGGTTTAAGTGGTGCCTTATATGTATTTACCACGTAAATTTTTAGTATAGATAAACAAATTAAATAAAAATAAAGACTCTCATTATAACTAACTTCGTTCCATCCGGGTGTTCCTTTTTTTGTTTCTTTCCGTTGCCTAACTGTATCGTTGTTTCCGCTTTCGCTCCGCTCGCCGCTGTCGTCAAAAACGCAGCCTTTACAATTCTCGTTATCTCATTCTTAAATCAAAACTAAGTTGCAAGACTAACAAAAGAGGATTTCAATATCGTCAGTCGAACGATTTTCATAGCAAACTCTTGAATACAATTGGACGTGAATTTTAAATTTTTAAATCGGATAAGCCATGTTGTTGAAGTTATTTTACAATATTAAAATATGCACGCTGCTTCGTCCATATTTGATTTGAAATTTCCGAGACAAAAGTAACACTAAGTATCCCACCATTTAAAAAATAATGTAAACCATTACTTTAGTAATAACTGTTTTTTTATTGCAGGAGTTCAGCAGACAGACAGACGGCCCACTAGATGGAAAGCGGTTACCATCGCCTACAGACATTGGCAACACCAAAGGTGCTACATATGCGCTGCTCTCTTAAGGGAGACTGGGACCTGGTCATTAATGCCGGAACACAACTCAAGGTTGTTTTAGCGACATACTCTAGACCAGGGGTGGTAGCCATCCAGTCGGGCAAGTGCCCTACCACCTGACTGTGGGTTGTTTTGTCGCCTCTTACGACAGGCAGCCCGGCCGCAGGAAAGTGTATTCTTTCTCCGTTCCTGCACGGATAAAATATGTCAAAATATATCCGCGACTTCGTCCACGTTTAACTTGAAAGTCCCGAGACAAAGTATCCCACCATTGAAAACAGAATGTAAATTATCATTTTAGTGAAAACTGTGTAAGAATAAGCTTTTTATGCACCCAACTTCGGACCGCTCCCGGGAAAATTCCCGCGGGATTCACTGGATTTCATTTTATTTATTTATTTAATTTTAGGAAGGCTTTGAGTTAACGACGCACGACTTACTATAATTAGAGTTACATAAAAAACTAGAATTTTAGACTTTTAGACCTACAATTTACAAGACTGCCTATCTCGTTTGAACAACAAGGTTGAAGTTATTTTATTTGTAACCATAAATGATTATGAAGGAAGAAAAAATATTCCAATTAGTTAAAAGCGTTTTATGTAGTCGAAACAATAAAATTAAGACCCGGCTTCGAATTTGGATATCCGTCCGAACAACGACTCCTCGGACTAGTGATGTGACGTTACATTTTTTCTTGTAGACTCACGCCGTATGGTACCACCATGTAACCTTCTTTGGCCTATACGATATTTCTTCACTATTATTAAATTCTTCCTTTAAATCTGGCGGCGTGTTTCCTTTTTCGCACGCATGTGAATCATTCCTTTGTCATGGTATTAAATAAAATAAATAGGAGTAGAAAAAGTAGGAAAGCGGACCCTGGGCGTCGGAGTGAACGCTCCGAACGCAACCGGGATTTAACGCTCGGATGATGATGATGATGATGATGATGATGGTATTAAATAAAATAAATCTGTCTTGTAAATAAAATAACATAATTTAACATAAAATGTATCCCGCCCACAACATACCGCACTGTAAATATATAATTTTTACAACTCAGGTCCCGACAAAAACAAAATCCATTTTATTACCTGTCGGCGTTTAAACTAATTTTAATTCCTTTATGATCGTCTCCTTTTGTTTACTTATTTATTGGCAACGGCCTATAGTTGTATTGTAATCATTAGCCAGGTGTTCCGGATTTTAAAGTACAAGCTGATTCGGTCGACCTTACCGGGCGGACATATTGCATTTGTGCAGTATAAAACAATGGGCCAATTGAGGGAGTGACAGTCGAGTGAGAACCAAGGTCGAAGCGAGACGTGTGTACTACAATCGGTAATCTATTAGTGACGGACTTTGCGTGTTTTCTTGAATTACGACCTTCTGCATTGCGTTTGGAATGGTTGTGTTCGGATATATTTGTACCTGCGCTATACGGGTTTGTATAGTTCAAATAAACTCTATAGTAATTCTAACAGCATTTTAATTCGAGTTCCGCTACACTCGTAACAATATTATAACAAATAAATTGAAGTAAAGTGGATGAAGGAGCCGAGAATCGGCTTCATTTCATGCCCATTATTAATCAGGTACGTGCATGCTCTTCTTTCCACTATCTTCATCAAATTTGGCCCATTCTCCTTTCTCAAATTGACTAAGTTCGCTTATCACTAAACCCAGCGCCGCCGCAACACCGGGCTAATGACACCGAAGATAACACAATAATAATCTGAAATATTATAATTAATAGTTAATAATAGTTTATTTCACTAGAATTATTACAATTGCAATATTAAATATTGCACACTAATATAACTCCAAGAGTTCCATCCACGCTTGTTACGTGTCAAGCAGCAATTGCCCACCAAGAATACTGCAGTTATCAGACAGCAATTATCGACCACAATATATTATGTGTTGCTTGTCCAAGACTGCTCGTGTAAAATTAGACAGGAAGGTGTAAGCTGTATGTCGCTACAAAATTAATTTATATTTTCTTCTTCTTCTTTCTTATTCTTCTTCTTCTTATATATGAAAATAAATGTTTCTCTGTAGATCCTTTATAGAATGGTAAACTATACATTTTATCATGTGAGGATCTTTAGCAAACTGTCGGCATATCGATTGAAGCTTTGCCTGGCAGGACAACGTCTGCCGGGACAGCTAGTCAATATATACAGCGTGTTTCAGACCTTACGACAATAATCGGACCACGTTTTCGTCATGACGTACTCTACCCAAATACAAAAACGAATCAAGGTAGCTTCTTTGGTTTAGCCACAGGACCTCATTTTTCATTTCAGAATTTTACAACAACATGTATCTGTTATTGTGACTAAATCGGTAGGTTAGTGACCAAATGTATCATGTTGCCAGCTCGTCTCTTCATCATTAAACGCGGAAGATGTTCATTCTTACCAAGGTCAGTTAACCAAAATTTACAAGATGTTCTGTTTTTATTGTCTTTTTATCGTAATTAATTCGTTCGGAAATTGCTTTTTTTAAATTTTGTTATTACGGTTGATTTAATAGTACCAAAAACTTTGTATGGAGTAAGACTGTTAAAATTATGATTTATTGTCATTTGAAATGAAACACGTTGTATAATATACGATATTTTTATCCGTTCAGGAACGGAGAAAGAGTACAATTTAACCCATAGTCAGGTAGTAGGGTATTTACCCGTCTGGATGGCTACCACCCCTGGTTTAAAGTATGCTGCTATAACAACTTTAGTGGTGTTCCGGCATTAACGGCCAGGTTCTAGAGGCCTATAAGAGAGCAGCAAGTGTATTTGTAGCACCTTTGGTGTTGCAAATGTGTATAGGCGATGGTAACCGCTTTACATCAGGTCCACTGTATTTGCCCACTGTACTCAAAATCAATGTAATGTAATCAAAATAAAACTTGACACTAATTGCTTCCTTTCTCCACTTCTCTCGATTCCTTTCAAAACAAACAACCCGAGTGACTTGATCGACTAGTTAATATCGAACGCACATCACTATTGGGGATATAAAATTTAATTACTATCATATAAAAACGATAAAGCGAAACGTTTGTTCCCCGAATTAACGGCTAGCGTTTGGGAAGGGTGCGATTTTTAACATTTATTCAGTGGGAAATATATTGGGGAACATTGATAACATTTGAATTGTTTGGTGGGAAATAGGAAAGTTATGTGTTATAATATATTAAATGTTATTTTAATTGAATGTCTCTAAACTCATAAACTCATTTATTCGTAACTATGTAACAAGTCAGGGTTATATATTGTTACGAGTTACGCAGGACTCGAATTAAAATGCCGTTGGAATTACTATAGAGAGGTAAAACGCTTCGTTACGTAACGCGTTACGGTGCCTGTCTGGCTTCCCTTTCTCTCACGTTAGATTAGTTTAAGTTATCACTTCTTTCAGGCATATGTATATGATATTAACTTTTTAATGACACTGCCAAAATTGTCTTTGTTATTTTTGAGTTTTACTGCCTATTCTTGAGATATAGTCCCCCTAGAGATATGATTTCTACCTCAGGCATCGAAATCATCAGCTCTTGACTATAGCGTAACATATGTAGCAGATCTGGCAGGACATAGTCGTCTTCCTCCAGAAATAAAACTAAAACTAAGCTAAGTAACTGTTGGGGTGTGGGTTGCCCTAAATGAAACACCCCTTCGCAAGTTGACTGTATTTATTTATAGGCGCTACAAAAGCAACAGGTGCGATCGGCACAACTGTATCAAACGGCACCTTCAAATTTACCCGACACAACTTAGCGCTAGCCCCGAACGTTACACTGAACGTAGATAGCACTAATTATATCGATTACACCGATCAATACGAGTGGTACTAAACACAATCACTGATGGTTCACAAGATCCACGTAGTCACGCTGAGAGTCTAGTCTTCTGAATACTCCTTGATCTTCCTGGTCTTCTTAGTCTTCCTTGGACGTATATACTTTTCCTTGTGTGTATATATTCAACCGACGAAGTGATGCCGTAGGCTCGCCCCGCGCTTACTAAGGTACTACAAAAATGCAGACGCTTAGCAGCTAACGGAGCGAGCTACGTTACCGCTGGGATTTACGGGGGAGAGGTCAGGGGGTGATTCTGTACGCAACAATAACTAATTTCTTAGAAATGAGAACGCTAAAGTTTTTCTTTAAGGCCAGCTACAATCCGAACAGAGTACATTACAAATATATAAATAGAAAAACACAAGTGGTATAAACTAGTAAAGATAAAATGAAAACGGTTTTAAATTGTGCTGCCGAACGAACCAATATCAGTGCTCTTAACCTCCGAAAATGTAATAAGAGCTCAGCGGACCCCGGGGGTGGGGGCCGGGCCCTTTATGCCAAACATCGAGAGACCAAATCACTTGGATCAGTAGCAGATAAAAAACTAATTTATTTTCACTATTTTTAAATCTGTTTATTCTTTTTTGTAATTCAAAACAAGACTTTGTTTATCCTTTATTTATTATTATGTACAAAAGTTACATACAAAATTATACAATAGTGGGAATGTACATACAAAGACGAGCTTACCTCTAAAAGAGTTTTCTTCCAGCAAACCTATGAGTCTAGCGAGGAGAGAAGAAAAAGGCAGGATTGTGTACCCTGAGTTACTTTACGATTTAACTATGTAACAAATTGTTATGACTCTGGTCCCGACAAAAACAAATTCACACCTGAATACCTCATAAAATACATTTTATTACCTTTCGGCATTTGGACTTCTTTTGTTTACTTTGTGTTTAAAATTTGTGATTAGAAAATTTTTGTTGTGTTGTATTGTAATTTTTTTATGGCAGTCATTAACCAGGTATTTCGGCTTTAAAGTACAAACTGAAATTCGGTCCGCGCGGCTGGGCAGACATATTGCATCTGTGCAGTATAAAGCAATGCCCCGATTGAGGGCCGAGAAGTCAAGCGATAACCACGAGCGAAACAAGACGTGTGTACTACAATCGGAAATCTTTTAGTGACAGACTTTGCGCGTTTATTGAATTACGACCTTCTGCAATACGTTTGGACTTGTTGTGTTCGGTTATATTTGTATAATTCTAATAAACTCTATAGTAATTCTAACGGAATTTAAATTCGAATGATTAAATTTTAATGAACACACGTCACGCCCGTATCGTAGTCGTAGCTCAATTGACCCCTCTCTCAATCAGGTCGTCGTTTTTTTACTTCACAAAAGCAAATGTGCCCGCCCGGCAACGTCGACACAATTTCCTAGAATTAACGCGTACTTGTAATCCGCAACACCTGGCTAATTATACTCCTAAGTGTGTACAATAGGACAATAGGCTGTTCTCTACAATAACTAGAAACGTATGCCATTAAAGAAGTGTACAAAAGAAGACGATCATAAAAGGATTACAATAAGTTCAAATGCTGACTCATACCGAGGTAATAAAATGTGCTTTTACAGATCTGTACGTGGAATTTGTCTTTGTCGGGGCCTAGGTTGTAACAATATCATTGACAAGCAAGAGATTTCACAAAAGTTCCGTCTTACCCATAATACTAGGAAACCCTCCAAGCAAAACATGAAATACTTGTACGTACATATTTCAGCAAGAACAGGGAGTGCTTTATATAGAAAATCAATAAGATTGTATTTTCTCTATAATATTTCTACAACTTAGAAAAGAATATCGTATGAAACTTAATATCTTTTTCATCGCAGATTCATCCGGCTCGAAGGACCTTTGTGGAGCTTATCCGGATTTATCCGGTTATAGGAGCCGGTTTTTGAAGGATTTAGAACTAAAATATTGGAGATAATATTCGCTGTACACAGTTTTTAGTAATGCTTACGTTTTATAGTTCAGCAATGTCCGTCTTATGTAAACAGCCTTGCAGCGATTTGGGTAAATAAGTACCAAATATATCAAATATTAAGTATTTGGGCAGGATTCCCTTTTATTGTTCAGCCTTTGATGTGACTACACCGCACAGTAAGCAATGAACACTGCCTTAGTTATTCTTCAACAGCGCAGTTGATATCGACGTGTTGGTGAGGGGGCTTCGAGCGTGAGGTCTTTACCCCGGCTGCAGCTTGAAGGGTGACTACCCTCCGGTAACGTAATAAGGTAGCCGCCGTAGTGTCGGCGGCTCGAAAGGGCCAATCAGCGGCTTTCGATGGCCTTCGCGGGCTTCGCGTCGGCTACGTCAGCGGCTTGGTTGACCGGTCTCGGCTTCGGTGGCCATCCCAGGCCTCGGTTGGCCATTTTTAGCGTCTGATAGCCTATCTACAACTTAAGGGGCTTGATTCGCGACCTCTTAACATGGCCCTAATCCCGGCGAATGAGGTCACGAGGGGGAACACCGTCTACACGCCACTCCACCTTTTATATTAAAATGATACCCTACAAAACAATAACATTACATAATTGCTAAAAGTAGCAATTACATCATAGTGTTGCTAGGATCATAAAAACAATTATGATAATTAATTACTGATGCACTAAATTATCTAGATGATAATTTAGTGGGCTTCTGAAATTAACTATCTGATAAATGGACTAAAAATATTATTGTCTATGTGATATTAATAAACTCTATGGTTCTCATGACTACTGTGGTGGACATCGTGCAACACTTATGTAGGTTATCTAAATATCATTATATGAATACAAAAACTTTGTACCCCTTTTTACGAAAATTGCGCGACGGAGGAGTATGTAATTTCGCACACTTCTAGTTTATATAGTGAAGTAGTGCAGAATGGTAATATTTATTTTTAATTATGCATAAATAATACATTAAACTAATTTAAAAAAATATTACACACACTACCATGTATTTTACAAACACACACGCATATATACATTTTTGTTTATTGTTAAAGTCAAATTGACAGTGTAACCTTGGTGAAATCTGTGATTATAGAAGTGTAGCTAATAATAAAGATTTCGCCAAGGCTACAAGGTAAGCTACATGTGAATGGAGCGTTAGGTAAACTTCTAGGCGCTAAGAACCTCAGCCAGAAGGCCCAGCTTACCATACACAACGCGGTTCTGGTACCTACGCTCACGTATGGAAGCGAGAGTTGGGTATGGAAGAGAGAGCATGAAAGTAGAGTAAACGCGGTCGAGATGCGGAGTGACGCTCGCGGACCACGTTCGTAATACCGAAGTAAGAAAGAGAATTGGTCTGAAAGGGAGTGTCGGGGTGAAGGTAAGGAAAGGAATGCTCCTGTGGTTCGGGCATTTGGAAAGAATGTATGATGAAAGAATGACTAAACAGGTACACAATGCAAAAGTGGATGGATGTAGAAGTCGCGGAAGGCCACGACACACCTTCCATAATCAAATTGATCATGTATTAGCAGAAGGTGATGTTAGGAGCCTTAAGAACAGACGAGCGTGCATGACAAGAGCTATGAATGTCAAAGAAGCAAGTGAGGTGTGTAAGAATGGGCCTGTGTGGCGCTCTGTTGTTCGTGCCTACCCCGCAAGGGAGCTGGCGTAAAGTTTTGTATGTATGTATGTATGTACAAGGTAAGACAACAAAACCTTAATAATGTTCAACGTTATAATGGTGGAATTTCAACCACTGGGCAACCCTAGACTTTATAAATGTAAATACCCATTTTCGATGCAATCAATTGAATTTGAATATATACACTAACTCTTGCACGTGGCTTCGTTTACGCACTGGACGAGCACTAGGCTAAATAAATAGTTGACACTCGTATTGTCTTAAAAGAAAAAAAACTACAGACCTGAAAACCTTTTTTATTTTACCTCCCGCTAGGAGTGCACGATATATCGCTTCCACCCGATATTATCGAATTATCTTCTATCGATATGTATAATCGATATTTTTTTTCCGATACATCAAATATCGTTAGAAATTAAAGAATATACTTTTACTTTTTTAACTGATTTATGGTTGGCAACTTGAGTAAAAATATAACGTAAAACCCTGAATTATTGAATAACTGGCCTTCGCAGTAACGAAAGTTTCGTTGTTAACCAAATACTCTACATTACTTCAACTCCACTACATACCTAGCCTAAAATGTATATTCGTCTCAACAGCTAAAGATCGATTCCCGAGTTTCTCGAAGAAACTCTCGGTTTTATTTTTTAGTAGTTTTCAGTGGTGGCCGATTATGAGATATACTAATGAAATCATTATCATCTTATTTTCATTCAATTATGAAAATAAGAAAGCTACTAATTTCATAATCGATGTTCAATATTAATATTGGACAATAATTCGATTATGACATTAGTCACAATCGCCCCCCGCTAAGCAACGTGCTACTCCTACTCGTTGTAAGGGCAGCACTAGTATTAAAAATGGTATAATCTGTATCTGTGGGTACTCGTTTCGGTCTCTCTGTTTTGAGTATTTTGTTTGATACATTTTACGAAATGTAAATACAGTTATATAAAAACTAACTAATAAAAATAAATAACACGATATATAAAAGCTACTACAATTCAATTGTATAGAAGAAGCAAGCTGTGGCAATAAATTTATTACCTGTTTTGTAATTACATTACATTTTCAATAAAATTTTGTTTATGCAAGGTCTAGAACAAAAAATATTGGGAGTACAAATAAATAAACTTGATTTGTTTCTTTACCCTAGCTGTTTTCACTTATATCAACATGATCCCTATCAAATACTTAATATTATAGACAAACTAAATACGAAAATTAAATTTTTTCACGATATATCGAAGATATCAATATATTTCTACGATATATCGCAAAGTATCGATACAACACTACGATATATTATATCGGAAAAAATATCGACATTTATTTTGTATGAACATCTCTCCCGCCCATTTTGATATTATAAAATTATTAGAGCTAGGCATGTTTGCTGAACAGTTTGTTGCGCCGCTTCTTCACTTCAAGCCACAACATGTTTCATGTTGTGAAGCGGTGGTAAATTAGATTAGGCTCCCATAGAGTAAAGAATAACCATAAACAAAATTAAAACCAAATAATATTTGTTTTCTTTTAAAATCACATATTGTCGAATTCAATGCAAGAAAACTTATTTGTATTATATTCTACCCATTGTCCCTCAAGATTAAAGATGTGTAACTCAGGAGTGATTGATTTAAAAGATGTATAATCTTTCAAAATCCTTAAGAGAGCAACAGCGCATTTGTAGCACCTTGGTGTTGCAAATGTCCATAGGCGATGGTAACCGCTTTCCATCAATTGAAAAAATATATATAATACTAGCTAAAAAAAAAAAAAAAAATAGGGTAAAATAGGGGTTTGTCGCAGAGGGTTAATAATTTAGGGTTGTATGTATTTTTGTATGTTGTATCATAAAAAAATAGAAATTAAAAATTTTGTCTAAAAAATAAATAAATAAATTTAGGGGTGGACTACCCCTAACATTTAGGGGGATGAAAAATAGATGTTGGCCGATTCTCATAGATACCGGATAAGCACAAAAAATTTCATCAAAATCGGTCAAGCCGTTTCGGAGGAGTATGGCAACGAAAACTGTGACACGAGAATTTTATATATTAGAAGATAGTATAAGATGTTAGAGCGAGCTGCTATGTAAATTTAAAGTCGAGAATGCTTAAGATATGCATTATCACATCTATCTAAGGATCTTCTTTCCTTGTACCTCTTACAAAAGTCTCAACAAAGGGTATAAATAACCAAGTAGCCCAATGGGGTAGACAGCGCCCCGCTTTCCGGCGGAAGTGGAGCGATGCTACTGACAACCGCTGTGTTCTGAACATCTTTTCGGGAAATCTTAGATCACAAGTTATTTGGAGGCGGTAGTTTTTGAGGTCCTTAGTTTGTGAAGGATGACACGCGTACCTATGGTCTTAAAACGGGGGATGTTGAAGATCGCGCGAAGTGGAGTAGAAAAAGTATGAAAGCGGACCCTGACCGTCGGAGTGAATGCTCCGAACGCAACCGGGATTTAATCCTGATGATGATGAGTTTTTGAGGTCCCGATACCTAATAAAACTAGCACCGAGCGATGCTTTAGGAGAGCTCGCAAAGTTTTATACTTGGTAATTAATAAATTACTGATTATTTATCTGTGTCTAACCAAAAAAATCGGCGTATTTGTAAGTAAATAACATTCTGTCTGCATGCTTACATCTTAGTTCTTTAGATCTCGAACAGATGGCGTTAGTATTGTTACGTCCGACAAAGACCAATTCACATCTGAAGTTTATGACTTCTTTTGTTTACTTTGTGTTTTTAATTTTTTATGAGAAAAACAGCCTAGGCGTATTTATAAGTAAATAACATTCTGTCTGCATGTTTACATCTTAGCTCTTTAGATCTCGAACCGATGGCGTTAGTATTGTTACGACCGACAAAGACCAATTCACATCTGAAGTTTATGACTTCTTTTGTTTACTTTGTGTTTTTAAATTTGTAATGAGAAAAACAACCTAGGTGTATTTGTAAGTAAATAACATTCTGTCTGCATGTTTACATCTTAGCTCTTTAGATCTCGAACAGATGGCGTTATTATTGTTACGACCGACAAAGACCAATTCACATCTGAAGTTTATTACTTCTTTTGTTTACTTTGTGTTATTAAATTTGTAATGAGAAAAAAAACCTAGGTGTATTTGTAAGTAAATAACATTCTGTCTGCATGTTTACATCTTAGCTCTTTAGATCTCGAACAGATGGCGTTAGTATTGTTACCACCGACAAAGACCAATTCACATCTGAAGTTTATGACTTCTTTTGTTTACTTTGTGTTTTTAAATTTGTAATGAGAAAAACACCCTATTGTGTATTGTAAGCCTTTATGGTAGGCGTCAGCCAGGTGTGATTCTTGGAAATTATTGTTATGCGATCGAGTATCGTGTCGAGACTTATATATATTATAATGCCCGAACGGAGGGGTGAGGCAGTCACACCTATAACACAAGCGAGGCGAGACGTGTGTACATTCAGTGACGGAATTTGCGCGTGTTATTGAATTGTGCATTACGTTTGGACTTATTGCATCCAGTTATATTTGTACCTACTATACGTGTTTGTATAATTCTAATAAATTGTATAGTGATTCTAACGGCATTTTATATTCGAGTATTACAACTCGTAACAGTAAAAGTCCAGTTGATATTACACATGTATTATTAATTTTTATAATTTTCGACAGATGGCTATAGGAAGACATTAAAATTTTAACTAATAAAAAATCTTCTATTTTTTATGTGCATAAAATAATATTTTTATGATATATAGTAGAAAGAAATTGAAATTACTGTGTCAAAAATGCATAGATTGTGGGATAGTTTAAAGCTCGCTTTGCTCGCCCTGATAACCATTTTGTATTTAACTTAAATATATTAAAAATAAATTATCAAGGGCTTCAGATAGAATTATTAATATTTTGTCACTCGATATACCACGGAACGCTATCCCAGACCGTCACACCGCCGGGGGCCCACGCTAATGTACGGTACCTCCTTGTTTCAGTATTGTTATAAACCTAACAATACTTCAGTAACTACACATTATCTTTGTGAATCCTCATGCTATCATCAAATTCGGTCCGGTGTGTAGTTTTTTTAAATCAACCCATAAACGTCCCAATACTAGGCTCGGGCCTCCCCGTTATTAAGACACGGACAGTAAACCCTCCCTACTTGTCCAACACGGCTTGGTTTGGAATAGTAAGTAGATTTAAATTTGACTTACATGACCTTCAAAAAGCGTTCACCAGTGGAACTTATTTTATTTTGAATTTGCACTGACTCCCTTCGACATATAAGTGAGTAGCCGGACCAATGTACCTATGTCAGTTTAAACGACAAGCTGCGGCCAGCATCACGCCGTCTCGACAGCATTACGGATCGTATAACAAGTATCCGTGAAGTAACGGAGAAAGAATACAATTTCCTGCGGCCGGGCGGCCTGTCGTAAGAGGCGATAAAACAACCCACAACAGGTGATAAGGGATTTTCCCGTCTAGATAGCTATCACCCTTGGTGTAAAGTATGCCGGCATACCTTGAATTGTATTCCGGCATTAGTGACCAGGTTCCAGTCTCCCATAAGAGAGCATCAGCGCATTTGTAGCACCTTTGACGTTGCAAATGTCCATAGGCGTTGGTGTCCTGTTTGCTAAACTCCTGCAATAAAATAAAATAAAATTATTACCACATCCATTTCTTCATTCATCGATACCTTTTGAAATCAGACGTTGAAAGGGGGAAATTAATCTGAGACATTATACACAAGTAATTGCATATTGTTTTGGTTCCACGGAGATACTTCAGCTTAATGTACTCCATTATAAACAGAATTTTGTTCCAATCGTTTTGTTTTATATACCTAGTCCAGCCATAAGTTCTGTTACAAATGAAAATGCTTTTTTTAAATGAAGTAATGTCATATTATTAAAATTTAATATTTTCTAAAGTTTTCGCGACTTGTAAACATAATAAAACCACCTTTGTCGTCCGTGACGATGGCCACTGAAAAGCAGCCGAAAAAAGAAGTTAAAACCTAGTTTTATTATTATTAAAATTAAATGCATAATTATTAAAGCATCAGCAAAAAATTTAAAAAAATCTATTCGAAATGGCCACCTTTGGCTTTTATACAGGCCTTTCATCTCTTTGGCCATGAATCTATGAATTTACGCTCTCTTTCCAAGGGAAATTTCGCCCCTGCTTGCTCCAAAGATTTTTTAAGAGACTCAATGTCGCCGTGTCGTTTAGAACAGGCCATGTCCTCTAAAACTGGCCATAATTTGAAGTCTAAAGGATTAAGGTCTGGGCTAGGTGGGGGGCAGTCTTCAGCTCTTGTAAAGTCCGGGACGTTGGTTTCAAGCTAGGCTTGGGTAGTTCATGCCTTGTAACCAGGTGCAGAGTCCTGCTGGAAAGTCCACTGTATATTTTAAAAAAGTGTATAGCTGAGAGGTTTCACATCATGATCCAAGACTGTATCTTGGACTTGATACACTTTGGCTGAACTTTCCACTCCTTTTTCACAAAAATGTAGTTTTGTTACACCTTGATAAGACCCGCCCCACCATACAATCACTGACGTAGGATGATGACCACGTTGTACCTTTCCGACGACTTGAGCAGCTTCTTTAGAACTGTGAGCGTACACTTTATCATTTTGCTTATTGTAGTGTTCTTCAATTGAAAATCGAAAAAAAATATTTCATCGGTAAAGAGGATATTTCTGTGCCTTTCAGCTACGTATCGTGACAGAAGGCGTTTTGATCGATACACTCTCTTTAATTGTAAATATTGATTTAAGGCATGTCTTGTATATCCACGATAAGTACCGAGCTTCAGGTCTTGTTTTATAATACGCGACAAAGTCCTAGCGGGAATCTTCGTTTCTCGTGATAAGATTTTTTGCTTCTTAATGGAGTTTCCACGAATTCTGGCTTTAACAGCATTAACAGTCTTTGTAGTTCTAACAGCATGTGGCCGCACCGATCTTTTCTGGTCTTCGACAGACGAAGTGTTGTTGTATCTGTTGATAGTACGATATACGAACATACGGATGATAACGACCTTTGAAGTGTCTCGAATATGACCGACGACTCCATACCCACTTAGTGTGAAGCGACCACTGCAATCCTATTTTCTTTTTCCATACCTATTGTAATTTGATAATGAACTCGAAAAAATATGTGAAATAGTGAAAAATCGAAAGAAATTTTTAGAATAATATATGCGTTCTAAATTCAAAATAATTGAAAAGTTGAAAAAAGAAAAGTTTTTATGTAAGAGTGTTTATGGCCAGACTAGTTACATATATTAGACGCGAAAACATAAGAGATTTCGTACAAATGTAATAATTGAAGACGTGAGTGGATGAAGGTGATATGTCGCATATTCGGTTTTTTGCTTTTTTTTTGCGTAAATGAATGTTATAAGTCGATACCTAATGACTACAGACCTTAGACCACAGATATAAGGCATATTTAAAAAATAAAAAGTTGCTAAAGGTGTTAAGTTCAGTTCAGTTTCAAATAAATGTAAAACTTTTATCTCGATTTACTCAGAATTGGAATTATGCGACTTATCACCTTCATCCACTCATGTCTTCAATTGTCATTATTAATTTTCACATTAATAATGTTGATAGATGCAGAAGTCGCAGAAGGCTACGACACACCTTCCATGATCAAATTGATGATGTGTTAGCAGAAGGTGATGTTAGGAACCTTAAGAACAGACGAGCGTGCATGACAAGAGCTATGAATGTCAAAGAAGCAAGTGAGGTGTGTAAGAATGGGCCTGTGTGGCGCTCTGTTGTTCGTGCCTACCCCGCAAGGGACCTGGCGTGAAGTTATGTATGTATTTATGTACATTAATAATGACAAGTTGCATGAATAATATCTAGAATTGTGATAATTATAGGAATTAATTAATTTATATTTTTTAATTGTCAAATTTATATTTGAATAATTATATTTATTTATCCTTTAGTATTATGTTGAATAACTTCTAGTTTAGCTGAAACTAATCGTACTCCTTTTGATTTTGCAGAGGGAGAGAGAGTTGGTTTCTGGATTTAATGTTGAATATAGAAGAGGAAGATTTGCATTGATTTTTATCAGAATATTCAAGAATTTTATTAATATTTTTTTTTTATTTGTTGTTTTGTATTTGGGGGGTTATGATATAACTTTTTTATTATATTTAAAAATATCCTTTTTGTTTATTTGAGTTCATGGGACGTTACCTCGTTATCGTTATGATAAGTTAATTAATATATTTAGCTTGAGAAAGATATTTACCTATTTCTTTAAATTAGTTAATATTATTTATTGGTTTAAATTTTGCTATTGATATTTTTGTTTTGTATAAAATTAATAGAATTTTTATTCTTACTTATGTTTTCAAAGCAAATGCTAATAACGAGCTCATTAATTCAATTATTAAAAATTAAATTATTAATTATTAATAAAACAGTTGAATTGTCTGATGATTGAAAAAACGTCCCTAAAATGGTTAGAACCGTATTCTGAATCTATATCTTCGATTAAATGGAGGCCGGGCTTAAAGGAAGAAATTCGTCTATCAAAGTAAAAGTAAGGTTGCAGATAAAGTTCGAAAGCGGGCAATCGGCGAAGTTGCCTGCCCCGGGCCTTTGTAGATAACTGCCGGTGCGCATTTCACGATGGGACACTTAAATTTCGGGATCGAATTATAGAGAATTGTTTTTATAGGGGAAAATTACCGTTTTACGGGCTTACACGATGCAGGGTATTTGAATTTTATCGGATACACCCATTTGCCAGAATTTCATTTACCATAATTTCATCTGCTATAGTGGTCAACAGATATAAAATTGTTTATCATAATTTTATATGTTATACTCATTGTTTACTGTATCAGTCACAGCCGTCAGAGCTGTAACGAGGTAATGATTTCAACATGGTTCTACCACGTATAAGGAGACATCCAGAAATAAGGTCACACGTATTTCATGATATTTGACCCCTGCCCCGTCGTTCTCACATTCGCGCGACTCCTCCCTCGTAGTATGACATCACTTTTTTTGCAATTTCACATCAAAATTACAAAACAGATTGCATGATCAGAGCAGACAGGCAGACGGCCCGCTTGTTGGTAAGTGATTACCATCGCCTTGATTTGTAATTACCATTACTATCAGCGCCTTATCAAAAAGAATCGCCCTAAAATCTTTTAGAACTATATACGACTTGAAGAAGTACTTTTAAAACCAAATTTGGTTTCTCTACCCACCTACGCTCGCACAGCCGGAATTGACAAGGTTCGCCGTTAGACGGATACGTCAAGGATATTTGCAACACCAAAGGTGCTACAAATGCGTGCTCACTTAAGGGACACTGGTCACTAATGACGGAACACAAATCAAGGTTGTTATGGTGGCATACCCTAGACCGGGGGTGGTAATCATCAAGTCGGGTAGCCGAACTACCTGGCTATGGGTTACATATATAGTAAAAACCGAATATAACGACATCAGATACAGCGACATATCGCTTAAAATGATGAAACTTTATCGATATTCACCGTTTATAACAACTAACCGCTTACCTATTCCAGCAAAACAAAACATTACGTATAATTTTCAGCTTTATACTAAAAATAAAATATTCTCTCTATAACTATTGGTCTGAAAGAGAGTGTCGGGGTGAAGGTAAGGAAAGGAATGCTCCGGTGGTTCGGGCATGTGGAAAGAATATATGATGAAAGAATGACTAAACAGATATACAACGCAAAAGTGGATGGATGCAGAAGTCGCGGAAGGCCACGACACACCTTCCATGATCAAATTGATCATGTGTTAGCAGAAGGTGATGTTAGGAGCCTTAAGAACAGACGAGCGTGCATGACAAGGGCTATGAATGTCAAAGAAGCAAGTGAGGTGTGTAAGAATGGGCCTGTGTCTGTTGTTCGTGCCTACCCCGCAAGGGACCTGGCGTGAAGTTATGTATGTATGTATGTAAAATATTCTTTGTATTTTGCTATAGGCTTATTATTAAGCCTAAGAAGTATTATTATTCTCCTACCTTATCGGAATTACCATTTGCATGTTTTACGACTTATTAAGTGCGATAGTTGAACGCGTGAATTACAGGTTGATTTAAAACTATACCTATATACCCATACTATAAACAGACATACATACACATATAACTTCACGCCAGGTCCCTTGCGGGGTAGGCACGGACAACAGAGCGCCATTCAGGCTTATTCTTACACACCTCACTTGCTTCTTTGAGATTCATAGCTCTTGTCAAGCAAGCTCGTCTGTTCTTAAGGCTCCTGACATCACCTTCTTAACCCAATATTAATATGACTATGTACTTGTGTATATTGCTTATAACAACTATCGAATATAACGTCCGAATTATACGATCTCTTCAATGTCGTTATATCCGGTTTCGACTGTACATAAATTTTGAAATGTGACGTCACGAAATTTCGGGAGTTCCCCTCCCCTTACCGTGGACGTACTCGTCATTTATGCATGGCCCTAATTGGTACTGTTATGTATTTTTTTATTTTTTTTTATTTATGGCAACGAACAATTACACCATTAAAAGATTAAATAAAAATATAAACTATTGATAAATATTACTTGTGGCGCAACCAGCGATATTGCTCACAATTATAATAAAAAGAAATAAAGCCGTCTGTCTGTCAGTAAGTTATTTTATCCAGAGAATTAAAATTTGATTTTATAAGATTTGGTGGTCAGGCGTCAATGTGAAATTCACTACAGTACTTGTCTAATATCTGTTAGCGTTGAGCACCAGGTCCATCCATTGTCAATTCTAAAATTTTCATTTTGTTCAGAGAAGGGCTTAGAAAAATAATTTTTAAGTATACCTCATTTCTGACGAAAACAACCATTGTTAGCAGCCTTAATAACATGATGGGTACCCGTCTAACGAAAGGTTTTGATTACACATAAGAAGCGCAAAATCCCAAACATTGTTTGAACAGGCTTTTGTGCCGGCGGAATAATTAGCAATACCTAGAACTGATTGTTAAAAGAAACACGATATTCGGATTTTAACATCATGTTTAAGGTGCTGTTTCATTTGAGAGAATTTTAAAATATTTAAAATGTGAGGGTTGCTTTATGTCGGTCGTGTGGGGTGTCAATGATGGTTACCCTATTGGATTGGAAAGCTCAATCGCCGTGAGGTGACGGCGTAAGACGACGAGTTGCTGTGCTCTCTAAGTATTTATTTGCTTAATGCTGCAACACAGAAACAACCGGAGGCGGTAGTCCTACGTCACCCTGGACTCCCGATTATTAGGGCTGAGCGTGCCTAGATCAGAGTCAGTTTCTCTGGGAAACTGGTCCTGCTTAAAAAGGAAGGGCGCGGAATCTCCGTCTGCGTACCGACCTATCGTGTTGCTGAACGAGGTGGGCCAACTCTTCGAAAGAGTCATTGCCACCTGGCTCGTCTAGCATCTATCAGGAGAAGGGCCGGACGTGGCTCCTGATCAGTTCGGCTTTTGTCAAGGGCGTTCCACGATAGATGCAATAAAGCATTATTAACACCAGCACATGAAGAGCCAGGCGGAAGAAGCTCCAGAGGTGACTTGCTTTTGGCGGCGTCCTTGGACACCACTACTAAATCAAAACATTTTTTTTATGTTTTGCTTTAGTAATCACAATCAAATAGCGTGTGTCACTTGGGAATAATATAGCTTTCTACTGGTGTAAGAATTCTCAAAATCGGATCAGTAGTACCGGAGATTACCCCGAACATCCATACTCACAAAGTTTACCTTTTTATAATATTAATGTAGATATAGGTTGGTACCGCCATGTGAACCACCGTCCGACCTATTCATACTTTTCTACGAATATTCAGATTCTTCTTAAAATGTGACGGGGCGTTCCCCTTTCGCACGTCACTTCAATCACTCATTGTCATATCATTAAAATAAATCGCTCCGCATTGTAAATAAATAAAATATCATAAATTAACTGAAAATGTACCGCGGCCGCACCATATAAATATATAACCCGCTCCGCACCGCAATTACAATAAATAATATTATAACAAGTTAATATTAAAATATATAAAACTAATACATATCTAATATATAAAATTCTCGTGTCACAGTTTTCGTTGCCATACTCCTCCGAAACGGCTTGACCGATTTTGATGAATTTTTTTTGCTTATCCGGTATCTATGAGAATCGGCCAACATCTATTTTTCATCCCCCTAAATGTTAGGGGTAGTCTCTAAATTTTTTTTTTTTTTAGACAAAATTTTTAATTTCTATTTTTTTATGATACAACATACAAAAATACATACAACCCTAATTTATCCACCCTCTGCGACAAACCCCTATTTTTACCGGGCAGGACTACGTCTGCCGGGACAGCTAGTATAATATAAAGACTATAAACATAAAATGCAATAAAGTGTGTGTGATATTGGATAGTGGAGAAGAGAAGCCGTGTTTCATTCTCATTAACCAGGTAAGTGCGTGCTCGTTCCGATTCCCATTCCAAATTGTCCATACTTCTTTTCCCGCAAAGTTATCATAGTTCGCTTAACGCTAAATCCAGCGCCGCCGCAACATAGGTAATACATAAAATTGCTATACACATACAAAGAATATTATGGGGATAGTGTTTTTTTTTTTTTTTTTTTTTATTGCAGGAGATCAGCAGACAGGCAGACGCCACTTGATGGACAGCGGTTACCATCGCCTATGGACATTTGCAACACCAAGGTGCTACGAATGCGCTGCTGCTCTCTTTAGGGAGCCTGGAACCTGGTCACTGATGCCGGAACACAACACAGGGTTATTATGACGGCATACTCTAGACCAGGGTGGTAGCCATCCAGTCGGGCAAATGCCCTACCACCTGGCTGTGGGTTGTTTTGTCGCCTCCTACGACAGGCCGCCCGGCCGCAGGAAATTGTATTCTTTCTCCGTTCCTGCACGGATAAAAGTGATAAAATATTCAAGAAGAATATTATATTATATGATATGTATGAACATATATAAAATGCAGGAGCAGAGCGGATACCACGCGTCATCGTTAGGTGCACAATTCCAAGGCAGACAGTCATTGTTGAAGGTTATGTCAAATACGAACGACTGCTAGTTTTCATGACGCAAACAAACGACGTGTGTAGTGAATAGGAGTTTTTATATTACAAAAAAACAAAGGAAAAGAGGAAAATAGGCGGCAATTTCATCCGTGAAATATAATCAGAGTTGCTCCAAATTAGTTAGTTCGACTTTTATAGTTTCAGCGATTCCACGTAGATTCGGTGTCAAGTTCTATTACAAAAAAAATATCATTTGTGGAGGAAAGTCGGGTTAGACTTGTGTCTGATGTAGAGAACTCCTTAGAGAGAGTCGCTGAGTGGGGAAGACAAAACCTTGTCCAATTCAATCCCACAAAGACACAGGTCTGCGTATTCTGTGCCAAGAAAACCCCATTCGTACATGCGCTTCAGTTCCAATAAACACCCCTTACCACCTCTAAAAATATTGGGAAACTTAGTGTCGTCATTGCGAACGATGTACAGTTCAGAGGCCACCTTGAAGGCAAGGCAAAACTTGCCTCCAAGAAGCTGGGAGCGCTAAGCCGGTGCAAGCAGTATTTCACTCCGTGGCAACGCCTTGTGCTTTACAAAGCCCAGATAAGGCCGGATATGGAGTACTGCTCACAAGTCAATGAGCTTATGTGAAATTTTAATGGATAGTAAGGCAAATGAACGGTCGGTGAGATATAGGAATGGGTCTTAGTGTACTCGGCTGCCGGTTCCACCGAAGAGGCTGTCGATTGAACACACAACAAAGTGGAAAATTGAGGATTTCCCAACAAACCCAATTGGCTATTTGGAACAATGGAAAAGCGAACAAAACTGCGCCACCCGCCCCTAAGTAGGCGATATGGCTTGATTGTTTGAAAACTCATTAGGACGACAATGGTTGGTCGGGGTTGCTAGGTATCAATTAAAATTCACCAATATATTAAATTACACAAAGTTGGATGTGGCAGAAGAAGCATAAAAGTAGAATACATGCAGTTAAAATGAGAGCTTTGAGAAGTATATGCGAGGTAAGCATGAATGATATGATACGGAATAGTGTAATAAGGGAACGTTGTGGATTGGAAGAAGATGTCATAATAAGAGTTGAAAAAAGAATGTTAAGGTGGTTTGGGCATGTAGAGAGGATGGATGAAAATAGAGTCACAAACCATTTTATCCGTGCAGGAACGGAGAAAGAATACAATTTCCTGCGGCCCGGCGGCCTGTCGTAAGAGGCGACAAACAACCCACAGCCAGGTGGTAGGGCATTTGCCCGACTGGATGGCTACCACCCCTGGTCTAGAGTATGTCGCCATAACAACCTTGTGTTGTGTTCCGGCATTAGTGACCAGGTTCCAGGCTCCCTAAAGAGAGCAGCAGCGCATTCGTAGCACCTTTGATGTTGCAAATGTCCATAGGCGATGGTAACCGCTGTCTATCAAGTGGGCCGTCTGCCTGTCTGCTGATCTCCTGCAATAAAAAAAAAAAAAAAAAAAAACCAAGTGTATGACAGTATTGTGAATGGTAGAGTTGGTACCGGTAGACCACGACGTACACACCATGATCAAATAACAGAAGTGTTAAAACGAGGTCAGGTAAAAAGCATAACAAATACATGCGCTTGTATGAAGAGGTTAATGAAATTAGATGAAGCAAAAGTTGTTTGTCAGGATCGTCGCAAGTGGAGATGTATAGTCTCTGCCTACCCTCATGGGAAAAAGGCGTGATAATATGTATGTATGTATAAATATAATAGATAAAATTTTGTGTCACGGTGTTTGTAGTCGAACTCCTCCGAAACGGCTTAACCGATTTTAATGATTTTTGAAGTGAAAACTTCGTAAGAATCGTCGTGATTTGAAACTTGATGAAACGAAAAAAAGACACTAAAGAGATAAACACAAAAACTATAGAACTAATCCTGCGAGAGAATGAGATACGAGTTTTACATAATGCAGCACAGATTAGAGTCAATATGACCGATGCCTAAACATAGATCCAATTTCGACCGAAATAAACCTGATAATATTTTTTTTTTACTAAAACAGTGAAAAACTGTAAGTAAGTAAGTATCAACAATATTTTGAATTATAATATGTTGACGGATGTAAGCTAAAGGAATTAATTATACTTATATTAATAAAATGAGAGAAGAATTACCAGTGACTATATTCTCGGAAGTTTCACTTCTACTGCGTGTACACTGGATACACACACATTTTAAGCTATTGCATAGCTTTTATCGCGGGCTTTGAGCGCGGCGATCGAATAAAGAAATTCCGTAACGAAAATAAACCTAACACCTCCCACTCTGCCTACCATGCGCGGTGACGGGGGCGTGAGGCGGGCGCGGCGAGCGGAGCCGTGCGGTGGCCACAGTGACCCGCGAGCTCTCGTAGCGGTTCGACGAATGTCAGGTATTGCAAATCATGGACGAAGAGCTGCTCCGAAATCGGACGAATACGTAAGCAGCTGTTTGTGAGAAAGTATATAGGTGTATAGGTATCTATCATAACTTTATAATGCCACACTCACCGCATGTGCGCCCCGTAAGTATACATATAGGTTATATGTATACATAGATGATTTGTTTTCTTATCAGTCACCACGCTCAAAAAGTGTAACTTGAATTAATATAAAAGAAAAAAAAGACTGCATAAATAATAAATAAATTAATAATTAAAATTGCATAAGTTGGTGAAAAATTCTATGCAATAGCTTTACCGCGGCAGTCCCTGAGTACCACAAGGAGATTTATTTTTTTGGCTTCCATAGGGACGCAATTACAAAAAAAAACGAATAATAACAAAATCGGGGGATACAGTTTAGTGTTGTAACTACATATCTATCATCCCCATCCAAATTCCAATGTCAACACTGGATAGCTAAACAATCAAATAATTTACTATGCTAAGTAAGGACTGTGATATCGCACGCCGCAGAGGGGGCAGCCCCGCCATTTTGAAGGCCATTTTGATGCTTATCGAGATTCTTGCAACACCAAAGGTGCTATAAATACGCTGCTGCTCTCTTAAGAGAGACTGGAACCTAGTCACTAATGCCGGAACACATTTCACGGTTGCTATGACGACCTGCTTTAGACCAGGGGTGGTAGCCATCTAGTTGGGCAAATGCCCTACCACCTGGTAAATCAGTCCACCTACAATTTCTTTTATTTGAATCTTAATTATTTCCACTAAAACTTCGTTTTAGCAGTTTTCAGCGCAGTATGATTGTTATTATTATTCCGACGTTTTGGCCACTTTTCAGTGGCTGTGATCACGGAAGACAAAGATGTTAAGGGTCAATTACTATTGTTAAATTTTTATTTAGCCTACCGCCAACTTGTTCATTTTAATAATTTAGTTTTAATCTTTTATGGTTATTATTTACTATATGGGAGCCTAATCTAATTTACCACTGCTTCGCAACATGTTATGGCTTGAAGAGAAGAAGCGGCGCAAGAAACTCTTCAGCAAATATGCCTATCTCTAATAATTTTATATACAATTAAAACGGGTGGAAGGTTTATTATGTATATATAAGAAAATATTAATTATTTATATTTTTATTTGCAATATTTGTGTTGTTTTTCATGTTACTAAAAATCTTTTCTTTCTTTCTCTAAATAATAAATTATCTAAAGAGGCTTTCAGTTCTTAATCACCGGTAGCTTAGACCCTTGGGCCTACTGCCGGTAGGATGAAATGTTTATCTATTTTTTAAAAAATATTTAAGGACTGTATTATTAAAAAAACAAGTTGAAAAATCTTAAGTTAATTATATTGTATTCAACGTACAATCCCTTAGGGGCTATCCAGGAATTATGTCATACGTTAAAGAGGGATGGGGGGCTGTTGACGAAGTGTGACATTGTGCGACATGATGTGGCGGCCCTAAATTTCGTGACGTCATATTTCAAAATGTGTTATATTGTTAAGAGTGTGGGACTCGAATTAAAATGCCGTTGGAATGACTATATAATTTATTAGAACTGTACAAATACGTATAACACAGGTACAAATATAACTGTACGCAACCAGTACCAACTGCACGATTCGATAACACGCGCAAACTCCGTCATGATATAGCTTACCATCTATAACGGACACGTCTTGCTTTGATCGTGGTTCTCGCTAGACTGCAGATCTCTCCATTGGGCCATTGCTGCAGCGATACAATATGGCTGCCAGCTCACATAGATCGGATTCCTTAAAATCAGTTCGACACACCTGCATAATGACTGCCATAAAAAAAGATGGCTATGGACTGTTTTTCTAATTACGTTTTTACAAATACAAAGTAAACAAAAGAAGTCCAACCGTGGGAAGGTAATAAACTGCGATATATGTCAGCCAGGTGTGCATTCACTTTTTGTCGGCATGTAACAATATTTAAGCTAATTACATAACTGCTGTTTTAGTTTAATCATTTCTTGATGCAAAATATGTGATGTCACATGTGAATGTGACTAGCTGTGATAAGGGTGGGGGAGGGGTCAAAAAAATCACGAAATTCGTATGACGTAGTTTATGTAGGGCTCCTTAAGGTTATAAATAAAATATTGAGCCTAGGTCACTATATGGGTAAGGTGCCCAGAAGGTAAGGTACTTTATCTCGCTGGACCTGCACAGATTAGTTGTTTGAGGTAGGTGCCCCTTACCATCACTCGAAGAGGTGATGAGGTTTTTGATAGCTATTTAGAGAAACTCACGGCCTCAGGATCCCGCGATCCAAGAATCTCAATCTGAGAAGTAACAGTAAAATAAGCGCTTGTAGAAAATGTAACACCTACACGCGTATGCATGCTTTTTCCAAGAATTTAGGCGCACAGCGTTCTTAAATAAGAGTTATTCTTGATGTCCCAATGTCCCTGTGATTCAATCAACTCGTTAGATCTTGACATGATTATGAAAGAAAAACAGTTTGAAAATCGGTTTACAATTCATGGAGATATCCTGTTATGAAGAAATTGGTTAACAATTTTTGTGAGTTTCCCTAATTCCTTGGAATCCACTCATCAGATCCTGACATGATGACAATGAGATCAATTAGGAAATATAACATTTCGATTAAAAGATTTTTTTTGAAAATTTGTTCACGATTGACGGAGAGATCGATAGTTCCTTCAGAAGTCGGTTAATAAAACATATTTTATACTTAAAAACTGAGTGTGGGGAATTTAAAATAATAAAAGCAGCTGACAACACTGAGGTCACGGAGGGCGCATAGCTGGCAATGGGCCACACAGGTCCACTCTCACCCGCGCTGTAGATCTGCGGATGGGAATTATTACTATGGAGCGATAGCAGATATTTCCAACGAATTCACATACATGGAGTCGCCATTTGTCTTGACAATTTTAAAAAAATATTATAACGCAACTGACTTAAATTTGATCTACATATTATTACTATAGTTCACCCAGTATGATCCACGGTTCCCTAATCATTTTGTGCACCAAGCACCCTCTAGTAATATATCACAATCATTTTTATCAGAAACCATTATTACATCATTGAGGCAAAGTTTCTAGTTTATTGGTATTCTATAAGGATACACTTCGGTGAGTATGCTGCGGAATCGCACACATTAATTACATCGTCACTTTCTTACCACCGGACAAGCAGCTCACGGCCTTGATATATCGTAGAAATACCAACCAAAGAATGATTTTGCTTCCACTTTAGTAACATGCACCGCTGAGGAGTGGAACTCCTTATCGTCCTCTATTTTCCTTAAAACATATAATTTGGTTACCTTCAAGTCTCGTATGAACAAGTATCTCACAAATAAGCATGCACCATATTATACTGCATTTACGCCTGGTACCAAGCGCATTGTCGGTCAAACACGAACCTTTCCAACGTAAAACTACTTTTGTGGCAACGTCATTTTCAAATTGCGACATGCAATTTTATCTATACTTTGTTATTTTAGTAATGTATTGTGTTGTGTGTCGCTATTAGAAATAAATATTTTCATTAATTTATTTTTTTTATATTTCCTTGATTTAAATTTAAGAAATATACTACAAGCTGAATAGACTATAAGAAGTGTAGTCTATTTAGCATTACAAAATTATCTGGTGATGAAACTGAGTGAAAGCAAGGAGCGCAGAGACGGTGAGTCAATCATGCCGCTTAAACAAGCAACAAAATTCATTGATTCATTGAAATCCTGTAAGGTCTCTCCTCTAACAACATAAATTAATAATCATAATTTTTAAACAGATCGTTTATTAAGTTTGAGCGTCATCCGCGCGTGATAGGCTTCATCTAACTCACGCCTGCGCGAAGTGTTAACTTTGTTATTTTAATTTATTTGTTTGACTTTTTGCAGATGTTATGCTAAGTGCCAAGTTACATGTTTTGCCTGTCACATACAATTTTTTTATAGTTTTGATTATAGGTAATTTGTAGTCCTCTTGACTACATATAGATGTTATGATTTTATTATTGGTTATTGATTAAATTACTGATTATAATTCTCTTAAAAGTACAACAAATATGTTATATACAATTTATCATGTCTCTTTCAGTTATATATTATTCGTAAAATAATTAAGATAATATCATTAACAATTTTATATAATTTAGTCAATTTATTATATTACGTTTATATTACTCGTCTGTATAAAATTAAAATATTCATCAATCGCATAAAATGTCACATAGTACAAATCCGCTGACGCGTGTTTACTCAGTTGTAACATTACATAAAGATTTCTTTGAAATCAATTATCAATCAAATACTACTCCACGCATTTAACTGTTCCATTGTTTGGAGTGTACGTAATTAAAATTGGTGCGATATTAGTTCTCACCTGCGGCGGAGTTCGACGGGTGACACCATCTGGACCTGTTACGTGTCGATTAAGCAATTTAGTGATTGCTATCGGCCCTTCTTCAAGTCTGCAAAGTATAAAATATGCATAGGATAAATTAGACCAGTGTTGAGACTCCCCTCTTGATTGACACTGTATTAGAATAGAATAACTTTGTGTTGTTGCTCAAATATATGATACATTTACATAAATATACAATTACAATATTGCCATGGTAGAAACTATAGGCGGTCTTATCGCTTAGGGTCAATGTATACTAGCGCAAAGCCCAAGCGCATCGAAGCGTCAAATTCTTTACAACTAAAGCGATGACGCACGAATGCGCGCGTATTCGCCAGAATACGTTACGTTACGTGTAATAATGGGCATCAACAGCAGTGCTTGCAATTTTTGGCTTTTGGGTTAAATAGGCATATTTTATTAATATTTTTGCACCAGGTAAATTAATGTTTCGTCCGTGTCCATCGTGATCAACACCGACGCAGGCCAATTTCCGACTGATGACGCGTAGATTCGCCAGTGGATGCAATGATACGCGAGAATGCGCGCGTCTGTTTAAAATCTCAGAAGTAATGTGTACGTTACGATGTGGAGTTAAGATTGAATTTGTTAGGTTGAGTTTTGGATAGACGCTTCGATGCGCTTCGACTCTGTGCTAGTATAAATTGACCTTTAAAGCAATCTCTACAGGCAACCTTTAATACATACATACATAACTTCACGCCAGGTCCCTTGCGGGGTAGGCACGAACAACAGAGCGCCACACAGGCCCATTCTTACACACCTCATTTGCTTCTTTGACATTCATAGCTCTTGTCATGCACGCTCGTCTGTTCTTAAGGCTCCTAACATCACTTTCTGCTAACACATGATCAATTTGATCATGGAAGGTGTGTCGTGGCCTTCCGCGACTTCTGCATCCATCCACTTTTGCATTGTATAGTCATGTTTAGTCATTCTTTCATCATACATTCTTTCCACATGCCCGAACCACCGGAGCATTCCTTTCCTTACCTTCACCCCGACACTCTCTTTCGGACCAACTCTCTTTCTTACTTCGGTATTACGAACGCGGTCCGCGAGCGTCACTCCGCAGATTTTGCGCAGTGCTCGCATCTCGACCGCGTTTACTCTACTTTCATGCTCTCTATTCCATACCCAACTCTCGCTTCCATACGTGAGCGTAGGTACCAGAACCGCGTTGTGTATGGTAAGCTGGGCCTTCTGGCTGAGGTTCTTAGCGCCTAGAAGTTTACCTAACGCTCCATTCACACTATTCCCCAAATATACTCTTCTTTCTATGTCGGCGGTGTACCTTCCATCCCTGCTAAAAGCACATCCAAGATATACAAACTCATTCACTTGTTCCAGCAACCTTTAATAACTTAAGGAATCGTTGTCAGCCAATAACCGTCCACTGCTGAACGTAGGCTTTCCCAAATCGGCGCCACACATCAACTCCTGTGCCTTCGCCTACCAGCGACCTTACGCAGGTCGTAAGGCCATCGGGCTGGAGGGCGTCCGACACTAACCTAATCTGGCTACGTGGGTGGTGCAAATTATTAGGTAAAACTTAAGCAGACATACATTAACAACTAATTTTAGAAATTAAATACATACAAACATATTTAAGATACATATTTCCAAAGAAATAAGACAATCAAAATATTTAAAAATAAATTATAAATAGATTATTATAAAGTATGTAATAAATCGCTACCAGAGGGGAGCGTGCCCAGAATGCTGGCTGCATTGCTACTGCCAATGCTAATTCGTTGCGCGAAATATAAACCAGCCTTCTGATCACGGGTGGTAGCTACTTAACTAATAACTATCAACATATTAAGATATGTTTTAATTAATTAACAGTATAAGATAATTCAACATTACCATACACTTAGGATAAAATAATCCAAAGTGTACAATATTATTCAATTTAACGGCAGCTAATTACAGTAGTGACCTTCAACCTGTAGTAGTAGAAACTTATAGAGTAACGTCGCAAGATACTATACAGCCTCTGCTACGGGAGGTAGGGATCATTGTGTTCTCTGCAATTAGCTGCCGTTAAATTGAATAACATTGTACACTTTGGATTATTTTATCCTAAGTGTATGGTAATGTTGAATTATAAAAAATTCTAACCATCACCAAGCATGTGAGCGTCGTGCACCTGATGAGTCTAAACACCAAGAGACGAAACGCGTACACATGGGGGTGTTAACGTGGGGGTTATCGGGGTCCTTTATGGGCCTCTCTCCATATCACATCCTCTGTATCGGTTCCTGAAAAGGGACCTTCATGCGAGCTTGTCTGCGAAGACAAGCTGTAGTTAGATAACGGTTTATGATGGTACAGTAGTGACCTTCAACCTGTAGTAGTAGAAACTTATAGAGTAACGTCGCAAGATACTATACAGCCTCTGCTACGGGAGGTAAGGATCATTGTGTTCTCTGCAGTATAAGATAATTTTAAAACTTCTCTCTCTCTCTCTCTCTCTCTCAATTAGTTTATTCAAGACAAAGAATTTCTCATCTTTTTTTTATTTTGTAGTATAGTAGTAATAAATATATTACTAGACTCTTTCAATTTAAGATTATGCCATACCATACCGGATTTTATTAATATTGCAACCCTTTTTTGCATTGCAGCTAAACGCTACGTAGCATAGCGGCGTAGCGTTTCAATATCATACTTCAAGGCTATAATGCTACGGCATAGTTTAACGTAGTCATGCAATACTTCACGGCCATACCGCTACGCCATGAAAATTTAGGTCCGTAGGAACATTTTATTATATTATAATATAACATATTTATTTTGTAATATATTATAGTATACGTATATTATTATATATTATATTTATAACTATGTATATATGTATGTATTTGTATATTTATTTGTTAAATTAGTTTGAGTATTTATGTGTCCATTGCCTTTTTTTTCCGGACCACCAACATCGTCTGATTCAAATTTGTTTCTCATTTAAGTTGCCTGGGAGAGATCGCTTTGAGCGATAAGGCCGCCTATTGTATCGCCTAGAAAATATTGTAAATATTGTCTGTTTTGTAATTGTATGTTTTGGTGTGCAATAAGGAGTTATCTCTCTCTCTCTCTCATATTATGTTCACAATTATTGCCCGAAAATTAGCCTGTAAGTATGTAAGCATTTGTATTGTCATCATTACATAGCATAAATGTAGCATATAAGACTGTAATTTTGCTAAATGTCAAGAATAAAGACATCATTCACATTAGGATAATGTAGTTTTAATACTACCACCACCTCAGACTACGACCAGCCACTGCGCGTAACACAGCCAAGTGCGTGTCGGATTATGTAGAATGGAAAGTTCCGTAGTGACTAACGTTCTCTATTCTAGTCTATTGGACATCCAGACATCCAGAACACTAAAAAGTCAAAAATTCTATCAAAATACACAGTGTACCCTTAATACGTAATAGAGACTTGGTTCGCATTTCAACTCGATAAAACTGATTATATACGACTGAAGAGATCAACTAATAACTTTAAATACTTTAGTTTGAAAACATTATATTAAAATAACTAGCGGTCCTGGCAGACGTTGTCCTGCCCTAAAAATACAAAAATGTAGAACCGGATCCTAGTGCATCCTACCGGATCCAATTTTGGATCTAAACCATCTGGGTACCCACTCAAATAACCTCAAAAAATTACATCATAATCGGTAAAGTCGTTCTCAAGTAATGCGTGTACATACATTTCTACGATTCATTTATAATCTTTACTAGCTGTCTCGGCAGACGTCGTCCTGCCCGGAAAATTTTCAATCGATATGCCGACAGCAGCACCACCTACCGGCATACCAATTGTGAACTAACTCGGAAACCTTCTTTGGCTCATGCACGACAACTTTGCTAAAGATCATCACATGATCAAATGTGTAGCTTACGATTCTATAAAGGACATACAGAATATATATATTATTAATATTAGGGTGGTCGTTAAAAATTAAATTTATAGCGACGCCCCCTAAAAAGCTTCCTTTTAATGAAAAAACACTGGGATTTTTTTAATCGTCTTGAAGCACGTGATGTCTTGATTTGAAAAAATTATAAAAAAATAGTGTTTTTTCATTAAAAGGAAGCTTTTTAGGGGGCGTCGCAAGAAATTTAATTTTTAACGACCATCCTAATATATATATATATATATATATATATATATATCTTCACATACTAGTAACCAAAGAAGAATTTGGACTTAAGTATGACCCTATCTTTTTGATACTTATGTAGCGAAACACTTACACGCCAATAGATGATAGATGGTCCTGTACAATAATTAAGGTAACAAACGATTCCCGAAACCTACAAAGAATATATACAAATTTCCAACAATCACAGACGAGCTGCGTCCGATTATAAGTTCCGTCGAAACCCTCTCGTGCGACTACCGCGTAATGTCCACTGATGTCTGACAGGGTCCACGTTATTACGATGATACGGCTGGTCAGCACCGACAGACAGACACAGACGGCGGCGTCCCAGACAATGCCAATCACGATCTCTCCGCGTCCCCGCGATGGACGCCAGGAGACCTAGCCCACAGGATGGACTTGGCGTCATGTTGGGAAGTTTCTTTCGCCGTTTCTACTCTCAAGAAAGAAGTACAGTAAACAAAAGTAGTCCAAATGCGGGAAAGGTAATAATGCAGTTGTTCATTCACTTTGTCGGCGTGTAACAATACACTAAAGACTAAACCTATTGTCGCTTCTAGTGTTCTTCTATTACGAGGTATTATACTGCCGCATCTCGACGTATTTAAGCCGGCAATAATATCGTATCGATAAATCAGTATCACTCGCCGACATCTGATTAACGAGAGCCCATAAACATGAATGTGTCCCAGCACTAGCATCGATACTTATTAATTGAAGCTATATGTCACATCACTATCGTTGAAAGATAATTGATTTGTTAATGTTATTTCATTTGCCTTCTAAATGAGGAGGGATGAAAGTCACGTGACGAAAAAAACTGAAAGATTTCGTGAAGAATGATATGATGATATGTGGTGTGACAGAGAATGTATGTCGGAATAGAGGAGTATGGAAGGAAAAGACATTGTGCCGACCCCAAATGAAAGCGAGAAGGTGTGGGAGAAAAAAAAGAGAATGTCATTTCATCTTTTACTATTAAAATTAGTTGTTAAATTAAAAAAAAACAAAAAAGTTTTTGCTATATCATCGGAACTTAAGGTCTAATTACAATGAAATTTGTATGAGACCATTGTGATCTTCCATTTTGATGTCTCTTGCTGCTTCTCCTAAACACTAGTAACACGTTGCGAAGCGGTGTACATAGAATAGGAAGTAAAAATAATTTTCAAATTATATGTATGACCTTCAAAAAGTTTCTACAGTGGAACTTGTTTTAAATAAAAACTTTTCAATTTGAATATTCAAGAATATATTGTTACGAGTCAAAGGACTCGAATTAAAATGCCGTTGGAATTACTATAGAATTTATTAGATCTATACAAACACGTATAACACAGGTACAAATACAACTGGACACAACCAGTACAAACTGCACGATTCAATAACACGTACAAAGTCCGTCACTATATCGGTCATCGAATGTACACGTCTTGCTCGGATCGTAATCATCGCTTGACTGCCTTACCCCTCCGTTCGGGCATTGTTTTATACTAAACTATACAATATGACTTGACACAATCAACACTAGACCGCATAACAATAGAGTCTAAAAATCACATCTGATTAATGACCATCATAAACGATTACAATAAACAATGACTGATGATGACTTTTTCGAATTACAAATATTAAAAACAAAGTAAACAAAAGAAGTCCAAATTAAAAAGGAGTAATAACTGCAGTTGTGCATTCACTTTTGTCGGCGTGTAACAATATTAAAAAGGAATGTATTAGAATGTAAAATTCAATATCGTGATAAGGGGAAGAATTTCAAATTTAAACATGGGTACCCCATCCAGCTGGATTTTGATCACGGGATCTTCGCATAAAAAGGTGTCTATGTCAGAGGTACCGTGCGCAAAAACGTCGCCTGCAGTGCTACGTTTCACTGAGGGAGACTGCTGACTGGGTAGCGTCAGCAAACGCAATGAAATGTTTATTTTATTCGAAATTGTATTAACTCTTCAACGGTTAATATACATACCATATTAAAGCAGACTTAATCGTACATCGTACATATATTATAAACGCGAAAGTTTTTATGTATGTTTGTTACCCTTTCACGCAAAAATTACTGAATGAATTTTGATGAAACTTAGCAATAATATAGCTTACAGATTAGAATAACACATGGACTATAATTTAGAAAGATATAGTGTGAGTTATAACGATTTTTCATCACCACACGGGTGAGACCGCGGGGCGCAGCTAGTTATTTTATAAAAATATATACCTAGTAAAATTAAGTATGATAAAAGTTTAATAACAAATCAATGTTTTTAAGTTTTCAAAAAAATAAATAAATTTTTGTTTAACAATCCACTAATAATAATTAACTTGAAGTTTAAAAGTAGTAAAGTCTTATAGTCTGGCCAACGAAAGTTGACCCTGAAAAATGGCGGCAAATTTAAATAATATATGTATGGCAACATCAAAATTACTAGGAAAAAGTTGGATTAACCTATTTTGATACTTGGTAGTTACTTAATTATTTATGTTGTGTATTTTATGTGTGACAATAGATAAATCATACTCGTTTCTAACGATAATATTATAAATACGAAAGTTTGTGAGATGTTTTTGTTATTCACGCCAAAAGTACTCAACGGATTTTAATGAAATTTGGAATACTTTTTATTACTAATCCTTATATCTTGAATATAGAATGACCTACAATAGAATATAGACTATCTACTTTTAATTCCAGTAGGTAGCAGGAAATCAGTAGTCATTACATTTTTTGAAAAATAAACTGCAATATTCGGTAAAAACTTAGTTTTATACGCTACAATCAAAATTAGATTTCAACAGTTCCATGTTACAAGAATTAAAATCTAAGTTGGCTTTTATAAAAGCGATTACAATGACTGGTGGAGGAGTTTTGACACCTAACTCGCCTATTGAAGATCAAATTTGGATGAAGGCCATCTCCCATGAGTTTACTGTGGGCTTTAATAATTATGATAGTGGTACTATTCGTATTAAATAAGTACATACAAGTTTTTATAAATTAGTACATTCAATAACAAAGAATTACTGTCTCGTGCTATATATTTTCGTATTGCTTTCATTTTCATTGCCACACAAAGCCGTAATACATTAATGGTTAGTGCTCGTGTCCTAAACGCAGTGCACAAGTTCGAATCCTGATTGGAAAGCATGCACCACTTAGGTAGCTTTCTAACCTAAGGTGCATATTGTTATAAATATCATATATTGACGGTGATGGAAAACTGAGATGAATTCCGCACGTCAATATAATCAATGTGTCAGACTTGCCAATCTGCTTTGGGAAAAGTGTGGAGGGTATATTGTCTCTTCCTCCCCCATTTAACATGGGGTGCCTAAACCCAGCAGTGGGTTGCTGCATGGTCATGCGAGATCTCAATTAGACGCACTTAGAGATCTCGATCGAGATGATGAGCTTGAGGCGCCACGGCCCCCTAGTCTCGACCCGAAAGCCAGAAATACGTATCCACTACCACACATATTTGCAACATTTCAGGGCCTCCTGGTGTGCAGCAGCAGCCCTGGCTGTCAAGGCTGGGTCCGGAAGATGGGTCTCCGCCAAAGTATTAACACAGGCAAATCCACTCACAACCAAACGAAAACCGCCATCTTGTTTGTCAATATTGACGTTGACATTCGTATTAGAGTTGCCATGTAAAAAGTTTACAAATAATTCCAGGTTCAACTTTCGATAGCCAGACTATAATAGACATTGTGAGTAAGATAGACATTGTGACTATGATTGACCAATGTCTATTGTTTTTGCAATTTAATATACTTCAGAATTGTACAAGTGTCTAGAGCCTTGTGTAGGTGGGCTTATGTGTGAGTGAGTGTGTGTGATGTGTAACTTTGTGCGTGTATGCGCGTGCGTTTGTGTGTGTGGTTAAGTGAATAATTTATATATACTTACATACATACAGATATATAAGTAAATATAACTATCACCATGTACACACACAGCTAGGTGAATCAAAAAAGTTCTTGGAATTAATATTTAAAAAAATCAACAATTTAACAAATAAATTTTATTTTTCTAAATAATCTCCCTACAATGCATTGCACTTAGAATAACGCGTTTCTAACTTCCTAATTCCTTGAGAAAACAAACGATTTTCTTAAGTCTCAAAAAATCCTCTATGGCAGCCATAACCGCGTTATTACCGTGACATTTAGAGCCATGAATTTCACTTTTATAGCTACGGTAGTGAATTCTTTCAATGGGATCGAAATTGTGTGACACCGTGAATTTAAATACTATGTTCATAAATATAGAGTTGGAAATGCTTTGAAGTTTTCAAGTTCATAAATCAAATTGAAACTCTCGTCTCATTTGTTCAAAGTGATATCATGGAATCTGAAAAATATTTTTTAAAGTGTCGGTATGGAAGTAAAAATATTATAAAAATAATTAACCTTATAATTACCCTAATACGCCTGATTCTCTATATTTATCTCATTCTCTCGTATGTTACTTTTGTGAAATGTCTCTTACATTGTGTATGCATGGCACACACACACTTTTTTGATTAAATATTTTTGAGCCCTCCTAAAACAAGGCTTTTTGCTAGTAAATTAATTAGTACAGGCTTAAAACTTAACATGTATTTTTATAATCTTGATGTATAGTTATAAAAATTAATGTCTGTCTGTATGTCCTTCATAGAATCGTAAACTATACATCCGATTTTGATGAAATTTTGTGTGTGTGTTTGAGTGGGTTCGGGGTAGTTTACAGCTACATCTCAGGTGGCGCTGAGATCGGGTTCTAGAATACTCCTAATCACCTGGACCGAGTTTGGTGATTTTTTTTTGTGTGTTTGAATGGTTCCCGGCATAGTTTAGATTCACAATTGGAACCGGTAGGTGGCGCTGAAATCAGGTTCTAGAATCCTCCTAATCATCTAGACCGATTTTGGGGATTTTGTTTTTGTATCATGGAACAATGTCTTTTAGGAATTCAGAAAATAGGCGGTACCAAGTTCGCCAGCTCAGTTACTCAGATACATTTATTCGTACTTTTTGCTTCGACTGTTTTACCAACGGTACCTTTAATAATTTGCGCCAAGCGAAGCGTCACTTTTAATCTCAATATTGAGATGAGGACAATATGAAACTACACCGTTTGTTCTCTCTTTCACTCTTACGCATGTTTCTATATCTCTCCTTCTTACACACAAGACACAGAATTGTAAAACATGTTTTATTTGTTTATTGTTGTTTTATCCTATTAAAGCATATTTCAATGTTAACTTTAACTATAATGGAACTAGAATGGAGGCTTTGTGAGTAAAGTAATAAATTAATTTAATGAAAATTAGTGCTTGTTTTCAAGTTAGGATAAGATTAATGCTTCAACTATGTTTGTGACATAATATTATGGAAGAACACTGTGAGGGTTGATAATGAATCAAAAGGAGGCTACCGAGAGAGAGGGAGAGAGACCTGCACGTGCGTGCGGCCTTCGGCCATCGTCAGACCGGGTTTAGGAGGTGTTACTCACAGGATTTCCTACCGTAATTCGAGAGGGTATTGGTGGAATCACCTCTACTGTAGAAAGTGGAAACCCTGCTTCCCGGAGTTGGTAACAGCTTGGAGCACCGGAGCGAGACAGTGGACCGCCAATAGGTGAGACCCTTTTGTCGCTTTTATTAAGTGCACTCTCTCACCAGAGACCTATGAAGGTTTAGTGGGTAGTTTGTTCAACGTCCTCTTTTACCGGAGGAGACACACACAAAGCAGGTGGCATAACTATACATCCGATTTTGATGAAATTTTGTGTGTGTGTTTGAGTGGGTCTCGGAATGGTTTACAGCCACAATTGGAACCGGTAGGTGGCGTTGAGATCGGGTTCTAGAATCCTCCTAATCACCTAAACAGATTTTGGTGATTATGTTCTTGTGTCATGGAACAGTGTTTTAAGAACTCAGAAAATAGGCAGTACGAAGTTCGCGGCGCCTTAGATATTTTAGAAAAGCCTGCTATCGTTGGTTTGACCACTGTTAAACGACGATCTATCCTATCGGCTTTATATGCTAATTCGTAAATACCCTCTTCGTTAGCCCTGAACAAGTCCTCGTGGCCCCCCGAGGCCTAATCGAGGCATTTGGGCCAATCAACGAGCTCCAATTTTGCGGGTAATTGGACTTAAATAAGATCTGAACACAATTAGTCTAACGAGAAAGCGGCTAAGTGAATTAGTTAATGTTGATCATGTGTTAACCTAGTTAACCAGTTTCTAAAACCCTTTTTGACAATCTAAATCTCTTAATATGTTTAGGCGTAACAATTTTAGCAGAAAAAACATTTTGTTTTTTGTCGTGTGTATGTGTCATTCCGTCTGTCTGTCTAGTCTGGTAGCACCTTTAGTGTTACAGTCCAATGTTGTTTTTTTTTTAATAACAATGCTACGGATTCGAGCTCCGTACCCTTTTTACAACTTAATTACTGTTACATTATTTTGAGTTAATACACGCTTATTGTTAATTTTTGATATTGTGTGTGACATTAATTTTGTGGTTTTTATGTTGTGTTGTGTACCTTAAGAATAACTTATATAATTTATTAGGGGTTGGTAACCACTTAGCCCGTCTGCTGAATTCACGAAAAAAGGAAAATATGGTCATTAGGGCCCAAACACATAATCTTGAAAAATTGGGTAGATTGACGTATGTCATGAGACCATTCATCTCTAATAATACCATTAAATTCTAAAAATGCCGTGTCTACACATAGAAGCTATTCAAAAAAACAACTAGAATATTCTTATAGTAATATATAAAGCTGAAAAGTTTGTTTGTTTATACGCGCTAATCTCAAGAACTGGTCTGATTTGAATAGAATTCTTTCGGGGTTAGATAGCCAATTTATCGAGGAAGGTTATAGGCTATATATCATCACGCTAAGACGTATAGGAGCAACCAACCAATGAAGAATGTTTCAAAATCGAAAGGTTTTGAAAACAAAATCTGCGCTGGACAACGTTGCGAGCAGAAGCTAGTAGACTATATAAACAATGGAAAACACGATGCAACGATACTACAAACTACAAATTAAAAAAAATCCCGCGTAATTTTTCCGTGGAAACATTAAAGACAGACAGAACGACACTGTTACTTTCACATTTTCAATATTAGTATGGACAACATACTTTTTCGAGTGTTCTGTTGACATGACATACAGAAACCTTTCCAAAACTGAACTTTTAGAAGGGAACTTTTCAAATCCCCCGCAGCAAGTGGAGGGAGGAATATAATATTTGTGTTGGAGATCAAACGATTACGTCAAAATAAATCGATTCAAACATACGGGATAGCTAACATTGGGAAATTTTCACAATCTGATATAACCGCTACCAAGTGTCTCTTTCACGAAATATACTCACTTTTATACGCACATAGTTTAGAACCGGTTTAAAATTAACTGGTTTAAAAACTCAATTCATTAATTAATTATTACGGTAGGCGTCCTGACGTGACCTGGCAAGCGTTTGTTGTGAGATGTGACTTGCGTGGACACGTTGGCCGCACCCCAAACATATCTAGATCAGCCGATTCAGCGGCGGAAACAGCTGAATCGGCTGTTGAAATACTTGAACCCTGGGCTCCTGAGGCTGTTGAGCTTCTGCTAAAATTTACCAAAGCGACTCATTGTCTCTTTAGGTAATCAGAGAGCTGGTGTCTACCTCGGACAACGGATCATTATGTCGATACAGTGAGAAAACGTAGCCAGCCTTCTGGGTACTTTACCCATAGAAGACGGTGACGAAATAACCATATGAAACCAATTTATTCAATAAAAGCTATTCAATGAACTTTTGTTATCAAAAACCGTTTTATTGATGTTCAATCTTAAACTTATGCTGTTTGACGTTTTGACTGGTTTCCAAATCCTGGGTAGTGTACCTAGGATTTGGAAACCAGTCCCACTCCTATTTCATCTCCCTTTCCCCGTGTTAAAGGATGGCAATGCATTGGCATAATTCCTGGCGTTGCAAATGTCTTTAGCCGATCTTCTTACCATCAAGTGGACCATTTGTCAGTTTGCTTACAAGCACATTAAAAAAAACTTTAAAAAACATTTACTAATAATAACAGGGGGTTTAGAATCGCTTAGCCTTTGTAGAGACTGCATCCCTCTGAGTGTTCCACCGCCTGTACAAGGGCGAGTGTTCTGAGGAATTGTTTGTTCTGGAGCGAATACTTCATATTACAACGACACTGCTTGCTAACGACGGGATGTTCATCCCCATGTCCTTGAGCTCACACACTCAACTACACAACGGTTCTCTTGAACATTTATTCCGCGTCCAACTAAGACCTGTAGGCAACGGCAACGCGATAGCGACACCCTTGGGATTGCAAACGGCCATAGGCGACGGTAACCGCTTTCCATCAGGTAAGTCGTTTTTTGCTTGCTTCAGGCTATATTTTTTTGTGAGTTCGAGTTGACCAATGGTACGAGTCAGTTGGCAATATTAATAGCAGAGTGGAATTGTTGCCAGGTCCCATAACTCATACCGCTGGACGGATAAAACTTCCGCGGCGATCCCGCGTCCCAGATATGATGGCTTTTATATCACACTACTGCGATGCACATTTATCATAAGTTTACTTTAAGTACAACTTAAGATACGAGTACATGCACGGTTTAGTAACCGGATAAAGATTAAGTATATACTTAATTAGTATATAGTTTAAACAAAACCATGAATAGTTCCTATATAGGAACTATTCATGGTTTTGTTTAAACTTTAACCTCAATGAGACGGTTTTAGGTAATAAAAGTTCGCTAATAGGTTTTGTTGAATAAACCGGTTTATGCCGCACACCTACAAAACGCAGCCATGTGGTACGGCAAATTTTCAGTACCACACAAACACATTTTAAGAGAATTAGAATCAGAAAGGAGTCCTAGTCAAATAAACCGGTTAAAGCAGGTTTCATGACACTCTTTTAAACGTTTACACTCCGAACAAAATAGTTGACTAAAACCGGTCATAACCGGATAATGGAGGTTTATTTTAAACCGGTTTCAAGCCTTACATGTTCCATTTAATCATGCAATAGGAATGCTAAAAATTACAATTTCTAAATTAGAATTGAAATTACTCCGACCTTTGCCTATTGCTTTGATACCCTAACAACTGGTATGCAAATGCACCCCCTGGACTAGAGTATGCCGCCATAACCACCTTGAGTTGTGTTCCGGCATTAGTGACCAGGTTCCAGTCTCCCTTAAGAGAGCAGTAGCGCATTTGTAGCAACCTTTGGTATTACAAATATCTATAGGCGATGGTAACCGCCTTTCATGAGGTGGGCCGTCTGCCTCTCAACTGAAATTTGCAATATACTTTTTAAAAAATCACGATGGTGGATTTTATTAGCAAGGGCTTTTATAATTTACATTCGTCAAAACATGCAACAGTGAGTAGCGACATATTAGACCAAAGCTAAACAAACCAGCCGTGTTGCAGTTAAACAGTGAATTGCGTCGATTCCGCGAACCGAGAACTTTCGGCTATTAACTCCATGTCACAACGGAAGCGTGAAACTTGACTTTGTTAAAACCCCAGTAGTAAAGCAGTAATATATTCATGATTATTTCACATGAAACTGAAATTTTGAGAATATAATGAATTAATTGTACGTACGAACTGGTATTTGGAATTAGCTTTATATGTTTTTATTTATTTCTATCGTCAAATGTTAGGGATCACAAAATATAAGTAACTTGACTAAACAGATATACAATGCAAAAGTGGATGGATGCAGAAGTCGCGGAAGGCCACGACACACCTTCCATGATCAAATTGATCTTGTATTAGCAGAAGGTGATGTCAGGAGCCTTAAGAACAGACGAGCGTGCATGACAAGAGCTATGAATGTTAAAGAAGCAAGTGAGGTGTGTAAGAATAAGCCTGTATGGCGCTCTGTTGTTCGTGCCAACCCCGCAAGGGACCTGGCGTGAAGTTATGTATGTATGTATGTAAAATTTTAGTAGTAAGTTCTCTTAGTCTACACTAGATTACGTAGGTGAAATATGTGTGCAACTCGGCGCTCATAATTATCATACTTTAATGGCGGTCAAAATATAAGATGTAATGAATCAGCTTATGTGGGCAGCACCCGTAGTTTTTAAAACAAAACCCGGCTCACAACCGAAATGGAATAGAACCAAAAAGCAACGACAGTGTTGCAAGTTTAAAAAATTAAAAATATTTTTTTGGTGGTGCCAACAAAGTATTCGAATACCTTAATATTTTATAATTGAGTTTTCTTTACTTGGTAGCACTGCTATTCGAATTCAACTTTTTTGTGTGGCAACACTTACTGCAAGCGAGTCGCTGTATTATGTAATCTATGACCTTTGCTACTTTCGGATTCGAGTTAAAGATTTTGTGTACAATAAGTAATAATATATATATATATATATATATATATATATATATATATATATATATATATATATATATATATATATATATATATATATATATATATATATGCTGATAGCTGCCAAAATACGTACTAATGCTAGCTGTTGTTCATAGCCTTAGGGGTTGAATGTCCAAAAACACCGATACACGTACTCGACTGATGAATTTGCAGACTTTTATTTTTGTATTAATTTATTGGAAGAACAGACAGCTACATTATAAATTATATACAATTATAAGTTATAGGAGCTGCACACGTTTAGTCATCGCAACGGACAACTACCAGTATATATAAAGTACTCTGTGCGGACAACGAACTACTGCCTAGCGCAACGCGACGGCGCACATATTAATAGTTGCTCTATCGCTCGCACATCATCCATCCCGCTCACAAATTGTGCTAGCAATAGGACTATATTATTATTATTATATATTATTTGCACTTTAGGGCACCGTTTCCGACATTAATGAGTTTACTTCAGTTTACATTAGCAGTCGATAGTGAATTTTACTCTCTGCCATCTGAAGTATTATTTAACTTCTGCCTCTCGAGTTGAAACATTTAATAATAATGCAGCACACATCGCTGTCCACAGGTTAATAATATAAATATATGTATTATTCAAGAAAATGTTTATATGGACGTGAATTCGCTAGGCTATCAAATATATTTACATGTAACATTTTATATCCTTGTATGTCCCTGAAGATCACGGGCCATAAAAATGGCTCGGACTTTTGGAGGATTTGCATTAGGTCATGGGAAGGCCAACACGTAGAGGCCCATTATAAAATAAAATAGAAAAGCCTTTATTCTACCGTCATGTTACAAACATAATTAAATTCGTGTTTTTTTTTAAATATGTCAAATTAATAAAATCTATGTCGTTTTTCTAAAAAAATTAATACATTATTGTTTATCTTCGGAAGTCGCCTCAGCGGCGTAGGCCTACCCCGATTTACTTTTTTTCTCTCCATTCTGTATGTCTTTTATAGAATCGTAAACTATACATTTGATCATATGATGACCTTTAGCAAAGTTGTTGTGCATGAGCCAAAGAAGGTTTTTGAATTAGTTCACAATTGGACCCGGTAGGTGGCGATGCTGTCAGCATAACCATTAAAGCTTAGCGGGACAGCTAGTATTTAAATATTTTTGCACAGATAGGGATATTAAATTGTTAATTAAAAATAATAAAACACTTTTGGTAACGCGGTTTGTGTTTGACTGATGTAATGACGTGAAAACCGATGCATTTTATGTCGCGTGTCGAAAACCGAAACTAAAACAAAAGAAATAATATCACGAAGCTGACAGAATCAAATAGTCACAAAATGTAAGAGCTATAGATGATTAGTACTGATTTACAATTTGGTCGGCTTCACGATATTATTTCTTTTGTTTTAGTTTCAGCACGCGACATTAGATCCTCCAACGCGCACACGCACATTGTTTTGACAGATATGATTGAATTTGAACTTTGTGCAGCGGTAATAAAGTTCAAATTGACTCTTTAGCGTTAGGAACACACATTGCTTAGACAACAGTGAAAGCTTGAAATTTAATATGAACTTTATTGAATAGCGATAAAGTTCAAATTGACTCTACATTTGAGTTAAAAAACATTTGTATGGGAAAAAGAAAAGAGCTGTCTTTAAGGTTTTCCCGGCAATCGTTCGAATTTTTCTTGACGTATAAACCATCCTTGGACTTCAACGAACATTTCAAAAAAAGAATTGGCCAAATTGGTCTAGCCGTTGTTGAGTTATGCACTTACCAACACATTTTGCGGTTCATTTTTATATTATAAATAAGTTCCAATGCCGACGGGTAAAAAAAATGTGCTTCTACAAATCTGTACGCGGAATTTGCCTGTGCCTAGGTTATAATAGTATATAGTAGGAGTATTGTGAAGAATAATTGTGAATTTGGAAGGAAATTTAGTATTATTTGACTTGGTAACCCAGATAAATTGCAATTTTCCTGTATCAACAGTTTACCTACAACAGCAATAAATCAATGAGTAGTTTGGAACTGGTGTCGGCTCATTAGTTCCACTATCCGCCGTCTGGGCCGACACGTTAATGCATGTCAGGGGTAGGCAGGGCTGTCGCTCCATAAACCCTTTCCAAAGCTCAGTTCAAACCTCGTTATACGATTTTTGGGATTCAAATTGAAATTCAAGTAATATTTTCTTAAGTTTTCGCGACTTGTACACATAATAAAACTACGTTTTAACGGTTTTAAGCGCGGTAATTTATTTTATTTTAGTTTATCCGACGTTTCGGCTGCTTTTGGAAACGAAACACCAACCCAACCCGACTGATAATTTTCTTTTATTTTTTCCTTCCACATTTTAATATTATATAAAAATTCTTTAGAACTACGCATGTTTGCTTGAGTTTCTTGCACCGCTTCTTCTCTTCAGCCAAAACATGTTGCGAAGCGGTGGTAAAATTAGATTAGGCTCCCATAGAGTAAATAATGTCCATAAACAAAATTAAAACTAAATACCTAATTAAAATGAAGTTGGCGGTAGGCTGAATAAAAACTTTGACAATACACGTTAGACAAATGTCATCTTTCTCTTCCGTGACCACGGCCACTGAAAAGCGGCCGAAACGTCGGATAAACCAAAATAAAATAAATTACCGCGCTTAAAACTGTTAAAACGTAGTTTTATTTAAATTCAAATCTTTATAATTATACTAGCTGTACCCGGCAGACGTTGTCCTGCCTTTAAAAAATAAAAATCTAGAAACCGATTCCAGCGTCATCTACCGGGACCAAATGTTAATCTAAACTATTCTCAAATCCACTTGAACAAACAAAAAATTTCATCAACATCAGGCCCAGCGTTTAGGAGTGCCGCGGCACCACCACCACTACTAACACACCACCAATCGTTTATTTAAACCATTCCGGGACAAACTTCAATACATACAACAACAAAAAGAACACCTAAATTTTGGTACCCAAGATCGGGTAAATTAAATTAAAAAAGATTAGGGATAAATCGTAACGAATCTTGTGACTAAGTCTTGCTGCATGCTTCCCCGGCAAGATTTTATAGCTCGAGTCATTTGAGACTTGAGACGCGATTGGGGCAACCGCTAATCCGAGGAATTGTTTAGAATGGTGCCTGCTTTCTACCACCGCATCCCTCGTCATCAGCGAGGCGTTCATCCTCACTTCATTGAAAGAAAAGCCTTGAGACGTTTATCATGCGCACCGCGGGGATTTGGAATGAGCTCCCAGCTAAGATTTGCCTATAGCGCTACAATATGGAGTTTTAAAAAGGCGTCATAAGACTCTTCAAAGCTGGCAGCGCATTGGTGATATATCTAATGTTGCAAATATCCGTGCAGGAACGGAGAAAGAATACAATTTCCTGCGGCTGGGCGGCCTGTCGTAAGAGGTGACAAACCAACCCACAGCCAGGTGGTAGGGTATTCGCCCGACTGGATGGCTACCACCCCTGGTCTAAAGTATGCCGCCATAACAACCTAGAGTTGTGTTCCGGCATTAGTGACTAGGTTCCAGTCTTTTGTAGCACCAAACTGACAGTGCAGAAAAACCTCAAAGCCGGCTTGTCTATCATTTATACACGTAAATAAGTTATGTCTATCACGTCGAATTTCCAGCACGTCTTTACGTGACGTGTGAGTTATGAAATTCGCGAGAAAAGCGTGCGGCTAGGGACTGCTGTCACGCCACTCGAAATAGATGTACCTAATAAATATTGGAGGTATTCGGCGAATAATTGAAAAGGGATATCCGAAACAAAAAGGGAGATTTCTTCGCACGTCACAGCGTACTGAACGTCATTTATTGTATGATGAAAAAATTTTTGGCGGGCACCTATCACACCAACATGTAACCTACACTTCTCAGCGATGTCGCACGGTAGAACGAACCGAATCCAATTCCAATAAGGAATTAATTTAAGATATAAGGTTTATTGAAACAAATATTTACCTATTTATAACTGAAAAATTTTACTTATGAAAAAACAAATATGTTACTTAAAATATTTCTACACAGTGTGACGTTCGGCTTTCGAATACTGAGACAATACGTTCCTACGTTCCGCTACCTCCGAATGCGTTCCTCTTTTGCGTAAACAATATTAATGAAATTGAGTAAAATGAATTCGTAAAATATGAGAAAACAGATATAGAGGTTGGTTTGGAGCAGCAGATTTCATTACATGAAAATTAATTAACAGATTTAAATTGAGGGTTCGCTGCTACTTCTAGACTTATACTAAAACTAGCTGATACCCGCCCGCTTCGCGTGCCGTTAAAATACGTTCTTAGCTGATCTTTACTTGGCTAAGGAAAGTCCATTCCAAATTTCAACTCTATAGATATTATAGTTCCTGAGATATCGTGATGAGTCACTATATAAAAATGGATTTCAATTATATAAGTATATATAGACAATGGGCTGCGAGGAAAGTATATATATGAAAATCTTTGGGTGGTATATTTTGGATAATACACACTATATCTTTATAAATTATAGCCTATGTGTTATTCTGATGTGTAAGCTATATTAATAATTAAGAGTAACAAACATACATACATTCTTACAAACTTTCGCGTTTATAATATTTATTATACATACATACATAACTTCACGCCAGGTCCCTTGCGGGGTAGGCACGAACAACAGAGCGCCATACAGGCTTATTCTTACACACCTCACTTGGTTCTTTGACATTCATAGCTCTTGTCAAATATTTATTATATGATATTATTATAGAGATTCATAAGTGTCGATTTTTAAGAAATAAATATTTTCTTTCTCTCTTACTTAATAGACGTGACACGCTTCTGTGTAAATGCGGTCCGTTCTTAAAAACCCAATTTTTCTCTTCGCTCGCATGACGAGGAATGCAAATGTAATGCCGATCATCCGTCACGGCTCACACGCGTAACTTGAACCCCCCACAATATGTACGTCGGTAAAAACATCACTATATTAAATCAAATAAATCGCGTTGCCGTGCGAATTTATGCCGTGAATACGTACGTATACTAAATTGCTATAAACCTGCTTGTTCGCACAGTGTTACAATACGCCGGTAATGGCGGACATATTCTTTTTAAAAAAATCCTAAATCTGGCATCAAAATTGCCGCGTCGTTAGAAAGAAAAAGCATCAGTTCAACGTTTGTTTCAATGATCTGTATTAGACCACAAAATTGTAGTGCTTGCCAATTAACCGTGTGCAACAGTTAGGCAACAAAGTTGTGGTGGTTCCGTCTTGAAAAGTTAAGTAAAACTAGAAATTTTACTTAAAATTTGTCAAAACTCTTCAGCTGATCAAAGGGGTGGTTCCTACCTCGGGAAACGGATCAGTATGGCAATCCAGCGAGGTAACGTAGCTAACCTTTTAGGTACCTTGCCTACAGAAGACGATGACCTAGGCTCACTTCATAAAATCACTCTAATAAAGTTTTCAAATAATACACATAATTAAAAGAAATATTATTAGAAATTAATCTAAAGTATTGGACTGGTATCTATCTGTCTTATCCTTTATATTTTTGTTCCGAATTAGTGGCCAGGTTCCAATCTCCGTCCCTTTAGAGAGCAGCAGCACATTGGTAGTGCCTTTGGTATTTCAAATGTCCATAGCCGACGGTAACCGTTTTCCATCATGTGGATCGTCTGCCAGTCTGCTGAACTCGTACAGTGAAAAAAATACTGAAGGTATATACAATGGAAACTCCATGTAACGTCACTCGATTTAACGACAACCGCCCTTAGCATCAAAATCACTTGGCTTTGATTGGTTTAGCTTGTCTTCCATACAATGATACACTCTATATACCATTAAGCCCACCCTCAATAACGACAACAATTAAGTAATAAAAAGTACCTTTTAAGTTGCCAATATTAGTAAAAACTATGCTTCTCTGTACATGCTTTTATTGCTTTACTATCCCAGCCCGTAATAAACTCGACTCGACGAATAAAATAAATAAAAAATACAACAGAAGTACTGGTAGCAAAAGATGTCACACAAAGACAACAGACTTTTCTCCATTTAACGACCACTCTCTATAACACCATAAAATGTATAGTCCCTTCAGTGTCTTTATATAGAGCTTACACTGTATATGTAAAAAAAAATTATGTCCGTAAAAAAGAGCTACTTCCTAAGATTTGATCTGCGGTGTAGCCGCGAGGAAAACTCTGTTAATAATAAAAGTTGAAGTATTATTCACCCGTTTGTCTTTTTGCCCACTGTGCGCTAGTAATACTACACATTTGTCTGCACGAAATATCATCGTAAAATTTTTAGGTTTGTGCCGAACAAAGTCTCGTAAAACGGTGGATATTATTCAAACAAATTATTAGGTTACAAATTTTGATTTATAATAGTCTCTTGCTAATAGAGGTTTTATGTTTTATTTAACACTAGCTGTGCCCGAGGCGTCGTCCGCGTGGAATTTGTTTTCAAAACCCCCCGATTTTGAAACATTCTTCATTAGTGCTCCGCTCCTATTGGTATTAGCGTGATGATATATAACCTATAGCCTTCCTCGATAAATGTACTATCTCACACTGAAAGAATTTTTCAAATCGGACCAGCGGTTCCTGAGATTAGCGCGTTCAATCAAACAAACTTTTCAGCTTTATATATTAGTATAAGATTTTCTTCGTAGTTATCGATAATATTTTATGTTCAGTATAGATGTCTGATTATTAAATTCTATATATTTTTTTATTTTTTTGATATTTTTTTATTACTTGCGTTCAGCAGACAAGCCGACGGCCCACTTCGTGGAACAATATAAACCTGCTTACCGATATCGTTACACACTTCACGGTGTTATGGCGTCATACTCTAGACCAGGGGTGGTGGCTTTACAAACCAAAAAATGCCCTACATAATAGTATTAAACACTTCTTTAAATATTGATAACTTAGCAGATTTAAAATAATCAAATATTAAAAAACTGCACGTGCGGAATATTTCATATATTTTAATGGAATGAAAAAATATATAGATAAAATATAACAAAAGAACATCGATGTTCCATATTTAAAAATAATGCATTGTGGCCAGTAACAAACGTCATCAGCCACAATATAAACTTTTTAGTGGCGATTCCAACATATAGATTACACATTCCTTTTTTATTTATTTTGATTGCAGAAGTTCAGAAGACAGGCAGACGACACACTAGATGAAAAGCGGTTACCATCGCCTATGGACATTTGCAACTCTTAAGGTACTACAAATGCGCTGCTGCTCTCTTAAGGGAGACTTGAACCTGGTCACTTATACCGGAACACAACTCAAGGTTAGATTAACATCCTCTTTATAACATCAGCTGCCAGTGAAAGTCTCGTAAAAATTGGTCTAGCCGTTTCAGATATTAGTGGGAACTTCTAGACAGACTTAAATTCTAAAAATTACATTTTCGGAATATTCATATCCAAATTATCCCCCCTGATTTTTTCGCCTTTATATTTTGACATTACAGACATTTCAATTTTATTTATCTGTACAGATTTTAGTCGACGCTCACGACTCAAAGTCCAACGACAAAATGAATGAGATCAAAGTAAGTTGAACCTTCGAGAAGGATTGAAACTGTCTACCGGAAATGACTATCTGTTATTCGGGTTTATTTCTAAGAACTGGTCAAAGAGTAAACCGGAAATTATTTTTAACGAAGTTGTTTGAGCTTCCAGCGTTCGCAATAGGAATTCATGGGCGCTAATTACTTGAGAATAACTAATTTATTTATTGTAAGATAGCAGTCGGTTGAAGTCGGTATTCAAAATGTTAGTTCAAAAATGTATATAACGTTCTTCTCGTGTGTCATATTGACGTTTCTAATTGACGTTGACATTTGATGCTTGAAGTTATAGTCGCGTTCGAGAGAGTTATGTTACGAGTTATGAAAATTATTAATTATATTAAAATGCCGTTTGAATGACTATAGAATTTATTAAAACTATACAAACACGTATAACACAGGTACAAATATAACTGGACGCAACCAGTACAAACGTAATGCATCATTCAATAACGCGCGCAAAGTCCATCTAAGTTTATCGTATGTACACACATCTTGCCTTGTTTGTGGTTATCGCTTGACTCCTTACCCCTCCTTTCGGGCATTTCTTTATACTCAGCTATACAATATGCCTCGACGCAATACTCGACAGCGTAACAATAATTTCCAAGAATCACACCTGGCTAATGCCTACCATAAAAGATTACAATACACATAGGCTGTTTTTCTAATTACAAATTGTATACACAAGGTAAACAAAAGAAGCCCAAATGCCGAAAAGGTAATAAACTGCAGCTGTGAATTGGTCTTTGTCAGTCGTAACATTTAATTGAGGAGGAAATACTTCAGGATGATCGGGAGGAATTATTAGTAATGTAGAACTGTATTAAATCGCCATTTTTAATATACAGTACTTTTAAAATCAAAACTTAAAGTTCGCGCCAAAGATCAACAAACAAACTGAAACTCGAATTTTTAAATTCATTGTAAACCTTCGCCAATCAAGGGTTCTGAAGTTTTGAACCTTTTTGTTTTGTTGCCGTTTTTTTAAGTTCGTTAAATGAACTCCCGCCAATCAGTTGGCCGCCATGTTGATTTGTTAACTCTTTGAAACTTCTTTTTTGTCTTTGGTTGTTTGTTGCTGTTCAAACTTCAGATGCTAAACGTGATTGAAATTATTTAAGAGTTTTTAGCGGGAACTTGGTAGCTTACTAATCTGACTGAGGCTACTGCTTGAAGATTATCCTAAAGTTGAATACTTATGAATACTTGATACAGGCAAATTACATGAATCGTGCAAAGCCATATTTAAACAAAAAATTGATACTATCAAAACTTTTACGTGATATTGTACTATGCCATTTTTTTCTAAAACAATATTATACTATTACTTTAAAATGAAAAAATAACCTGCTGAACCTAGCTGAACCATATAGAGAACAAATACATCAGACAAGTCTGTATAAACTAAGTGTCTTTGCCTGTCGCTCGGAAATACTACTAATTTTGCATTTTTGCACCTCATTCATAAAAGTTCCTCATAACAAAAAATAAAAGTCCAAAAAGCACCATCAAGTTTATTTATTATTTAAACCATTTTTTGTGTATTGAAACAATATTTAAATTTCAACCGTGAAACGTCCCGTTGTACTTGTCTAAAATTTCCCGCTTATTTTTACGTCAAAACGGAACTTTTTTATACACTCCACTCAGCTGGCGTCACGCATGTATAATTTTTGGGTATTTAACCTTTTTTGTTTGGAGCTGTTTAAAATTTAAACACCTTGCTTTCGTTTGGGGTTACCTTTCATTTTGGTCCAAATCGAAAAACTTTATGTCTGTTATGTTACTCAAAATTGAATAAAAATCACATATGAATAAAAATCACATATTGATTATAAAATAGCTTTTCTTTAAAGAAAGTTCTATAAGTTAGAATAATGTATTTGACATCTTGACTTTTATTTAGGTTTATGGCTTGGCAGCTAAGCCTTTAAGCCAGATCTTAGTTTACAATATAGTTTCTTCATTTTCTTAAGCCTGTGTAGCACAGCAGAACTATAGGTTATCAGCTGGTGCTATTCAACGGAGTTCTTGTGACAAATAAAAAGGCCACATTTGACTATACAATTCACATTTCTCATAAAACATAATTACTACTCAAAAACTATTATTATCCTACAACAATTGTTCATTTTAGAGTAGTTTTACACATTTTTAGACAATAAAACTGCACAGCACACGATCTCCTTTCAGTTCCCGCCAAAAATCCTTGACATCTTGACAACGACTGCTGACAAAGACTACAGACAAACAATAGACAAAATACAAAATGACCACAGACAAGTACTATAATAGTTTTTACAATTAACATTTACAACAAGGTTGATCTCGGGTCCATGTTATTATGTATGTTTCTCTGTGTGTTATAATATTTCATAGTCATTTTATCAGTTTTCTTTTAAATAACTTATAAACGATATCTAAGAATAAGATCTTCGATAGCGAGCTTCCGGAACGAAGGGACAGTTATAAGCAAAAAATGAAAGCATAAGGAAGAACAATAAATAAATGGGGGGGTGGAACAGAATCAAGTAATTTGTCTTTGCCTGGTCCAATGCGCGCTAGAGCCAAAAGTGGGGATTGCGGTCAAAATTAACTTCTTTAATAAGTAAGGGAATCTTAAAGACCTGTCACGGGCTTGAATTCAGTGCAGTACCCGAAATGGTATGTAAGCTGCGTACATTTTTAAAAATATAGTCCAGTGGCATTTAGTTTGAAGAAAAGCTTCTAAATTTAAATATATTTCTATGTGTACGACAAAATCAAGCTTAACGCTTAAAAATTATTATATGCCGTGTAACAACATCACTTAATAGTGTTACATGCCGTCAAAGAAATGCACACCTGCCCGTCGTAAAAACGCAGTTTATTACCTTCTTTGACTTAGTTTTTTTTTGTTTACTTTGTGTTTAGATTTTGTGATTCAGAAAAACATGCTTTTGTTATTGAACTTGTTTTATGGCTGTCATTAGTGATGAACTAATCCTTACTGTTATTGCATTCCGTCGAAACTTGCCAGGTGTGTGGATTAACTAGGTGAACGCGGTCCTTTGTTCTATTATACAGTTTAGTACCCGAACTGAGGGGTGAGGCAATCAAGTGACGATTACGATACTAGCAAGACGTGTGTAGTACTCTCGATTAGCGATATAATGACAGATTTTGCGCGTGTTATTGAATCGTGCATCACGTTTGCACTGGTTGCTTCCAGTTATATTTGTACCTGTGTTATACGTGTCTGTAAAGTTCTAATAAATTCTATAGTAATTCCAACGGCATTTTAATTCGAGTCTCGTAACTTCTAACATTATATTTAAATGTTATTGACTATTATATATTTTGTATATTTTTACATGTATCTATCACTATATTTTATTTTTGATACCTCTGTATGCACGTGTATTTATTATTATGTATGTATGTTTGTATTCAAAGTATATACTTATTTCACTTATGTACTTATATATTTATTGCATTTTTACACTTTAGTTCGCTCGTTTGCTCACAATTTAACTTGACAGGTTTTTCCTGTTATTAGCCCTACATTTCAAGTGCTTTTTTTGTTTGTATGTATTATTAATAAGCGCTCTTTCGTTTTTTCAATAAATAAAAAATAAATTAACATTATTATGACATCGTCGTCAGCCATTTGCAGTCCACTGCTGGACGTAGGCCTCCCCAAGACGGCGCCACTCATCCCTGTCCTCCGATTTCCTCAGCCAGGGCCTACGGGCGACCTTGCATAGGTCGTTTACCGAGACGCGGTCTCCACTTCAGGTCTCGTTTGCTCCATAGGCCATCGGTCCTACAACAGACATTTGTGACATAGATAAATAAATTTAAAAAGTTCCGAGGTCCTAACTATTATTACGAAGAAAATGGCGCGCGGCGTCGCTAACAAATGATCCGGGCGTCCATTGTGAAAATAATAATTAATTCCTCTCAAAAATAGGCAACTCAGTTACACTCGGAAGCTAACCGTCATATCTAACTCGATTCATTTATTAAATAACTTTTTTAATATACTCCGCGATAATTTATTTCCACCTTTATGCTAATAACAAAATTGTAAAGTATTCGTCAAGACTTGCAATAAAGACACTCAAATCATGTTACAAAAAATCGAAATGTGTGCTGGGACACATATAAGAAGTGAAACTTCAACGGACACGTGGAAAACGTATCGCAACGGACAAGTGGAAAAACGAATCGCAACGGACAAGTGGAAAAACGTATCGCAACGGACAAGTGGAAAAACGTATCGCAACGGACAAGTGGAAAAACGTATCGCAACGGACAAGTGGAAAAACGAATCGCTACGGACAAGTGGAAAAACGAATCGCAACGGACAAGTGGAAAAACGAATGGCAACGGATAAGTGGAAAAACGAATCGCAACGGACAAGTGGAAAACGAATCGCAACGGACAAATGGAAAATCTTCAACTGACAAGTGACAAAATGAATCGCACAAAAATTTAACTTGAAGTGTTACTTGGATTAACTTAAGACTTAAGTGCTACTTAAGATTGTTAATGTGCTTGTCCAATTTGAAAACCTACGTACGTAAGCTTGCATGCAACAATAATAATATTGTTACATGCCGTCAAAGATAAACGTCCAGGTGCCTGTCGTAAAAACGCAGTTTATTACTACCGGATTTAGGAAATCTTTTGTTTACTTTGTGTTCAGAATTAGTAATTAAGACAAACATGCTATTGTTTGTTTACTTGTTTTATGGCCGTCATATATGTCGAACTAATCCTTATTGGTATTGTTTTCGACCTTGTTGGCCGTTCGCAGGTGTGCAAATTACATTTTCTTGGAAGGACCCAGCCCACGCAAACGAAAGTCTATAGTTATAGTTTACTAAAACAATGCCCGAACGGAGGGGTGGGGCAGTTGAGCGAGGAGGAGGAGGATACAAGTAAGACGTGTGTACATGTACATTCGAAGAGCGATATAATGACGGACTTTGCGCGTGTTATTGAATCGTGCAGTGTTACTGGTTGTATCCAGTATATTTGTACCACTTTTATACGTGTTTGTACAGTTCTAATAACTCTATAGTAAATCCAACGGCATTCTTAATTCGAGTCTTGTGTAGCTCGTAACAATATCGTTCATAACAGTATCGTATAATAGTAGATAAGAGCAAAGAGGAATCTAAGTACCGCACAATAAAGAAACCGAGTAGTAGCTTTTTAGTGTCACTTTTTCGTTTCATCAAAGATGAATTAATTATAATTGATAAAAAATTATAAAAATCGATATTTTTTAATAAAATTATTTTTATTAAGACAGAGAATAGAAGATTAATTCAAGCAATAGATTAAGTTAAAAAATATTTTAACAATGCTTCTGATATTAATAAATTAGTGGAATTAGAAATTAAAGGAATAAATCTTAATAAATTAATTTCTAATCCAATTCGAGTTTCAATCTGGATTCCAAAGAAGTTTCACTTCAAAAATGTTAGCCCTGCAAAAAATGAAAAGATATCCAAACGTGGCGGAAGTAAACAATCTGAACTTACCTGAACATTTTATTTTCCCTTAAACTCGATAGGGTAAATGTAATTATTGACTTTCGAGTGCCCTAAAAGGGCCGGGAAGAGTGCTTTTAGTTGTACAGCTCTTAACCTGAAGGCGTACGAATAAAATATTTATTTGAATTAAATATAAGATGGGATTTTTGCTTATTTTTCCCGCTACGTAAGTGCCGGGTAATGTTTTTGTATGACCTTCTTCATTTGTTGTGTGAAAGGTAAATAATAAGATTTGTTACGAACTCGCGAAAATCAAGGTGTTACACTGGTAATATACTGTATGCTTGAAAGTACCAGCGTTTTGCTGACGCTGCGGCCTACTTTAGGCTACTTTAATATATGTATACATATATTTTTTATTTGAAGAAAAACAAAACAAACTTTCTTAGATCAGTCTTACGTCGTTTATTCATGGCTACCGCTTCTGACCCACTATGACAGTAACATTAATAATATCAGATCTATACCTTAATAAGAAAACATAATGTGTGGCCTGGCTACCGAGCCGAAATGCGTCTTCGAATCCCGTATATATATATATATATATATATATATATATATATATATATATATATATATATATATATATATATATATATATACTAGCTGTGACCGCAACGTAGTCCGCGTGGAATTTGTTTTCAAAACTCCCCGATTTTAAAACATTCTTCTTTGATTCTCCGCTCCTATGTCTTAGCGTGATGATATATAGCCTATATTCCTCGATAAATGGGCTATCTAACACTGAAAGACTTTAAAATCAGACCAGCAGTTCCTGAGATTAGTGCATTTAATTAAACAAACTTTTCAGCTTTATATTATACATTAATAATATTAATATAGGATTTCATCATTTTCTTTATATATTTGCGACCCTGGAGTTTTTTTTATGTCAGGAGTGAAGAAGAGCTTGAAGGGCCCTTACCTTCAAGTTCTTCTTCACTCCGAACATAGTCAGAGCCTTAATACAGCTATTTCAATATTAGGTGTTATTTTCCAAGTCAGACCTCTGAGAACCTCTGGAACTTGGCTGGTTGTCTTGTGCCTGCTATGGAGCTGGGCCGGGCTAGACCCTGGACTACATCCTTGATTCGTACGCCTGTTGGTTTGGTGTCGACGTTACGACGTGGCTACGGTATGCTGGTTGACTGGTAGGTGGTCTGCTGGTTGGCTGGATACTGGCCAATGGATAATTACGGCGATGTATTATTAATTTTCTCTTACCGCGATGTTGGTGCTGGTGACTGGTAGGGTCGCCATGTGGTATTGCCACGCTTACCGTACCCATTGCGCGTTGCGTCGTTGTATTTTTTTAACTACTCTAAGAACTCGAGTTTCGTACCCTTTTTTTTAAAACTTAATTTTTAAATTTACTTTTTTTATAATATAACACGCTTAATAGTTATTTTGGTTCTTGCGTGTGACATTAATTTAGTGATTTTGTGTTGAGGTGTATGTATTTCACGAACAACTTATTTTTTTAATATCTAATATATAAAATTCTCGTGTCACAGTTTTCGTTGCCATACTCCTCCGAAACGGCTTGACCGATTTTGATGAAATTTTTTGTCCTTATCCGGTATCTATGAGAATCGCCAACATCTATTTTTCATCCCCCTAAATGTTAGGGATAGTCCACCCCTAAATTTTTATTTTTATTTTTACCGGGCAGGACGACGTCTGCCGGGACAGCTAGTTAAATATATAATTTATTACATTATATAATACAATTTATTTTTAAAACTAAACTTATACTAACGTAGAGTGTATCTGTTACTTGCTGGGTTTTTTTATTGCAGAAGGTCAGCGTACTGGTAGACGGCCCATTTGATGGAAAGCGGTTAACATCGCCTATGGACATTTGCAACACCAAAGGTGCTACTAATGCGTTGCTGCTCTCTTAAAGAACACTGGAACCTGGTCACTAATACCCGAACACAACCCAAGGCTGTTATGGTGGCCTACTCTAGACCAGGGGAGGTAGCCATCCAGTCGGGCAAATGCCCAACCACCTGGCTGTGGGTTGTTTTGTCGCCTCTTACGACAGGCCGCCCGGCCGCAGGAAATTGTATTCTTTCTCCGTTCTTGCACGGATATTTGTTAGCTAGATTATTAGATATTATTATTAAGATTGCATAAATATTAGCTAAATTAAATAAATACATAGTCTATTCCAGTTCCTTTTTTTTTGTAAAAAGCTTCAATGTCTGACAGACACGGCATGTTTAAAATATTATTTATTAAAAAGATGAAGATATCCGAGAGTTTCTGACAGACTGTCTAATCTAATAATAAGAGATTAGTGGCCTTACTTATAATCGTTTGTTAAATTTTAAGAAACTGCTCAGCAACTGATTAACGAAAATCTCACCCATAAACTCCTCTCAAGGATAAGAGGTGGTGGTAACTTATAAATAACTGTCAAAAATAACTAACATCAAGAGGTAATTAGTTTAAGTGACTGCTGAAAGGCAAGATGGCAAGTTTTATTTGAAACTACCATTGAATAGGGGCTTAAGAGAAATCCTGGTGCTGCCATCTAGTTAACAACAACTGTAACTTTTTACTCTCTCCGCGATCTCAGTCTTGCCTGATCAGGGTGCTGTTGCGAGGTCGAGAACACCATAAAGGTGGTAGGCCACCACATTATGCCCGCGAAGGCCATCAAATACCGATGAATGGCCAGCGAGAACCGTTGAGTGACCACCATTATGAGAGAAAGCTCCAACAGCTCCAAGACCGGGATTGTCGCCCGCCGATCAGAAGCCGGGGCAAAAGAGTTTTCTATCTTTTCTTGCCAAGCTTGTAAGGAATTTATGGAGATATGTTGCAGCAAAACTAATAAAAAAATCTGTGGCGGATTGGTGCGAGGAAGAAGATAGGCTTTGTATTATGACGAATTATTTATTTTCTTGTTATAGCAATTAAATACAAGGAATAATTTTCAAGAGCTATCAAAAGGATGACAATGTCAAATAAAAGTAAAAATATATAGAAAAATAAATGTATAAAAAGGTTGTCCTACAGGGCTCCCCCCCAGAGACCATCCTAGGATGGGCGATAATAGTTAGGCAATAATATTTTCCTTCCAGATCGCGTTCTTGTCCCAGGTTCATCCTGTTGCTGTGATGGCATGACGTCAGAGGTGCGGTATCTGTCAGCAACCATATAAGCTGGCTTTAGCCTTTCTATGGTCACAGTTTGCTCTTTACCTTTCATATCCAGCTTGTAAATCTTGTCGGTCCTATTTAGGACTTTGTAAGGACCGGAGTAGGCTGGCTGAAGAGCTCCGCGCACCGTGTCATCTCTGACGTAGACATGCGATGCAGTAGGCAAGTCTCTGAAGATGAAGATGTTCCTGTTGCAATGCCTTGAAGTTGGTGTAGGACGAATGTTATTTATAATGGCGCGGAGGCGAGTTGTGAAATCAGTCACATCAGAGGTGGAATAATGAGTGTTGTCTGGTTGAAGGAACTCACCAGGCAAGCGAAGTGTCTCGCCATAAACAAGCTCGGCAGGTGAAGCTTGAATGTCATCTTTAAAGGCGGTTCTCATGCCCAATAAGACGAGTGGTAAGCTCTCAGTCCATCTCTGGTTATCATTACACACGATTGCCGTTTTCAACTGGCGGTGCATTCTTTCAACCAAACCATTACTGGCTGGATGATATGCTGTAGTCCTGCAACGCTGAAAACCTGCAAGTTCTGATAACTGCTTCATAAGCGCAGACTCGAACTGTTTGCCACGATCCGTCACTATCTGCTGTGGGCATCCATAACGAGCGATCCAATGAGTGACGAACGCTTTTGCTACAGTTTCAGCGCTAATATCTTGTATAGCTATCGCCTCAGGCCAGCGCGTGAATCTATCGACGGCGGTGAGGCAGTAGCGGAAACCGTCTGATATCGGCAAAGGCCCGATTAGGTCAATATGAACGACCTGAAATCTTCCACGAGGTAGTTTAAAATTGCCTAGCGGTGGTGAAACGTGTCTCGAGACTTTGGTCCGTTGACATGAATGACAGGCTTTGGCCCACTCGCGACAGTCTTTGTTCATTCCTGGCCAAACAAAACGCTGTGCCACTAATTTCAAGGTGGTGTTGGCGCCTGGGTGGCTAAGGGAATGTAAGCTATTAAAAACTTGTCTCCTTAAGCTGGCTGGAACATACGGGCGAGGTGGCTGCATCTTCTGATCGCAGTATAACTCCGTCCGTGTGCCTGGTATATTAACCTTGAGGAGATCTAGGGCTGTATTGCCTTGTAAAATTGTTTGAAGCTCAGTGTCGGTTTGCTGAGATTCCGCCAAGATGCTAAGATCGACAGGCTGAGCTATCTCCTCAATCCTGGAGAGCAGATCAGCGACGATATTATCTTTTCCTGATATATGCTGGATATCTGTCGTAAATTGCGAAATAAAATCCAGATGTCGGAATTGGCGTGGTGAACATTTGTCTTTGCGTTGTTGAAATGCAAAGCAGAGAGGTTTATGATCAGTAAACACAGTGAAATGACGAGCTTCGACGAAATGTCGAAAGTGACGAATGGCTTCATTAATTGCGAGCAGTTCTCGATCGTAAGGTGAGTAACTCTTCTGCGTCGAGCTGAGCTTACGACTGAAGAAAGCTAGTGGCTGCGTTTCGCCATTATGATGCTGCTCTAATACGCCACCAATGGCAACGTCCGATGCGTCTGTCACTAAGGCTAGTTTAGCGTCGATATCCGGGTGTGCTAGAAGTGTTGCATTGCATAGACTTTGTGTGCATGCTTCAAATGCTTCTAGTGTCTCTCCGGACAAAGTCACGGGATGTGAGCCTTTCACAGATCCAGTAAGCAGATCGTGAAGTGGAGCTTGTAATTTAGCGGCATCTTTGAGAAACCGACGATAAAAGTTGAGCATTCCCAAGAAACGTCTCAACTCCTTGACAGTCTTTGGAGGAGGGAAATTCTTAATGGCTTCGATGCTTTCGCCAGTTGGTTTGATGCCAGCTACTGAAACATTACAGCCAAGAAAAGTGACTTCTGATACTCCAAACACGCATTTGCTAGTGTTAATGACCATGCCATATTCTCTCAATCTAGCGAAAATTTGACGTAGATGTTGAAAGTGAGTAGTGGTATCTGGTGAAAATATTAAAAAGTCATCAAGATAACAGTAGCAAAAATCGAAATCTCTGGTCATTTCATCCACAAATCTTTGAAATGTCTGACCTGCGTTACGTAAGCCGAATGACATATATGGAAATTCATACATTCCAAAAGGTGTGGTAATCGCCGTTTTTGGAATATCTTCAGGGTTTACTGGAATCTGGTTGTATGCTTTAACGAGATCAATTTTGGAAAAGATGGTACAACCAGATAAACAATGCGTAAAATCTTGAATATGCCTGACCGGATAGCGGTCGGGTATTGTGCGAGCGTTTAACATACGATAGTCTCCGCATGGACGCCAACCATGATCTTTTTTAGGAACGAGATGCAATGGTGACGACCACGGGCTCTCCGATGGCCTGGCAGTTCCGTTTTTAATCATCTCACTAAACTCCTGTTTGGCAATCTTCAGCATTTCCGGTGATAGTCTTCTTGGCGTGCAATGAACAGGTGGTCCAGGTGTAGTCCTGATGTAATGGACCGTGTTATGGCTAATGACCCGTTCGGTGCCCGCTGGTCGAGTTATCTCTGGAAATTCTCGAAGGAGGTTAATATACTCAGATTTGCCAAAGACAGTTTTAACAGATGAAATTGAATCTGATGTAAGAGCTGGAGATGCTGAGGATGTGAGCGTCGTCATATTGTCAATAAGGCGGCGGTTCCGACAGTCGACTATCAAGCCATAATGCGAAAGAAAGTCGGCGCCAATTATTGCCTTGCTAACGTCCGCAACGATGAAACGCCATGAAAATGCACGGCGGAGGCCTAAGTCAAGTTGTAATTGAGCAAAACCGTATGTATGAATAGGTGTTCCATTCGCAGCAAAAAGATTATAGCTTGTCCTTGGTCGTCTGGGTTTGGCAGCGGAAAGTGGAAAGACACAGAGGTCGCTACCTGTATCGACCAGGAACTGCGTCTTTGTCTTACGATCCGTTACGAAAAGGCGACCTGAGGAAATTGGGCAGTCATTTGTCGCCATCAATGAGCGCCCCTCTCGTTTCCCTGCTGATAGTCGCAAGGTTTCAAACATATCCTGGCTTTATCGCCGTATCTGTGGTGATAAAAGCAATTGGGAAACTTACGGTAACTTGAGAGAGACCTGGTACGGCTTTTACTGCGACGATTGCTTGAGCTATGAGAGCGTTGACTATCCCTGGTGTTCCTCTTAGAAAGTTCTTTAACTTCAAGCTTGAGTTCTGCTATATCTCTAGAAAGCTGGTCGAAATATACTCGAGGTGCGTCAGTTGATGCAACTTGTGGTGATGACGGCACTAAGTCCTGGACTTTATCGGCGAGGTCCGCGAGCGCTTCCAATGTAGACTGAGGTTGCGATGCGATGACTGCTTGCAAGCTGGTCGGCAATCGGCTGGTCCATACAGTTCGAACAAAGTCATCCGAAACATCCTTGCCCGCTAGATGGCGTAAGTGTCTCAAAAACTGTGAAGGCCTCCTGTCACCAAGTTCTTCGTGCATGAGAAGTTGTGTTAATTCTTTTTCTCGCGAAGCTGACAGGCGTTTAATGAGCTCATTCTTTAAAAACTCGTATTTGCCGGTCGCTGGAGGGTTAACTATAATATCTTTAACTTCTGCAGCAAAACGATGTTCAAGTTGCGACGTGACGTGAAAGTATTTTGTATTATCGTCTTTAATACCAGAAAGAGCAAAGCTGCCTTCTATTTGCGCAAACCATACCGCTGGTTCTTCAGCCCAAAAGGGTGGTAGTCGCACTCCGACTCGGCATAAATCGGGAGGTGTGATATCACCTTTATTTTCGTGCTCCATTATTGATAGGGTCACCAATATGTGGCGGATTGGTGCGAGGAAGAAGATAGGCTTTGTATTATGACGAATTATTTATTTTCTTGTTATAGCAATTAAATACAAGGAATAATTTTCAAGAGCTATCAAAAGGATGACAATGTCAAATAAAAGTAAAAATATATAGAAAAATAAATGTATAAAAAGGTTGTCCTACAAATCTAGTACGTCGTGACTTTGTTATAACTATAGTAATATTTTTCTTGTGTCTCTGTCTTATTGAATTTGCACTGTTTGCTACAACTCCATTAATTCTTCAAAAGTCATTCTATAACGTACTTCTGTATAAAACTTATAAAAAAAGAACTTGAAATATAAATAGAATAAGAGAAATATAAAAACAATTTTTAGCTAAACGTGTTGCTCGGGAGTTTCTTGCCGCTTCTTCTCTTTAACAGCAATAACAGGTTGCGAAGCGGTGTATCTAGACTAGGAAATAAAATTGAATTTTAACCTATACGTATGACTGTCAAAAGCGTTCTCCATTGGAACTTATTTTGAATAAAAACTTTTGCATTTGAATTCCTCGAAGCCCCAACCAATGGCCTCGCCGCCTCTAATGGCTAAAGACTACTAAAGAGGAAGAAGGGTCCTACACAGCTTTTTACCATGTATGAAAGGAGAAAGAAAAAAATTGGGCATTTGACACAACAACACAAATAAATAAAATTGTCTATTTGTAATGTCAAAATAAAAATGTGAAAAAATATCAGGGGGATAATTCGGACAGGGAGATTGCGAAAATGCATTTTTTTCTTGATATGACTAGGCATGGTTTGTGCATTCAGCCAGAGTCGCGTAGTAAATATTTATTTGACTATTATAAAACGAGGGAAACCAATCACGAAAAACACGAAATTAGACCGAAAATTTTGAATACATGTTTCATAATAATTAGTAAATATATACACAACTAAAATTAAAGCTTTATTTGGTTATATACAATAAATTAATTTAATACACTATATACATCAAATTTACAATCCATGTGTAACAAAGTAATACAAGCTGGAAATATGCAAATTTTAGAATTTTTGTCCGTCTGGATATTTCCGTTAATCTATGAAACGGCTGGACCGATTTTAACGAGACTTTCACTGGTATGTAGCTGATGTTATAAGGAGTAACTTAGGATATATAACTTTTAGGGTTCCGCGAAAAAAACCTTTTGATTTGACCTAATCGCTGAAACAGCTAGACCGTTTTTAACGTAACTTTCACTGAAAAATAGCTAATATTGTAAGGAATAACTTTGACTACTTTTAAAATAAGATTTCCGCGAAAAATTAATTCCACGTGGACGAAGTCGCAGGCAATAGTTTTGCAATAAACCATTGTTACGAGTTACGGGACTCGAATCAAAATGCCGTTGGAATATACTATAGAATTTATTACAACTATACAAACACGTATAATACAGGTACAAATATAACTGAACACAACCAGTACAAACGTTAATACACGATTCAATAACACGTGCAGGAACGGAGAAAGAATACTATTTCCTGTGTTGGGGCGGCCTGTCGTAAGAGGCGACAAAACAACCCACAGCCAGATGGTAGGGCATTTGCCCAACTGGATGGCTACCAACCCTGGTCTAAAGTATGTCGCCATAACAACCTTGAGTTGTGTTCCGGCATTAGTGACCAGGTTCCAGTTTCCCTTAAGAGAGCAGCTGCGCATTTGTAGCACCTTTGGTGTTGCAAATGTCTATAGGCGATGGTAACCGCTTACCATCAAGTGGGCCGTTTACCTGTCTGCTGTACACACGTCGTGCCACGCTGGTGGTTACAGCTCGACTGCCCCACCCCTCCGTTCAAGCATTGCTTTATACTGCACAAATACAATATCTCGACACAATACTTACACCTGGCTTATGACTATTATAAACATTACAATACACCTGCCTGTTTTTCTAATTACAAATTTTAAACACAAAGTAATCAAAAGAAGTCCAAATGCGGGAAGGTAATAAACTGCAGGTGTGAATTGGTCTTTGTCAGTCGTAACACTATAAAATAGTGCTGTATTTTTTTGTTATAGGAGTTCAGCGGACAGGCAATCGGTCCACTGTTCCTGCAAGGATAAAGTATACATACATATAAACTTATATATTTATTATTATATATTATTAACAGATGGTTTCATCACGTCTTTCTTCTTCGTTACCAAGTGGTTATTGCAACAATACGGGCTTCAGGTTAGAAAACTGCCTAAGTGACGTATGCCTTCCGGGAATCGAACCCGCACCATTTGAGTTTAGTGCGCGAGTGCGCAAACCACTACACTACCATGGCTTATTTTTTTTCTTAAAGGTTAAATTAAAACAAAAATTAAGATTAATTACTTTTTTATTATATCTTAAAACGATTATTAAAAACATAAATATTTATCATTTTAACCTCATTATTTTACACGTATACAAATTACATTAATATTACAATTTATTTTACCTAACCATCCCATAAACGCGTCTCGAGTTGTGAGTAGTACATAATAGGTTGTGTAATGTGTTCGGATACAAACAATATAAAAACTAAATAACTAAAGCTTTACAAAACTTTAAAATATATTGTTTGCTATTAACGCAACTTCATTTCATAAAACCTCAATTCATTACTTCATAATTTTATTATAAAACACTCACGTCACTCGCCTTACTCTAATACATCAATACATATTAATTTTCTAAAACTCTAAAACCACATATAAATAGTTGTGAAATCATAAAATATATAGTTAAAATCTCAAGACTTTAAATTAAATATATATAGCAAACATATATCCGAACTGTTTCCACTTATGGCGTTTAAAACGTGTTAGAAAGGGATGCATATATATTCGTCATATACCCGGTTGCCACTTTAATGCGAGACAGTAGCGTAGTCACATGTAGGTATCACTGTTGGCCTTCCCTATCAGCGTGACCAGGTTTAGTAGTTTCTACTTTTTTGGTAGATTTTAAGGTACTGGCAAAAGAATTTAGTATGTAAAAATAATTTGGTATATTTTAGTAGAATTCACGCTTTTCAGTTATTCTAGTATTTTTTTAGCATATCTAGGGATGCAACATCGCTCATATAGGAAACATCGATGTTAGGATATCTATGTTTTCATTCAATATTCATGTTTGTGAACGATATATATTAATATGTCTTCAAAAAACATCGGTTTATGAACGATGGTTTTTTTATCACCATTTACATAAACTTTTGACGCTTGCTCCTGTGAGGTAAATGAAACATCGTTTTTTTTTTAATCAATGTATCGCCCAAACCACTTAAGCAAACTTTTCTTAATTCTTGCTTTCAGTAGCATCATCCTGTTCCACCACTGTTACTCCATCTTTCAAAGAAATACCACATGTAAGTGAAGTGAAGTGTTCTCAGGTATGTAAGTTACTTACGTTAATATGTGGAATGTAATGTAATTTTTAATTATTTATCTAAATAATTAAAGAAACCAATGTTTTTTAAATTAAATTCTAAAATGTAATTAAAGAAAACATTGGTTTCCTTAAATGATGGCGGTTTCTGTTATTTTTATTATTTTATCGTTTAATCAAGAAAACATTTACGTTGTAACACAACAGCAAATAAATATAGTAGATTTTTGGTATTTTCTTGTTCTCTTTTGGTAGAATTCAAGAGTTTTTAATCTCCACAAGCAGTAGATTCGTCAAATAAAATCTGGTCACACTGTTCCCTATAGTAATTGACTTTTCTATTTGATTGTGAAGAATTTTCTGCTGTCTTAAACGTCAAGTCCAATAGCAGTGAAATTTATATAGGATCACTCTGAAGCTGTAGTTTTTGAGGCGAAATGAGTTTTATTTAAGTAAAATAACGCCAGTATGGAATATACAAGTCTTTTTAGAACTGGCAACCCTAATTCGCATACAATTTCAACATGGCGGATATCGACCCATTCTTATCCAACAGATAAGGTGGGCGTTAATAAAAGCGAATCGAGTATCTGGCCCTTTCATAAACTAAAAACCACCAAAACTTAGATATAAGCAAAGTCAGAAAACCATTTTTTTTTTCAATAACATAGTTAAAGGTCATACAAAAAATTGCCATTGCCAAAATGCAGCGCAATTTGCCGGCAGCTTTCTCGTGGATTCAATTATACCTTATAACTTCTGTTTTATATAGTTAAGTACCTTTTTTAATGTAAATTATAATATAAATTAATTGAAATAATTGAAGACATGAGTGGATGAAGGTGATAAGTCGCATAATTCCAATTCTGAGTAAATCGAGATAAAAGTTTTACTTTTATTTGAAACTGAACTGAACTTAACACCTTTTTCAACTCTTTATTTCTTAAATATGCCTTATATCTATGGTCTAAGGTCTGTAGTCATTTGGTATCGACTTATAACATTCATCTACGCAAAAAAAGCAAAAAACCGAATATGCGACATATCACCTTCATCCACTCACTTCTTCAATTGGATTAACCAATTTTTGTATTAAGTCTTGCTTTATTTACCACCGTATGTAAATTAAATATACACCAAATCTCTTGTGAATTCGTTTAATATGTTTCCATTGACTGCACGTTACGTCTTACATACCACTTCGTTTGCGTTGCCATGATGACGTATGAATTAGTGAATTATAAGGGCATCGCTGAATCTGCAATTCGGTAGTTGACAATTTTCGAGAAACAGGTTTATTTTGAGCCTTATGCCTTTAGCCAAAATATTAATATTTCAGCAAAAAACCAACATTAAAATATTTAATTTAGCAATTTTATAAATATTTTGACATTTCGTCACAAAAACGCGTCAAGCTGTCATGGCGTCTCGCATGACGTGACAGTGTGCAAAACTGATATTTTTTTATTGATAACTTGTTGTGTTTTGCACACTATGACGTCACGCGCTCTGATCGGCGTTCATTGTCACGTGGCTAATGGCTGCAATATAACAATTTTATTTCTCAAAAATATCAATTAATATTTGATATTTTAGTTAAAACAATTTATTTTTGTCATATTCAGATCGTAATCTACGATATATATTAAAAGCAGCCTATATTTTTCATACTGTCATCTACCGAATTAGTGTTGGACCAACGACAAATCAAAATATTTATTATTTATTTAGGTTTAGATATTAGGCTTGGCAGCTAGGCCTTTAAGCCAGATCTTAGTTTACAATACAGTTTCTTCATTTTTTTAAGCCTATGTGTACCTGAACTGTAGGTTATCAAGTAAGCCATTCAACGGAGTTCTTGTAACAACTCAAAAGGCCACATTTGACTATACAATTCACATTTCTCAAAAAACACATAATTAATACTCAAAAACTATTGTTCATTTTAGAGTAATTTTACACATTTTTAGAAAATAAAACTGCAAAGCACAACATCCCCTTTCAGTTCCCGTCAAAAAATATTTATTATACTATAGATAGACCATATATCACGTAACAGTATCGACAACCTGAGAAAACTAACGCGAGATATCGACCTCTATGGCAGCATTTCTAATTCTGGCGGCAATGGTATACTTTTCATGACAGCGAAGCGTTTCAACGCGTCGTATTTACTCCGGAGTGCTTCGATTTCTTCCCTAATCCTGTTGTTTTCGTCTTGCATCATCTCCATATCTTGCCACTCCTGAAAATACAATTTATTATTCTTATTTATTATTATTATTTAAAAATTAATTTACAATGAAGAAAAAGTGCTAATATATTGATAGCTCTCTGTCCAATCATTTATTTTACTTCTTAACTCTGGCTTAAACGCCTAGGTTGCCAAGCCATAAATGCGTTAAAAAACTTTTTAAGCGACTTCCAAAAGGAGGAGGTTCTCAACTTGATTGGTATATTTTTTTATGTATGTACACCGATTACTCTGAGATTTATGATCCGATTTACGTGATTCTTTTTTAGTTCGACGCGGAATAGCTGCCATTTGGTCCCCTAAAAATTTAACATAGTTAGGCCCAGTAGTTTTCATTATATGAATTTATTCCGTTCCCGTTTCTTGGGAGCTATATTTTTTAAGGCACGCTGCACCTTTCGTAGACCTACCCATGGCTAGACACTAAAAAGTAAAAAAACCTTCCTTTAAAAAACCGACTTCAAAAACTAAGAAGTAAAAAATAACTGATTTCTAAAGCTATTTTTAATTATAAAACTTATTTTTAATATATATTATCTAAAACAGTGGTTCCCAAACTTTTTTTGTATACCGCCCACTTTGAGAATACATTATGTTTTAGCGCCCCCATTTTTTCACCTACTTAAAAAACACTATAACTTCAAATTAAATTAATTAATTATTGAGAGCTACATTAGCGGAGATTAAAAATTCATTCTAAACGAGAGTTTTACTTAGCCCCCGCAAGAGTTAACTTGAGACCTAAGCGCAGTAGGTAGTACACAACGGCGCTGAGGTCTCAAGGTAACTCTTATGGGCTGCACCCGTCAATGCCCATATTTTTCTGGGTCTCTTACCGCCCCCTTTTAGGTCTGCAGCGCCCACAAGGGGGCGTTATCGCCCATTTTGGGAACCACTGATCTAAAACATCTTAAAGTCGGGGCAAAATAAAACATAAAAATTACTATATTGTGAAAATTACTAAGCACCAACTTTAAGATGTTTTAGATAATATAATATATTATATTAATAATAATAGCTTCGGAAATAAGTTATTTTATACTTTTTAGTTTTTGAAGTCGGTTTATTTCACGTTTAAACACCTATCTTCTTTTTACAAGCTTTTATTTAACTTGCAATAGTTGTATGTAAGTTCAGGTGGAATCTTGCAAGTTAAATTTGACCAACTTCCCGGTTTCCGATTGAGCTGAAATTTTGGTGAAAATGCAACAATATTGTACCATGGCGCTGATCTGATGATGGAGACGGAAGGTGGCCATAGGAACTCCTGTACTAAACAAGATAGATCCATTGTGTTTGGGCTCGATTTACTTAATGCTACATGATACAGGTTCTCAAAAGCTTGTATGTAAAAACCTTTTTGAAAAAGCTTATTTGTTTGAGTTTATGGTTGGGAATCGCTGCGAATTTATTAACAATAATTTCATTGGTGGTGTTGAAATGAAATGAAATATTTATTCTGCCATAAATGTAGTTGTGTATAGGTGTTATTTCTAGAAATACATCAGTAGTTTATAAAATATTCATTCGTACTACTACACAATTTCTTCAATGGCCTCTGATGACTTCCGATGGCCTTCGATGGCCTCCGATACTTCGTTCCAACCACGTGTTGGACCACCACCCAAAGACACTTCATTAGTTTTTTTAATTTGTCATGCTTTTACAGTCTCTACAATACACACACACATACATACATAACTTCACGCCAGGTCCCTTGCGGGGTAGGCACGAACAACAGAGCGCCACACAGGCCCATTCTTACACACCTCACTTGCTTCTTTGACATTCATAGCTCTTGTCATGCACGCTCGTCTGTTCTTAAGGCTCCTAATATCACCTTCTGCTAACACATGATCAATTTGATCATGGAAGGTGTGTCGTGGCCTTCCGCGACTTCTGCATCCATCCACTTTTGCATTGTATATCTGTTTAGTCATTCTTTCATCATACATTCTTTCCACATACCTGAACCACCGGAGCATTCCTTTCCTTACCTTCACCCCGACACTCTCTTTCAGACCAACAATACAATACTCTACGTGAAATAAGTTCTATTATCGGCAAGCACATGTAGAAGACTCACCTGACTCTTCTCAGTCTCCAACTCATCCTTCTGTTCTATTCTTTTGATTCGACACGAGGCCGCGTAACCACGGTTCTTAAGGGTTCTGCGACGTTGTTTCATTCTGTAACCGAAAAAAAAACACAAACATCATTAAGGCTAACAACACACCTACCGAAAGCACGGCGCTGGATTTAAGGCTAAATACGCTCGCAATGGTTTTTAAGTGGCCTTTTGGCGTGGTGACGAATGTTCCCTTGACCAGCCTGGTTATTAAAATTACTTTAGAATAGAAAAGAATTATATTATAACTAGCTGTCCCGGCATACGTCGTCCTGTCCGGAAAGGCTTCAATCGATATGCCGATAGTAGCGCCACCTACCGGGTCCAACCCGTGAACAAAACTACATCGTGACGTAATCATATTTTAATACTAACGCGACTCCGTCCGCGTGGTGCGGTTTTTTTAACGATCCCACGGGAACTCTTTAGTCATTCGGGATCAAAAGTATCCTATATATTGACCAGGGGTATAAGCTACCACCGTACATAATTTCATTTAAATCGCTCCAGTCGTTTCGGAGATTAGCCGGTACAAACAGAGAAACAAAAAAATTGAAAAAAATATAAATTATTTCTATTTCACTTCTTACATCCCCCTGAACCGTGTAACGTTCACCCCGCCCTCAAAGAGCCAAGGAATGACAAACTCAAGCCGAAGCATAGAGTGAGAAATAAAAGAATTTATAAAGTGAAAATTAATAACATTTATTAAGTAAATAAACTTATTTAGGCCATAAATCGTGATTATCTAGTAATTAGAACCCTCGTCATAATACCGTTAACCCTATGTTCACAAGGTAGGTTATATAGGAGTGTTGATCAAGGAACAGGAAGACTCAAGGATCGGTGTATAATATATATCTATATAAATAATAGTTTTGTAGTATAAGTTGTAAGTGTAAAATGTCATGCGTTTTACGAATAATGACAAATGTATCGACTCATGACATAAGCTCATCACCTGAGTACGCCCGTGCCTTTATTAGCCAAAAGGAATATTAATATAAATTTCTTAACAAATTATATAATTTTGTGTAGGCACCCCACCTAAGCCACCTCTCTAATATTATACCACCGCATTCATTAGCTATCAGTAAAAGAGCTCATATCAGAATAAAAGAAGAACCTCCAATCTTTTAATTAGAATTTATTGAATTGATTATAAACATTGTCTAAAGTTAGCGTCGGTTCACAACGTACTATCACTGGCGAGAAGAGCCGACAAGAAACTCTCCAGTAGTACGCCTAACAATTTAGAAAACCCCTTTGGAGTGCCTTATGTGTAAAATGAGTTGGAAAAGCCATAAGACTTGAGTGAACGTATCATATAAGAGCCACTCTTCCAAAATATCAAATAAATTTGTAGATACGAGGAATAATACCTCAGCGACCTCCCCTGATGCAAGATAAGAATATCACAGTAAATTAAAGATAGAGTTTAAATGAAGTTTAAATAGTGATACTCTCTACATCTCATAAAATTCCCATTAAGTTATTAGTATAAGAGTTTTAGGATGTTCCTCCGTGAATATAAAGTAAAGATAAAGATAAAGTTGGGTGGAGGACACCTTCACTTATATTATTTGTTTTCCTATGTCAAAGACAGATTTCAGTGTAAGAGTTTCAGGGAAAATTCTCCGTAAAGTAAAAGTGAAATTAAATTGGTATTGAACTGGAGTATTCCCTTACGCTCGTATTGCTTGTTACCTATTTGTTAAAGACAGGATTCAGATTCCACCGTGAAGTTTAAAATGAAAGTTAAATTTAAAGTAAAGTGGCGGAACCCTACATCCGATTAAAGACCCTAAAACCCAAGAGATGAGAGCATAGCACCGTAAAGTAAAGTTTAAATTGAAATAGACATGAAATGGTGGTACTCTACATCAAGGGTGTCAACATCGGTAACACTGCTCATATATAATTTATCAATAATTATTCTTTCCAATCCAGTCAGGCTTGCCAGGCCTACCTACTTCTAAGACTCTTGTGAAATCACATATTGTGAAAAGATGTAAATTTTGATACGAATGATCCGCTTGCATTTGGCCAGTAGCTGACCTCCGAGCGCCCACTTCGCCTCCAAGCTGATCCACGGCGTAACAAGTTCCAAACCTCTCAGTTACCAAATCAGTTAAAACTCAATATGTGAAATCATCCTCGCCTCATGAATGCACATATTATAAACAAGTTGGATTTGCTTAAAATCAGCACGCGAGAAATACCTGGATAATTGTCGTAACCATCCAAAGGTAGATTGTCCCAATAAGCGAGTGGGTCGTGAATCCCTTCGCCCAAGGTTACAGGGTCTATTAATCCCGGCTCTAACCTGAATCTTCATGAAAATATTCAATATGTGCTTTCACATCTAACTAGTTGTTGTTTCATTACAATTATACTACTGTTTAGCATATATCCAGTGTCAACAGAGTTACTTGCATGTAGATATATAATTTAAAGAAATAAAATATTCATGAACAATAAATTTAAAATAAGTAACTGCATTGCACAACAGAGTACCATTCCGGCTTATTCTTACACACCTCAGTTGCTTCTTTGACATTCATAGCTCTTGTCATGCAATTGCAGACTTGTCCAAATAAATATATATTCTAAACGGTAATCCACGTTAACAAAATGAAAGTTAAAATAAAACTCTATTGCACGAGACCATGCCGAATGCCGAAGGCAAACCTTCTTAAATAAGAAAGTATTTAAATCATTAAAATCAGTAGAACCCAAAAATAAACGTTGAATTTCTTAAAGCCTATCAAGCTTTCCCAAACAAGTCGCATGATTGTTGTGGAGTGTGGTGTAATAATGTAGTGTTATAAAATATACTAAATGTATACACATATATGAATAGACTAAATAATAGATAATAAAACAAGACTATGACCTCACAGATCTAGGTCAATAATAACCCTGTCTATGTTAAAAACAATCAAGACTCAATACAACGTCTGACCTTAATCTCACTGCGACAAGAGCAGATAGACATTAACAATCAACACCCCCATCAAGTAAGTGACCGCAGCCAGGTACAACAACATGTATGCAACAACAAGACAAGAACTCCTATAAATAAGTTCCTATTAACATATAATTAATCTCCCTAAACAAATTAATAAATAATTATATTGCCTAAAAGAATCATCAGAAACCCTTAGTAGCTTCCGACTATGAAGTAGTAATGTTATTTAATTCAGTTTCTAAAACCAAAATTATATTTCAGAACCCTTTAAATTAAATTCAATAAATTAGTATTTTTATCCGCAAGACTATGTGTCAGACTTCCTAAATAATATATTAGCACACTCAGGCTTTACAATTACCCCTTATTAATTTAGTTAACTATGAAATTATAACAATGTATAAACAATTCTTATCTTATAATAACGCACAAGTCAATCAAGACTTACATCAAAATTAATTTAATATTGTATAGCTCATTCTCCATATAATATACAAATCAAGGACAATAATTAGTTAAGTTCTAAAACAAGAAGGTCAGTAATAGATAGTATACAAGTCTGTCTTTTATTACATATGATCATGTAGGTCTCCACAGTAAATAGTTATGTATGTTAGCATATATGCCCATATAAGTCAAAGGAACGTCTCTATTGAATTAAAAGTGTATAGGTGGATCCACGGGTCCCAATATGTCTAAAGACTAACACCAAAGTATACCATAGTCAATGCTAACTAATTAATATATGCTGCTGTAACTAACTACACATCATTAGTTAAGTTTTTGAAGATAATCCCAGGTTTATACATACAGACACGCATTAAATGCAAATATTCCATAATTCCTAAAATTTAAATTATTAATACAATATTATTAGTAACATCTCTGCAAGAAAAGAACATTAGATTTGTCTGCAAAATAAAGTAATTAGTACACAAGGAAAATATCAACAACACATAATTAGTTATAGAATACATGTTCAATAAACAGATTAGGTTAAAACACATAATTAGATATATCATTAATAACATACAAACATAAAACAGCCTCTGGATCATCTGTGAACAGAAATAAAAGCAACAAACACGGAATAGATTAATGTTAGTAGATTATTAGTATATAGGTATTAGTAGATATATATTACAACAGTCCAGGAGAACATCTGAAACATAGATAAACACAACAAGCAAGATATCGGACAAATCTACATGATTAGTAAAATTATTAATGTATTAATTGTTGACTTGAAGATGTGAACTAGCCCTTTGGTGAAATCCATAGCACCGAAGTCTGTAGCGCACATATCGAAGATATAGTTATTTATTGTTAGTATTGATCATTTTGTCCTCAAATAGCTTTTTCTCCATCTGTAATAATATAAAACACAATATTTTCCGAGAATAATTTTTTCATGTCTTGTTCTGTCAAATATCAATATTCAAGTCCCCTCCCTTCTCTGTCAAATTTTCAAACAAAGAAAAATTCAATTATATCATACAAAGAGATTAATAATAAATACACATATTATGCGAAATAAAGGAGGAATACATTATATGGAGAACAGCCATTCCTTTATAAATAAATAAACATTAATAAAAGAAAAAAATTAAATTCATGATGGTGCGTACCGTCACACCACCCCGAATTTAATTTCGTAGCTTGCGGATAAATTAAATTCTAACCTAAGGTACGATCATCAAATAATAAATTGATAACACCCTGTATATAGTCCTATAAGTTAATAACATCCTGTACATAAACTTAATCTAAGTTAATAACACCCTGTATATAACCTTAATCTAAGTTAATAACATCCTGTATATAACCTTAACATAAGTATTGTCCATCCCATATACCCCACCAACTATATGTCTCATATCCAAAACAAATTTTAAAATTAGATAAAATCACCCCTTAAAATCTGAAATTCATAGGCGTAATTTAAACACCCCATAGAACATGAAAGCCACAAATGTTTAATACACATAAGTCATAATTCAAAGAAACCTAAAACTTCTTCATTAAAGAAAATTTCAATAACTGTTCTCCTTAAAATCTCGAGAGTCCTTCTCCTTAATATACTTTATCTGGTAGCTAGATTGCTCTAACTATAATATCCATCAAGTTAACTGATTATTGCATAATTCCCAAATCCTTACAAAATCAAAGGTTTATGATCAATCCTAATTACTAGCCTAATAATTATATGACCCGAAAAAGACCCTCAAATGCTCTACCTATCGATCTATCTATCTATCTATCTTGGGTATAGGGAATTTCCGTACGACCCTAAGGTTTCCTGATCAACCCTAATACCTGAAGTCGACATGATATGCACTAGTATCTTAACTTCTTATATATGAAATTACACCTTCTAGTATTACATGTAAGACTAGCATCTTGCAATAAGCAATCTACAAGTTAAAATTGCCAGATCGTCCAAATAATTTACACAAAACTGCCTAACCTCTGGGCCCAATATAATATCCATAGCCCGACTAAAACTACCACTGAAGTTTTAAACCTTGTGGAAGCACATTATACATATATGACTTCCATTAAAAGTAAACCCAGTATATTTCCTACTTTCTTAGAAATAGGTATCTGAAATAAGCATTATTCAATCAACCACACTAATATATGACACCCCATGAAAGGCGTTAAGTACATCGATTTGCATAGGTGGTGCTTCAGACTCTGCTACCATGAACTTATTGATCTCCCGCGCATCTAACAGTACACGCAAGGACCGTCGGGTTTGATCGCAAACGTTAACGGACTACTATATGGAGTGGAACCCCGCGAAATAATGCCCATTTCCACCATCTCTGCCAATTTCTCTTCCATCTTTTGACGGTAAGCATAAGGCACAGGATATGATCTTCTAATAAATGGAGTGCTATCTGACATCTTGATCTCATGTTCGTAACAATTTGCACGACCCAAAACATTAGAAAATATACTACGAAACCTACTCAAAACTTGTTTTAACTGTTCTAACTGTACATCCGAAAGCTCTATCCCCGTTTTAATTTCCTTTAACTTTTCTTGGAAATCTGAATCATCAACATCTCGAGTAGATATCTCTGATATTCCACTCTCAAAGATTATCTTCTTAAAAGGCAGAACTACATCTTGTTCATTAATTTTTAAGCATAACCCCATTTCAGAACCTTGTAATTTAATCGTGGCTTCAACTAATGATAACCAATCAAAGCCTAAAATCACAAATTGCAATAAATTTGGTACAATTAAAACCTATTATCAATAATGCTATCTCCCAATTAAACTGGTAACAATACCATTTGTTAAATTTTAGTACTTTTCTGACCTACTGGACACCTAATTTGGATTGGCCTGATGGGCAATAAATCAATTTTACTACATTCTTTTGATATTAACTCCCAAAAGGTGCTGGAAATACATGTAATGTCACTCCCCGTGTCTACCAAACAATTCACTTCTTTCCCATAGATTTTAACAGTAATTATAGATTTCACTAACTCAAATTTATCTGGCAAATAAGCATCTTCCTCCTCAAACAAGGAAGATACACATCCGTTTGTCATACTGATACATCCTTCAAATGTAATTTTAAAATATTAATAAATGCTCCCCCACCAAGGCTTCATCAATATAACCTAGCCCTGACTTATCTAATGAGGACTGACTCTTAGCTATAATAGGTGTAAGTATACCAAATTACTAGTGCCTAAAGACTGTCCAGGTTTCCACCCACTCAACGACATAATTCTTAACCCTATCCACAATTTATCATCCCCTCCTATAGCAGTGAACTAGCACTGTTACATCTCTTGGTTCATCCTGAAATATTAGAATTCTATCCTTCAATTACTTCATTCAAATATTTACTCAACGCTAGCAAACTATAAGTAGTCATAAACTATCTAAGTTATGTATATAATATAATTTAAATTATTAAATATTATTCCTAAGTTCATGCTTCATAACAACATCTGACTCCACCATAGTAAATAATTATTAGCCTAACTCCCATTTATAACACAAGACTGACTAACAGTTAATAAACTTCCTCAATCTATTATGAAAAATAAAATTAATAAAGTCCTCATTAAAATTTCATAAAATAATGACTAATATTTCATTTAATTGAAATATACACCCCATTAAATTAAATTGCCTCGCTATGTAATTAATCAACAAGACCAAAGAATATCAACAAGTCATTGTGGCGCCCCCACGGCAAAGTGTTGAACTAATTCGAATGCGAGAATAAAAATTTCTAAGTCATTGCAACACCCGTAGTAAAAAAGGATAACTAATTTGGACGCTAGAATTAAAAATTCAAAGTCACTGCAGCGCCCGTAGTGACAAGGTGACGAACTAATTTGAACGCGAGTATTAAAAATTCCAAAATCACCATGGCGCCCTCTAATGGCAAGATGACGAATTAATTTGACACATAATTAAAATTTGCAATCCACTGTGGCGCCCCTAGCGACAACCTGACGAACTTATCTGGACACGAGATTAAATTTTTTTCCACAATTTCTAAATCATTTACCTATAAAATCAGACTGTTAATTATTACACCAACCACCGATCACCCCCTGTCAACCCCGAAATAAACAACAACCCTCTATAACCTTTGAAACCTTGCTCCGCCTCACAAGCAACAAATTGTGTATCTTTCAGATACACAAGAATAAAATAGCTCAGCCTGACAGCAGAACTTGTTCACTAACATCAATCCAGACACCTTGGATGCAACACCTAATGTAATTTTGGACTCGCGCGCCGAAACTGCGAGATCCAGGATAAGATCCAACTGTCCTAGACCCACTCCACATCATGCCGCAGCAGCCGATTCTTGAATCCTGGGAACGCGCACCGAATTGTAACGTTCACCCGCCCTCAAAGAGCCAGGAATGACAAATTCAAGCCGAAGCATAGAATGAGAAATAAAAGAAGTTATAAAGTGAAAATAATAACATTTATTAAGTAAATAAACTTATTTGGCCATAAATCGTGATCATCTAGTAATAAGAACCCTCGTCATAATACCGTTAACCCTATGTTCACAAGGTAGGTTATATAGGAGTGTTGATCAAGGAACAGGAAGACTCAAGGATCGGTGTATAATATATATCTATATAAATAATAGTTTTGTAGTATAAGTTGTAAGTGTAAAATGTCATGCGTTTTATGAATAATGACAAATGTATCGACTCATGACATAAGCTCATCACCTGAGTACGCCGTGCCTTTATTAGCCAAAAGGAATTTTAATGACATTTCATAACAAATTATATAATTTTGTGTAGGCACCCCTCCTAAGCCACCTCTCTATATTATGCCACCGCATTCATTAGCTATCAGTAAAAGACTCATATCAGAATAAAAGAAGAATCTCCAATCTTTTAATTAATTTATTGAATTATTATAAACATTGTCTAAAGTTAGCGTCGGTTCACAACGTACTATCACTGGCGAGAAGAGCCGACAAGAAACTCTCCAGTAGTACGCCTAACAATTTAGAAAACCCCTTTGGAGTGCCTTATGTGTAAAATGAGTTGGAAAAGCCATAAGACTTGAGTGAACGTATCATATCAGAGCCACTCTTCCAAAATATCAAATAAATTTGTAATATGAGGAATAATACCTCAGCGACCTCCCCTGATGTAAGATAAGAATATCACAGTAAATTAAAGATAAAGTTTAAATGAAGTTTAAATAGTGATACTCTCTACATCTCATAAAATTCCCATTAAGTTATTAGTAAAGAGTTTTAGATGTTCTCCGTGAATATAAGTAAAATAAAATAAAGTTGGGTGGAGGACACCTTCACTTGTATTATGTTTCCCTTGTCAAAGACAGATTTCAGTGTAAGAGTTTCAGGGAAAATTCTCCGTAAAGTAAAAGTGAAATTAAATTGGTATTGAACTGGAGTATTCCCTTACGCTCGTATTGTTTGTTACCTATTTGTTAAAGACAGGATTCAGATTCCACCGTGAAGTTTAAAATGAAAGTTAAATTTAAAATAAAGTGGCGGAACCCTACACCTGATTAAAGACCCTAAAACCCAAGAGATGAGAGCATAGCACCGGTAAAGTTTAAATTGAAATAGTCATGAAATGGTGGTACTCTACATCAAGGGTGTCAACATCGGTAACACTGCTCATATATAATTTATTAATAATTATCCTTTCCAATTCAGTCATGCTTGCCTGGCCTAACTACATCAAAGACTCTTGTGAAATCACATATTGTGGAAAGATGTAAATTTTGATACGAATGATCCGCTTGCAATAGCCAGTAGCTGGCCTCCGGGGCCCTCAACTTCGCCTCCAAGCTGATCCGCGATTTAACAGTCTCCAATCCCTCAGTTACTCATTCAGTTAAACTCAATATGTGAAATCAACCTAGTCTCATGAAGGCACATATTATAACCAAAACAAACTAGGTTGCCTAAAAACGGCACGCGAGAAAACCTGGATAATTGACGAAATTATCCTAGGTAGATTAAATTGTCCCAATAAACAAATGGTTTGCGACGTCATTTGTCCAAGGTTACAAAGACCATAAACCGCGTCCCTAATCAAAGTTAATATAGAAATAATCAATATGTGCTTTCACATCTAACTAGTTGTTGTTTCATTACAATTATACTACTATTTAGCATATATCCAGTGTCAACAGAGTTACTTGCATGTAGATATATAATTTAAAGAAATAAAATATTCATGAACAATAAATTTAAAATAAGTAACTGCATTGCACAACAGAGTACCATTCCGGCTTATTCTTACACACCTCAGTTGCTTCTTTGACATTCATAGCTCTTGTCATGCAATTACAGACTTGTCCAAATAAATATATATTCTAAAAGGTAAATCACGTTAATAAAATGAAAGTTAAAATAAAACTCTATTGCACAAGACCATGCCAAATGCCGAAGGCAAACCATCTTAAATAAGAAAGTATTTAAATCATTAAAATCAGTAAAACCCAAAAATAAACGTTAAATTTCTTAAAGTCTGTCAAGCTTTCCCAAACAAGTCGCATGATTGTTGTAGAGTGTGGTGTAAATATGTAGTGTTATAAAATATACTTAAATGTATATTTTATATATATATATGAATAGACTAAATAATAGATAATAAAACAAGACTATGACCTCACAGATCTAGGTCAATAATAACCCTGCTGTGTTCAAAACAATCAAGACTCGATACGACGTCTGACTTTAAGCTCACTGCGACAAGAGCAGATAGACATTAACAATCAACACCCCTATCAAGTAAGTGACCGCAGTCAGGTACATCAACATGTATGCAACAACAAGACAAGAACTCCTATAAATAAGTTCCTATTGACATATAATTAATCTCCCTTAACAAATTAATAAATAATTATATTGCCTAAAAGAATCATCAGAACCCCTTAGTAGCTCTCGACTATGAAGTAGTAATGTTATTTAATTCAGTTTCTAATACCAAAGTTATATTTCAGAACCCTTAAATTAAATTCAATAAATTAGTATTTTTATCCGCAAGAGACTATGTGTCATACTTCCTAAGTAATATATTAGCACACTCAGGCTTTACAATTAACCCTTATTAATTTAGTTAACTATGAAATTATAACAATGTATAAATAATTCTTATCTGTTATTAACACACAAGTCAATACAGACATACAACAAATTAATTTAATTTTGTATAGCTCATTCTCCATATAATATACAAATTATGGACAGTAATTAGTTAAGTTCTAAACCAGAAAGGTCAGTAATAGATAGTAAACAAGTTTGTCTATCATTACATATAGTTGTGTAAGTCTTCACAATAAATACTTATATATGTTAGCATATATGGCCATATAAGTCAAAGGAACGTCTCTATTAAATTAAAAGTCCGAAGAGATGAACCCGCGGGCCCCAATATGTCTAAAGACTAACACCAAAGTATACCATAGTCAATGCTAACTAATTAATATATGCTGCTGTAACTAACTACACATCATTAGTTAAGTTTTTGAAGATAATCCAGGTTTATACATACAGACACTCATTAAATGCAAATATTCCGTTATTCCTAAAATTTAAATTATTAGCACAATATTATTAGTAACATCTCTGCAAGAAAAGAACACTAGATTTGCCTGCAAAATAATGTAATTAATACACAAGGAAAATATCAACAACACATAATTAGTTATAGAATACATGTTCAACAAACAGATTAGGTTAAAACACATAATTAGATATATCATTAATAACATACAAACGTAAAACAGCCTCTGGATCATCTGAGAACAGAAATAAAAGCAACAAACACAGAATAGATTACTGTTAGTAGATTATTAGTATATAGTTATTAATAGTTATATATTACAACAGTCCACGAGAACATCTGAAACATAGATAAACACAACAAGCAAGATATCGGACAAATCTACATGATTAGTAAAATTATTAATGTATTAATTGTTGACTTGAAGATGTGAACTAGCCCTTTGGTGAAATCCATAGCACCGAAGTCTGTAGCGCACATATCGAAGATATAGTTATTTATTGTTAGTATTGAACATTTTGTCCACAAATAGCTTTTTCTCCATCTGTAATAATATAAAACACAAATTTTTCCGAGAATAATTTTCTTCATGTCTTGTTCTGTCAAACACGAATATTCAAGTCCCTTCTTTTCTCTGTCAAATTTTCAAACAAGGAAAAATTCAATTATATCATACAAAGAGATTAATAATAAATACATATATTATGCGAAATAAAGGAGGAAATACATTATATGGAGAACAGCCATTCCTTTATAAATAAATAAACATTAATAAGGAAAAAAACATTAAATTCATGATGATGCGTACCGTCACACGACGATTCCTAGCAAGACGTGTGTACATTCGACGAGCTACATAGTGACAGACTTTGCGCGTGTTATTGAATCGTGCAGTTTGTACTGGTTGCGGCCAGTTATATTTGTACCTGTGTTATATACGTGTTTGTATAGTTCTTATAAATTCTATAGTAATTCCAACGGCATTTTAATTCGAGTTCTGTAGGCCGTATCAATATAAATACTAGTATATACAAATGTTTAATTCACTCTCTATCAAATACAATGAATGGTTATCTATGCTCTCTCACCTCTCTGCCAGAATTTGTAAAACAGGTATGCTTACAAAGGATTAAATTAAACAAGAAATTAATTAATTTTCTTTTTATCAAATACACAACAGTTAGTAGCCTTTCCAAAATACAGTTGCGATGTTTAAAAATGGCTGTGACGATATTAGTAAGGTTTTTGATAAAATAACTACGTAGCCCCAAAAAGGTGATGTTAAATTTTAAGCATTCATACTTTTAATATTTTAACTTTCTATCCATCCAAATCCCTTTCACATATTCAGGCGGCGATTTAAAAAATAAAATGTTTAAAAATTTCAAAAAGTTGGGCATCAGGATTCAAAGTTCGTAGCCGACTTTACACGTAGGAGCTTAGCGGGAACTTTGCGGCGTTTCCAGAACTGAACTTTATTCAATAGTTGAGTTTGAAGCTATTAGGTATTTATCTTTAACAGCTTAGAAGTCTAGTTGGTCTGGTTTAAAATTTTATTAGTTTTAAAAGTCACGCTGTAGGTGTTTACTGTATATTTTTAAAGACTTTTCAACTTTGTTGGTTTGTTATATATAAAATAAATAATCCTCCAGTAGGGTTTCATTTTAAATATAAAGTCTTGTGTGAACGAAATGGTGGAAAGAACCGGTTTACTAATGTTAACATAATTATGTATTTTGTAATAACAAGAGTATATTTTAGATTCTTAAGAACTAGCTATGTGTATGGCACTCACAAATAAAAATTAAATTAAATATTAACAATAAACATATATATCTACAAATGAATATATTATAGAAAATCCAGTGCCAGATCGCTATAAGGTAAGAACGTTCCCAAATAACTGGCCGCATTTCCTCTTTGAATGGCAACGCTGATGCGTTGCCAGGGGTATAGACCAGCCGTTTGGTCAAGTGAAATATTTACTAGATATTTAGATTCCGTTTATTTCTAATATTGCATGAGTCCAGTATACAAGCAGACGCCTACCTGATGGAAAGCAGTTGCCATCGCCTATGGACATTTGTATTACCAAAGGAGCTATAACACCCTACCACCTAGCTGTGGGTTGTTTTGTCGCCTCTTACAATAGGACGCCCGGCCGCAAGAAATTGTACTTTTTTCCGTTCCTGCACGGATAAAAACAGCTTTGGTTGGATAGAGTTTGTATAACCTTGATATTGGTTCACTTTAATGATTCTTCGTATTTATGTTATAACCTGTATTATGAAGATAATGAAGAAAATTATACCTAACAATACAATTCATTCATATATATTAATTATGTATTCTACAAACCTTCACTGAAGGCTATTGAGGCTAGGGGAGAATTTTCTGCGGTCAATGTTATGGCCATATTATCTCGCCATACTGATCAGTTGTCTGAAGTAGGACGGTCGATAAGGCCTTTTGAAAAATTCATTATAGAAGCACATTAACTCAACATCCTATGGTCTTGTCTGCATAATATAAAATGAATTAAATTCAAATTCAAAAGTTTTATTAGCAATAAGTTTCATCATTTCAGGTCCATAACTTCAAAAAGTGAAACTTATTGCTAAATTTTAACTTATGTATGGACATAAAGTTAAAATTTAAGCTTACTTCCTATACTAGGTAAACTGCTTCGCAACGTGTTATTATTGCTTTTAAGAAGAAGAAGCGGCACGAAACTCCCCAGCAAAACGTCTAGCTAAAATTTGTTTTTCTTTATATATTTCTTTATATTTCTTAATCCATTCATATCTCAAGTTCTTTTTTTATAAGGTTTATACAGAATGTTACAGAATTACTTTTCGAAGAATTAGAAAACTTTTCCTAGCAAATTAATATTAGTTTGTAAGATTATCAGTTGAACACTGATCTTAGTAATTAGTACATTTGGATATGTTATATATTTATTATGTTGAAACAGTTGCATATTATCACCATATCTTGTATATGTATATAACTTATGTGTATATTTGTATATATAGTACAGTTATATTTATTATTAAAATGTTAATAATCGTACAATAATTATGCATACCACTATCGCCACTCCTAATGGGAATATTCTTGCCACGGGTTGTCTGGAAGAAATCGCTTTCTAGCGATAAGACCGCCTATTGTACACAATTAGAATAATACTAGTTCGTAAGCTTTCTGTAATGGTGTACAATAAGTGTTACCTATCTATCTATCTAGGTCATCGTTAGTTAGTTTAGTCGTTGGTTTGCAATACTAATTAGTTCTCCAAAGTAGGAAGCATCCCTCTGATCACAGGAAGAGTCGATTTGTTGTTTTGTGAGCTATATTAAAAAAAACTACTGTTCATTTAAAAAATGAATGTCTGTGTTGCGATGCCAATAAAGTGGAACAGTTTCAGATAGCGGTGTCAGGATGGCTGACACCGCCGCGTTAGGACAAAAAACATGGAAAGGCGAAAAATGCGAAAACGATTTTTGAAGTTTTGCCTTCGAAATTTTATTTTTAACGCTATAGGGTTTTTTTATATGGACGTTATAGAATTGTATCTGTATAGTTAAGGGTTTGGACGACACAAGAAAAAATATTTAACCTTAAATAGTGCGGGAGATTAAGTTCAAGTACAAGTGAGGATTATACCTCGTCCTCCAACGACATCGTCCCTCTAATACCTAAAATTGCGTTCAGAGCATCGGAAAGTGCGATTATTTCGAGCCGTAATTAATGGAGGCAAACTTAAGTTTGCATCGAACTATACCCTCTGCTAATATTTTCTTAAGTTTCGCGCCTTGTGTACATAATAAAACTACGTTTATTACCGCGTTTAAAACCATTAAAACGTAGTTTTATTATGTATACTCTGCTCTCCACGTGGCTGGGTATCATTGCCTCTATTTGTAGTGTATGCAAAAAATATAAATAAATAAATAGAGAGTTTGTTAAGGATACAATTAACAACAAGAAAACTTTGCCAGTTGAACTTTTGCGGTTCAGTTTTTCGAATGTCACAACAAAAGTGAATGGCAACGAACGGCAAAAGTGTTGACTTAAAAAAATGGTCGGTACACGTGTACCGTATTGCACCATTAAAATGTACCTAACCTAACCAAATAATAATTTGCAGTAAACCTGCGAAAAATCGAAATGTGTGCTGGGACACATATTAGAAGTGAAACGTCAACGGACAAGTGAAAAAACGAATCGCAACGGACAAGTGGAAAAACGAATAGCAACGGATAAGTGGCAAAACGAATCGCAACGGACAAGTGGAAAAACGAATCGCAACGGACAAATCCGTTGTACGTTGCGATTCGTTTTTCCACTTGTCCGTTTTTTATTTTAATGTGTATGTAAATTTTATTTGAATATAGTAATAATCCTTAAATAGGGATAAATAAGCCTCTACAAACAAAATATAAGATACTTTCCTTAAACATTGATGTTGGCGAAATTTGCTCTAGGAAAATATGACTCAATGTTAATAAATAAATAAAAAAATATTATAGTATGCTTGAGTCGAGATTCAAACTAGTCAAGAGGAAAAAAATCCGTATCTATTTTTGTTGCAAACCTGGACAATACTGCTGGCACCCCTACCATCCGATCCGGCATTTACTAATCGATTTTTAAATCTGCTTAAGTAAAGCAAACGGCCAAATTTCCACTAAAATCCTGATTTTGTATAAAACAACTATGCGGTGTCTTTAGAACACCTGGCTGAAACGAGGTTCCGAAAACCATTAGAGCTAGGCTATCAGAGGCCATCGGATGTTATTGGAGGACATCGGAAGCCTTCGGTTCGGAGACCATGCAAGACCATCAAAGATATTGTATAAGGGTAATTTTCAAAACAGATTTTTGATCTTATTTCATTGTTTTAAAGTTTGAAATTGAATAATAATATACAGTGGTCAGCATTTTTTCTTTCGTTAACATTTTTTTTTCATTCCATTCGCTAAGTAACGTGCGATAACTTATAGATAGAACTTCATTCCAAAAATAAGCGACGCTGTCTTTGTCTCGATGATTAATTTCCACTCCACATTGATAAGGTCCAGTGATTACGTATAGATCAATTTCCTCAGCGGTCCAAACATATGGCAATTACAATAATTCAAACGACAATGCCTGACCTATCTCGGCGAATCCATTAGCTAATGCGATGTTAACTCCCCTGTCGGCTATGACGAATGTTCTTGTTAAGTGGACATTGGTTACGGTACTCATCCATAAGACATTTTTCAAAAAAACATATTAGCCAGGTTATTGCCATGTGGTAGGGTATTCGTCAGTCTTGATGGCTTCTAGCCCTGGTCTAAACTCTGTCATAAGAACCTTGAGTTGTATTCCAACATGACAGGCCAAGTTTTAGTCCCCTTTTTAAGGCCGGCAGCTTATCTGCTGAATTCCAGCAACAAAATAAATGGAATTTCTTTGATGCAGGGACATCGAAGCCTTGGAAAATTTGCAACACAAGAGATATCTCCTTTGTCTGTCTAGTTGCCTGTGTCATAGTTGAAAGTGAAATAAACTGTTATGTCTAAAGAGGAGGGTAGGTATTTTTTATACTGCCTTGAATTAATTGTCTGAGTGACAGTTCATTATATTATTACATGAATTATTACTTATGTCGATACGAATGCTAGATTGTACACCTATAAAAGTTTCATCTGTCATTAATAATTGTCGTGTCAAATAAGCAATATGTATTTTTTTTATTTGAAGGGTAAGGGGGTGAGCGGTTGGTAAAAAAATACATAGAAATCAGAAAGTAAATTCCATGAAGATTCATCTGATTCTGAGAAAAACTACTGTTACAAACAAAGTTAGACTATCATTCATCCAGCGTATGAACTCAAATTCCAAGGAAGCTAGTCCTGACATCACACTGGCATTGTGCAAATTGAAGTCATTATAGCTCTACCAAGTCTGACTGACTACAATGTTCCTGAATGAAAATTTTGAAGTTAGCCCATTCCCCAAGTCATTAGATGGATTAGACTTACACGTATATGATGATTAGAATAGAGTTCTATTTTTGCTAAAATGTCCACGGAATCCATAAAGCAGAACAAAATAGTATGAAGCAAACTTAGACGGAAACTCCCTTTACGGAAATGATTAAAAATAAAGAGTGAATATTCCACTGCAAAACTAATTGCTTCAAATCTATATCATCCAGTGTAAAACCTTCTTATTGACTAGGTGCTTATAACCGTACGTATATATACGCCCATATTGATTCCAATGTAAACTATATTCCAATAACATTTAGTGGTATGACCTGTGCCTTTGGACCGATAACAATGGACACAATCGAGCAGTAACTTGCGCGTGGTTAATTAGGCACGAAGTGGAATGTTAACTCAATATAGTATTTTATGAAATAGGTACTTCTGTATTTTGAGTTTGCGGGGTTCCGCTCGCGATACAGAAAAACCTAATTAAGTTTTTACTTCAATAAAGTGGAGTTTGCTAGGGATGACCCGCGGCGTGGTTTCGGACAAAAACAATACATATTAAATGCCCGATTGTGTTACATTCTAAAAGTAAGTTAAAAAGAGACTGCATTTAATAACCTTCTGATCGCATGGCCTCACTTTGATCCGAAACGTGCCTCCCGCTCTGCCTCAAGGTGAGCAGCCTCAGTCCGCCTCAAACAGAGGCTGCTCGAGCCGAGTCTGCCTCTAGTGTGTACAAAGCTAAAGAGGCTGTGTGACGTTTTGTTTTTCAGTTTGACTGCCAACTATCTCATTACAGAACGTGTCAAACTTTAATAAATGCTTATATAGTATTTTCTTAAGTTTTGGCGACTAGTACACTTAATTAAGACAACGTTTTAACTGTTTGAAGCACGGTATTAATTTGAATTCATTTGACTTCCGTAATCACAACTAGTGAAAAGTGCCCGAAACGTCAGAACAAAAATCAAATAAATAGTTATTTAATAAAACCACGTTTTAATGATTTAAAGCGCGATTTAAAATTCATTTTTGAATTTGATTTTGGTTATTCCGACGTATACAAGTCGCGAAAAGTTCCCCCCAGGGGTGCCACCCTGGACTCTCCTCCGTGCAGGAAGCGGTACAAGGGGATGCGTCCCCGGGGCCCCGAGCGGCCACTGTCACATTC